>CM066031.1:1646839862-1647240150 GCA_033557465.1 Ichthyophis bannanicus
CTAACTCAAAGTCAGATTTTTGACTTTTCTGCATAGGCTTTGAGATTTCATACACTTAGAACTACAGTAGTGGGTTGTAATTCACACAGGCAGTATGTTAAATGGTAAGGCATCTTTTGAGACTAGTTTGAACGTTCTAACTCAAAGTCAGATTTTTGTCTTTTCTGCATAGGCTTTGAGATTTCATACACTTAGAACTACACTAGGGGTTTCTAATTCACACAGCCAGTATGTTAAATGGTAAGGCACCTTTTGAGACTATTTTGAACGTTCTAACTCAAAGTCAGAAATTTGCCTTTTCTGCATAGGCTTTGAGATTTCATACACTTAGAACTACACTAGGGGTTTCTAATTCACACAGCCAGTATGGTAAGGCATCTTTTGAGACTAGTTTGAACGTTCTAACTCAAAGTCAGATTATTGACTTTTCTGCATAGGCTTTGCCATTTCATACACTTAGATTTTTGCCTTTTCTGCATAGGCTTTGAGATTTCATACATTAGAACTACACTAGGGGTTTCTAATTCACACAGCCAGTATGTTAAATGGTAAGGCATCTTTTGAGACTAGATTGAACGTTCTAACTCAAAGTCAGATTTTTGCCTTTTCTGCATAGGCTTTGAGATTTCATACACTTAGAACTACACTAGGGGTTTCTAATTCACACAGCCAGTATGTTAAATGGTAAGGCACCTTTTGAAACTAGTGTGAACTTTCTAACTCAAAGTCAGATATTTGCCTTTTCTGCATAGGCTTTGAGATTTCATACATAGGGGTTTCTAAATCACACAGCCAGTATGTTACATGGTAAGGCATCTTTTGAGACTAGTTTGAACGTTCTAACTCAAAGTCAGATTTTTGTCTTTTCTGCATAGGCTTTGAGATTTCATACACTTAGAACTACACTAGGGGTTTCTAATTCACACAGGCAGTATGTTAAATGGTAAGGCATCTTTTGAGACTAGTTTGAACGATCTAACTCAAAGTCAGATTTTTGTCTTTTCTGCATAGGCTTTGAGATTTCATACACTTAGAACTACACTAGGGGTTTCTAATTCACACAGGCAGTATGTTAAATGGTAAGGCATCTTTTGTGACTAGTTTGAACGTTCTAACTCAAAGTCAGATTTTTGACTTTTCTGCATAGGCTTTGAGATTTCATACACTTAGAACTACACTAGGGGTTTCTAATTCACACAGCCAGTATGTTAAATGGTAAGGCATCCTTTGAGACTAGTTTGAATGTTCTAACTCAAAGTCAGATTTTTGACTTTTCTGCATAGGCTTTGAAATTTCATACACTTATAACTACAATAGGGGGTTCTACTTCACACAAGCAGTATGTTAAATGGTAAGGCATCTTTTGAGACTAGTTTGAACGTTCTAACTCAAAGTCAGATTTTTGACTTTTCTGCATAGGCTTTGAGATTTCATACACTTAGAACTACACTAGGAGTTTCTAATTCACACAGCCAGTATGTTAAATGGTAAGGCATCTTTTGAGACTAGATTGAACGTTCTAACTCAAAGTCAGATTTTTGCCTTTTCTGCATAGGCTTTGAGATTTCATACACTTAGAACTACACTAGGGGTTTCTAATCCACACAGCCAGTATGTTAAATGGTAAGGAACCTTTTGAGACTAGTTTGAACGTTCTAACTCAAAGTCAGATTTTTGACTTTTCTGCATAGGCTTTGAGATTTCATACACTTAGAACTACAGTAGAGGGTTGTACTTCACACAGGCAGTATGTTAAATGGTAAGGCATCTTTTGAGACTAGTTTGAACGATCTAACTCAAAGTCAGATTTTTGTCTTTTCTGCATAGGCTTTGAGATTTCATACACTTAGAACTACACTAGGGGTTTCTAATTCACACAGGCAGTATGTTAAATGGTAAGGCATCTTTTGAGACTAGTTTGAACGATCTAACTCAAAGTCAGATTTTTGTCTTTTCTGCATAGGCTTTGAGATTTCATACACTTAGAACTACACTAGGGGTTTCTAATTCACACAGGCAGTATGTTAAATGGTAAGGCATCTTTTGAGACTAGATTGAACGTTCTAACTCAAAGTCAGATTTTTGTCTTTTCTGCATAGGCTTTGAGATTTCATACACTTAGAACTACACTAGGGGTTTCTAATTCACACAGGCAGTATGTTAAATGGTAAGGCATCTTTTGAGACTAGTTTGAACGTTCTAACTCTAAGTCAGATTTTTGACTTTTCGGCATGGGATTTGATATTTCATACACTTAGAGCTACACTAGGGGTTTCTAATTCACACAGCCAGTATGTTAAATGGTAAGGCATCTTTTGAGACTAGTTTGAACGTTCTAACTCAAAGTCAGATTTTTGTCTTTTCTGCATAGGCTTTGAGATTTCATACACTTAGACCTACACTAGGGGTTTCTAATTCACACAGCCAGTATTTTAAATGGTAAGGCATCTTTTGAGACTAGTTTGAACGTTCTAACTCAAAGTCAGATTTTTGACTTTTCTGCATAGGCTTTGATATTTCATACACTTAGAACTACACTAGGGGTTTCTAATTCACACAAGCAGTATGTTAAATGGTAAGGCATCTTTTGAGACTAGTTTGAACGTTCTAACTCAAAGTCAGATTTTTGCCTTTTCTGCATAGGCTTTGAGATTTCATACATTAGAACTACACTAGGGGTTTCTAATTCACACAGCCAGTATGTTAAATGGTAAGGCATCTTTTGAGACTAGATTGAACGTTCTAACTCAAAGTCAGATTTTTGGTTTTTCTGCATAGGCTTTGAGATTTCATACACTTAGAACTACACTTTGGGGTTTCTAATTCACACAGCCAGTATGTTAAATGGTAAGGCACCTTTTGAGACTAGTTTGAACTTTCTAACTCAAAGTCAGATTTTTGCCTTTTCTGCATAGGCTTTGAGATTTCATACACTTAGAACTACACTAGGGGTTTCTAATTCACACAGCCAGTATGTTAAATGGTAAGGCATCTTTTGAGACTAGTTTGAACCTTCTAACTCAAAGTCAGATTTTTGTCTTTTCTGCATAGGCTTTGAGATTTCATACACTTAGAACTACACTAGGGGTTTCTAATTCACACAGGCAGTATGTTAAATGGTAAGGCATCTTTTGAGACTAGTTTGAACGTTCTAACTCAAAGTCAGATTTTTGACTTTTCTGCATAGGCTTTGAGATTTCATACACTTAGAACTACAGTAGGGGTTTCTAATTCACACAGCCAGTATGTTAAATGGTAAGGCATCTTTTGAGACTAGATTGAACGTTCTAACTCAAAGTCAGATTTTTGCCTTTTCTGCATAGGCTTTGAGATTTCACACACTTAGAACTATACTAGGGGTTTCTAATCCACACATCCAGTATGTTAAATGGTAAGGCACCTTTTGAGACTAGTTTGAACGTTCTAACTCAAAGTCAGATTTTTGACTTTTCTGCATAGGCTTTGAGATTTCATACACTTAGAACTACTCTAGGGCTTTCTAATTCACACAGCCAGTATGTTAAATGGTAAGGCATCTTTTGAGACTAGATTGAACGTTCTAACTCAAAGTCAGATTTTTGCCTTTTCTACATAGGCTTTGAGATTTCATACACTTAGAACTACACTAGGGGTTTCTAATTCACACATCCAGTATGTTAAATGGTAAGGCATCTTTTGAGACTAGATTGAACGTTCTAACTCAAAGTCAGATTTTTGCCTTTTCTGCATAGGCTTTGAGATTTCATACACTTAGAACTACACTAGGGGTTTCTAATCCACACAGCCAGTATGTTAAATGGTAAGGCACCTTTTGAGACTAGTTTGAACGTTCTAACTCAAAGTCAGATTTTTGCCTTTTCTGCATAGGCTTTGAGATTTCATACACTTAGAACTACACTAGGGGTTTCTAATTCACACAGCCAGTATGTTAAATGGTAAGGCATCTTTTGAGACTAGTTTGAACGATCTAACTCAAAGTCAGATTTTTGTCTTTTCTGCATAGGCTTTGAGATTTCATATACTTAGAATTACAGTAGAGGGTTGTACTTCACACAGGCAGTATGTTAAATGGTAAGGCATCTTTTTAGACTAGTTTGAACGTTCTAACTCAAAATCAGATTTTTGACTTTTCTGCTTAGGCTTTGAGATTTCATACACTTAGAACTACACTAGGGGTTTCTAATTCACACAGCCAGTATGTTAAATGGTAAGGCATCTTTTGAGACTAGATTGAACGTTCTAACTCAAAGTCAGATTTTTGACTTTTCTGCATAGGCTTTGAGATTTCATACACTTAGAACTACACAAGGGGTTTCTAATTCACACAGCCAGTATGTTAAATGGTAAGGCATCTTTTGAGACTAGATTGAACGTTCTAACTCAAAGTCACATTTTTGCCTTTTCTGCATAGGCTTTGAGATTTCACACACTTAGAACTATACTAGGGGTTTCTAATCCACACATCCAGTATGATAAATGGTAAGGCATCTTTTGAGACTAGTTTGAACGTTCTAACTCAAAGTCAGATTTTTGTCTTTTCTGCATAGGCTTTGAGATTTCATTCACTTAGAACTACACTAGGGGTTCTACTTCACACAAGCAGTATGTTAAATGGTAAGGCATCTTTTGAGACTAGTTTGAACGTTCTAACTCAAAGTCAGATTTTTGTCTTTTCTGCATAGGCTTTGAGATTTCATACACTTAGAACTACAGTAGGGGGTTCTACTTCACACAAGCAGTATGTTAAATGGTAAGGCATCTTTTGAGACTAGATTGAACGTTCTAACTCAAAGTCAGATTTTTGCCTTTTCTGCATAGGCTTTGAGATTTCACACACTTAGAACTATACTAGGGGTTTCTAATCCACACATCCAGTATGTTAAATGGTAAGGCACCTTTTGAGACTAGATTGAACGTTCTAACTCAAAGTCAGATTTTTGCCTTTTCTGCATAGGCTTTGAGATTTCATACACTTAGAACTACACTAGGGGTTTCTAATCCACACAGCCAGTATGTTAAATGGTAAGGCACCTTTTGAGACTAGTTTGAACGTTCTAACTCAAAGTCAGATTTTTGCCTTTTCTGCATAGGCTTTGAGATTTCATACACTTAGAACTACACTAGGGGTTTCTAATTCACACAGCCAGTATGTTAAATGGTAAGGCATCTTTTGAGACTAGTTTGAACGATCTAACTCAAAGTCAGATTTTTGTCTTTTCTGCATAGGCTTTGAGATTTCATACACTTAGAACTACAGTAGAGGGTTGTACTTCACACAGGCAGTATGTTAAATGGTAAGGCATCTTTTGAGACTAGTTTGAACGTTCTAACTCAAAATCAGATTTTTGACTTTTCTGCTTAGGCTTTGAGATTTCATACACTTAGAACTACACTAGGGGTTTCTAATTCACACAGCCAGTATGTTAAATGGTAAGGCATCTTTTGAGACTAGATTGAACGTTCTAACTCAAAGTCAGATTTTTGCCTTTTCTGCATAGGCTTTGAGATTTCACACACTTAGAACTATACTAGGGGTTTCTAATCCACACATCCAGTATGATAAATGGTAAGGCACCTTTTGAGACTAGTTTGAACGTTCTAACTCAAAGTCAGATTTTTGTCTTTTCTGCATAGGCTTTGAGATTTCATGCACTTAGAACTAGAGTAGGGGGTTCTACTTCACACAAGCAGTATGTTAAATGGTAAGGCATCTTTTGAGACTAGTTTGAACGTTCTAACTCAAAGTCAGATTTTTGTCTTTTCTGCATAGGCTTTGAGATTTCATGCACTTAGAACTAGAGTAGGGGGTTCTACTTCACACAAGCAGTATGTTAAATGGTAAGGCATCTTTTGAGACTAGTTTGAACGTTCTAACTCAAAGTCAGATTTTTGACTTTTCTGCATAGGCTTTGAGATTTCATACACTTAGAACTACACAAGGGGTTTCTAATTCACACAGCCAGTATGTTAAATGGTAAGGCATCTTTTGAGACTAGATTGAACGTTCTAACTCAAAGTCAGATTTTTGCCTTTTCTGCATAGGCTTTGAGATTTCACACACTTAGAACTATACTAGGGGTTTCTAATCCACACATCCAGTATGTTAATTGGTAAGGCACCTTTTGAGACTAGTTTGAACGTTCTAACTCAAAGTCAGATTGTCTTTTCTGCATAGGCTTTGAGATTTCATACACTTAGAACTACACTAGGGGTTTCTAATTCACACAGGCAGTATGTTAAATGGTAAGGCATCTTTTGAGACTAGATTGAACGTTCTAACTCAAAGTCAGATTTTTGCCTTTTCTGCATAGGCTTTGAGATTTCATACACTTAGAACTACACTAGGGGTTTCTAATCCACCCAGCCAGTATGTTAAATGGTAAGGCACCTTTTGAGACTAGTTTGAACGTTCTAACTCAAAGTCAGATTTTTGCCTTTTCTGCATAGGCTTTGAGATTTCATACACTTAGAACTACACTAGGGGTTTCTAATTCACACAGGCAGTATGTTAAATGGTAAGGCATCTTTTGAGACTAGTTTGAACGTTCTAACTCAAAGTCAGATTTTTGACTTTTCTGCATAGGCTTTGAGATTTCATACAATTAGAACTACACTAGGGGTTTCTAATTCACACAGCCAGTATGTTAAATGGTAAGGCATCTTTTGAGACTAGTTTGAACGTTCTAACTCAAAGTCAGATTTTTGTCTTTTCTGCATAGGCTTTGAGATTTCATACACTTAGAACTACACTAGGGGTTTCTAATTCACACAGGCAGTATGTTAAATGGTAAGGCATCTTTTGAGACTAGTTTGAACATTCTAACTCAAAGTCAGATTTTTGACTTTTCTGCATAGGCTTTGATATTTCATACACTTAGAGCTACACTAGGGGTTTCTAATTCACACAGCCAGTATGTTAAATGGTAAGGCAACTTTTGAGACTAGTTTGAACGTTCTAACTCAAAGTCAGATTTTTGCCTTTTCTGCATAGGCTTTGAGATTTCATACACTTTGAACTACACTAGGGGTTTCTAATTCACACAGACAGTATATTAAATGGTAAGGCATATTTTGAGACTAGTTTGAACGTTCTAACTCAGTCAGATTTTTGACTTTTCTGCATAGGCTTTGAGATTTCATACACTTAGAACTACACTAGGGGTTTCTAATTCACACAGGCAGTATGTTAAATGGTAAGGCATCTTTTGAGACTAGTTTGAACGTTCTGACTCAAAGTCAGATTTTTGCCTTTTCTGCATAGGCTTTGAGATTTCATACACTTAGAACTACACTAGGGGTTTCTAATCCACACAGCCAGTATGTTAAATGGTAAGGCACCTTTTGAGACTAGTTTGAACGTTCTAACTCAAAGTCAGATTTTTGTCTTTTCTGCATAGGCTTTGAGATTTCATACACTTAGAACTACACTAGGGGTTTCTAATTCACACAGACAGTATATTAAATGGTAAGGCATCTCTTGAGACTAGTTTGAACGTTCTAACTCAAAGTCAGATTTTTGACTTTTCTGCATAGGCTTTGAGATTTCATACACTTAGGGCTATGTTTACTAAATCGCGTTAGTGCAGTTCGCGGTAGGAGCCGCGTGAAGAAGACAAACCCCCAAATAAGGAGATGGGCGGGACCGCGGAAGACCTAGCGCGCGTTACGAAACCAACGAGCGTTACCTGGCGCGTTACGAAGCTAACGAGCGGGCCACCGCGCGTAAAGCATAAGTAGCCACCCAGACATACAAGACTAATACAGAGCTATAGCACAATGGTTACTGCAGTGACTGCTGATACGGGCAGCATGGGTTCGAGTCCCCAGGGTGGCATTAGCAGAAGGCTGGCTGATGTAGCACCCTGCACATGACACAATGAGGGAGGGAGCAGCGTCAATTATATTTTATTTCCTGGACGTGTCGGAGGGATGCAGGCAAACACACCCATATATCAGATAGTGAGTGAGGGGGCATTTCTATGTTTGCTGTCCGTATGGGGTGTAAGTAAACACACCCACACATTATTCACTGAGTGTGGGGGCATGTATATGTCTGATATGTGTCGGAGGGTTGCCAGCAAACATCCCTGACCCATACAGAGCTGTAGCACAATGGTTACTGCACTGACTGCTGATACAGGCAGCATGGGTTCGAGTCCCCAGGGTGGCATTAGCAGAAGGCTAGCTGATGTAGCACCCTGCACATGACACAATGAGGGAGGGGGCAGCGCCAATTATATTTTATTTCCTGGACGTGTCGGAGGGATGCAGGCAAACACACCCATATATCAGATAGTGAGTGAGGGGGCATGTCTATGTTTGCTGTCCGTATGGGGTGTAAGTAAACACACCCACACATTATTCACTGAGTGTGGGGGCATGTACATGTCTGTTATGTGTCGGAGGGTTGCCAGCAAACATCCCTGACCCATACAGAGCTGTAGCACAATGGTTACTGCACTGACAGCTGATACGGGCAGCATGGGTTCGAGTCCCCAGGGTGGCATTAGCAGAAGGCTGGCTGATGTAGCACCCTGCACATGACACAATGAGGGAGGGGGCAGCGCCAATTATATTTTATTTCCTGGACGTGTCGGAGGGATGCAGGCAAACACACCCATATATCAGATAGTGAGTGAGGGGGCATGTCTATTTTTGCTGTCCGTATGGGGTGTAAGTAAACACACCCACACATTATTCACTGAGTGTGGGGGCATGTACATGTCTGTTATGTGTCGGAGGGTTGCCAGCAAACATCCCTGACCCATACAGAGCTGTAGCACAATGGTTACTGCACTGACAGCTGATACGGGCAGCATGGGTTCGAGTCCCCAGGGTGGCACTAGCAGAAGGCTGGCTGATGTAGCACCCTGCACATGACACAATGAGGGAGGGGGCAGCGCCAATTATATTTTATTTCCTGGACGTGTCGGAGGGATGCAGGCAAACACACCCATATATCAGATAGTGAGTGAGGGGGCATGTCTATGTTTGCTGTCCGTATGGGGTGTAAGTAAACACACCCACACATTATTCACTGAGTGTGGGGGCATGTATATGTCTGATATGTGTCGGAGGGTTGCCAGCAAACATCCCTGACCCATACAGAGCTGTAGCACAATGGTTACTGCACTGACAGCTGATACGGGCAGCATGCGTTCGAGTCCCCAGGGTGGCACTAGCAGAAGGCTGGCTGATGTAGCACCCTGCACATGACACAATGACGTCTGGGGCAGCGCCAATTATATTTTATTTCCTGGACGTGTCGGAGGGATGCAGGCAAACACACCCATATATCAGATAGTGAGTGAGGGGGCATGTCTATGTTTGCTGTCCGTATGGGGTGTAAGTAAACACACCCACACATTATTCACTGAGTGTGGGGGCATGTATATGTCTGATATGTGTCGGAGGGTTGCCAGTAAACATCCCTGACCCCTACAGAGCTGTAGCACAATGGTTACTGCACTGACAGCTGATACGGGCAGCATGGGTTCGAGTCCCCAGGGTGGCACTAGCAGAAGGCTGGCTGATGTAGCACCCTGCACATGACACAATGAGGGAGGGGGCAGCGCCAATTATATTTTATTTCCTGGACGTGTCGGAGGGATGCAGGCAAACACACCCATATATCAGATAGTGAGTGAGGGGGCATGTCTATGTTTGCTGTCCGTATGGGGTGTAAGTAAACACACCCACACATTATTCACTGAGTGTGGGGGCATGTACATGTCTGTTATGTGTCGGAGGGTTGCCAGCAAACATCCCTGACCCATACAGAGCTGTAGCACAATGGTTACTGCACTGACAGCTGATACGGGCAGCATGGGTTCGAGTCCCCAGGGTGGCATTAGCAGAAGGCTGGCTGATGTAGCACCCTGCACATGACACAATGAGGGAGGGGGCAGTGCCAATTATATTTTATTTCCTGGACGTGTCGGAGGGATGCAGGCAAACACACCCATATATCAGATAGTGAGTGAGGGGGCATTTCTATGTTTGCTGTCCGTATGGGGTGTAAGTAAACACACCCACACATTATTCACTGAGTGTGGGGGCATGTATATGTCTGTGATGTGTCGGAGGGTTGCCAGCAAACATCCCTGACCCATACAGAGCTGTAGCACAATGGTCACTGCACTGACAGCTGATACGGGCAGCATGGGTCCGAGTTCCCAGGGTGGCATAAGCAGAAGGCTGCCTGATGTAGCACCCTGTACATGACACAATGAGGGAGGGGCAGGTCCATATTGTTATGGTTGTCGTGTTGGAGGGGTGCAAGTAAAAACACCCACACAGTAGATATTGAGTGATGGGGCATGTCTATGTTCCCATTCCGAATGGGGTGCAAGTAAACACACCCACATGTTATCTAGTGAGTGAGGGGGCATGTACATGTCATGTATGTGACGTAAATTTGCTAGAAAACACACACACACATTGGCGTACCCAAGGTTACTGCAGAAAGAACCCCACAATGCACAACACATGCCACATAATAAAGTGTAGTGTCAGCCTAGGTACAACAGAATGTCCCCCATAGAGCGGTCCCTAAGGTAATGTAGAGGGAGCCAGAGAAGGTGACACATGGTGGGCCCATGAGGCGCAGTACGGTAATAGTCCGTGGAGGGGCTGTCACCGGTAGCAGTCTGGTGTATGTAAAACATATAATGCTCCAGACAGCCAAATAAAAGGAATTCATTGTGGGTCTGATCCCATGACTACTGGCCCAACACGCAATGAATAACCCACTGGCCTGCAGCCCCAGAGCTGCTAACCACCCCCTGGCTACCCACAGAAGGACAGCAGAACACCATGTAACTGCTGCTGTCCTGGCCATGATGAGCACAAAGGCAGGCACACCCATGGTGCAATGCACATGCAGACCAGCAGTCCATAGATGAACACAAGAGGGGGCCTTACCCACATAGTCCACGGGTATGCTACGGTGAAATGACTGTGTGTGTCACTGTACATAGTAGTAACAGACAGTATCCCAACATGGTGTCCCGGAAGAAGCCACAAAATCTGTATGTCAGGGCAGACCGATGATCAGCACAATGGGCAAGGAACTGCCTGTTGGTGCAGGGTCCCTGAGTGCACGTCCCCCTGTGGTGGCAAAGTACCAAGGTTGCTTGCAACAGTACCCTCTAGAAATAGAGGTCACACATATGTAGAACCAGTCACCCCTGTGTCTAAGCCATAGATAACCCAAGTGACTCAGCATGAGAAAATGAACATGAGAGGTTGGAAGGATTGGCCACAACCCCACGTTGGTAGTATGCGTGTAAGCCTGAGAGGCGCAGCCCCCAAAGGTAGGATATGCTGTGAATGTGCAGCTGGAACCGGGCGTGTGAAACGTACAAAGGCAAATCTCTACACAAATAGGTAAGAAAGGAGAGAATGCGTCATATGGTACCAGAAACAATGCAGGTGACAACCCAATTACCCTGCTAGTGTAACCCAGCAGCAAACAGCACCAGGACATGCTCTGTGTGACAAAACTATGGGCCTGGTACTAGGTGGGTGTGTCACAGCAAGGTGTGCGTATGTGTGGATGAGTGCACACCCTGTCCCCTACACCAGATCAGATATGTCATAGGTGTCAGGTTTGTATGTCCCACAGGTCCTGCTGGACAACATCCACCCACATGAATGCAATCGGAGTTTGCCATTTGGTGTATCCTACGAAAGCCGCACCAGAGGGCAAAGGCCACTGTCCACTGCCTGGCACAGCACCCCATAGGGCGTATCCCAAAGCCCCCCCCATAGGGCATGTGACAAGGTCCATGATGAGTCACTGTGAGGAGTCTGCAGTGTGAGGGATGTGTTGTTGTCAGCAGCAGATTAAAGCAGGATAAGAAAATAAACACCAAGGTGATCACAATGACCAACTGTGTGCTAACACCCATGACCTGTGGCCCAAACACACGTCTGGAACCAACTGTATGCCCATATTGCCAGTGCACATAATACAGTCACAATAATGAGGTTGGCAACCTCTGGGTCAAAAATGCCAAATGATCCAAGCCCCCAAACAAAATCACAGAGGACGCACCATGTAAATGTGAGGGCTGCCTGACAAAGAAACAAAGCAAGGTCTCAGCAAACAAGGGCATATGGCAAGCACAATCAAGACCAAGGTCATGATCATTACCAAATATAGAAGGCCCAATAACATCACAGACCGCTTTGTTAAACTGAATGTCAGATGCAAAAGCAACAGCAATAACAAGCATACCCTGGTCACTGTGCGCAGGGAGATGCAGATGTTCCCATAACACCTGACCCAGAACCCCCTGACTGTGCAGCGAGGGGTGCCATGTCGATACCCAAGGGGTCTGCTGGTGAGCCAAGGATAGGGGTGCAAGCAACAGTAACCATGGTGCACAGCAGATGCACACCAGCAGGACATAGCAGGGGTCTGGCGCCACCACGGCGCCTGTACAGGAGGGAGATAGCAATATGTGCGCCACTGGCATAGAGCACCTAACGACTCCAGCATAATGTTGTGGGCAGGAAGTCGGCTGAAAAGGTGTACAAGGACACAGTCAAAACAGGTGCCCAACCTAACCTGCAATCTGAAGGAGAACGTGGCAGGACATCGCTGATGGAACTGTGTCCCCAGAACAATCTGGCATTGTGTACCAGAAATGGTATGTTTGCAAAGGTCCATGTGCTGTATAGGCTGCAAGCGGTCGCTGGAGAGCACGCAGGACCTGTGTGGAACAGAGACACGTGTAGCACAAACACCACCTAGAGCACACAGTACAGACAATGAACAGGCAGCAGATGGAGGGTGTTGGGAAACTGGTGTACTTGGAAAGACTGTGTGTGGCAGGTGAGGGGAATATGGGTCCCCCATTGGAGAGTGAGGTTGCCAGGGAGGTGAGCAGAAAAGGCAGAGCAAACACACGGCCAACACGCACAAACAGATGCCACGTACACAACGGTAGCTGGGTAGGATATGGGCCGCAGTCCACACCAACATACATGACACCTCAGCCCACAATGAGGCAAATACAGGCACCAAAGGAGGCACAGCACATGTGACCACGAGAATATGGCCAGACAGGACGCAGAAGCCAAACAACCAGTGTGAGAGCAACAACAGGGATCAGTGCGGGAAAGGCAGAGGAAGGGAGCAACAGAGAGAGTGTACAGCTCAAACCCCTCGGATGGAAACCACTGGAGTGAACAGATGACCTGTGTAGTACACTGTGGCACATAGCAAGGGATGTAGACAGGGCCACAGCAGGCCAACATGACAAACCACAGCTGCGTGTCAGGAAATGGAGCCACAGAGTGTAGGCATGAGTCAGCGTACATGTGGAGGAGGGGTGCACAGATGACAACAACACAGTCCACAGGTGGGATGGGCGACACAAATGAACATGTCCACACCCACCCACCAACACACCCACACCAGGAGACGTTATGTCAACCCAACAACATGCAAATGAGTACGGATGTGACACATGAGGTGGCCAAGTGGATACGGCAAGGAAGGCCCATGTGGATGGGCTGTGGAAAGGGGCACAGGATCAAAGGACAAACATGCCAATCACCAACAACATCAGGGATGAGGCCCAGGCTAACACACATCGGCAGAACCACTGCACAGGTATCTCATCAGATGCACCACCCCACAAGGAGCATTACCCCTAGTCCAGACAATGTGGCGCATGGATAGCAAACATGCCACATGGACATGAACAGCTAAAACATGGATGGGTGGGTGGAGATGTGATGGTGCCACACACATGATATGGGCAGGTAAGCAGCACACAAAGTAGAAACAGACAACGTGTAGGTGCCAACAAAAACGTCATGCACCCAGGTGTAAATGAAATGGGGTGACCCACACACCAAACATGCCACACCACGCATGTGCAGACATCTGTTCCCCCCGAGGCAAGCACCAGACACAAGCAGACATCATATGCAGCAGTCAGGTGTACCATATGACGTGAGGAACCACATGGGTCCTGTGTGGCAAGAAATGTCACATGGACACACCCACCACACGTTACAACGCCACACACCTGTTAATGTCTGTGGAGCCAACACACTCTAAGAACCCCCTGCTGCCACCCATGCACAAAAGGGCACAACAACAGTAGACGTTGGACACAGACAGTGATATGTGAGGCTAATGGTCAAAACATGATAGGACCGCACAGTGCCTGCATGCACCGTATGCACAACAGACAACATCCCCTGCAAACATAGGACACTGGAGAAAGCATGCAGAGCAACAAGGCCAGATGCCATGATAACCTGGACAGTCCATAGGTCACAAGCCCATGTACAGCGCTACAACCCCCTACATAAAATGAGGAAACACCAAGGAAGGTCTGGCCAGCAACGACAGGCCACGCACCGCATGAACAGGAACAATAGGCCAACAATGTGTCAGGGAAAGTGGCGTGTGTCCAACGTGCAAAGGATGACCCCCCCGGGTCGCCCACATGTGTTAACACGCCCACATGGGTGCTGTGCCCAACCACATATGGATGACGAGAGGCCAGGATGCAGTGGAACACATGTGTCACCATTGCTGCCTGTGACCTGTGTGAAATGATGCAGACATCAGTTAAGGGACTATCACAAACACCCACGACACCTTGTGGACACAAAGGAGACACACACCTAAGACCAGCAACACATTGAATGCATAGATAGCACCTCATAACATGGCCACAACACTGAGCACACTGCACATGGACCACTGACGTAGATGCCAGTGAACACCACCGCACCATCCCAAGAGGATCATGTACATGCACATGACACGCATACACCACAGGGGTCGAGGGCATGGGCAGCAGAGTTGACATAACTAGATAAAACGTAACAACAGCTGGTGAACAATAGCCGATTTGAAGCATAGGCAGGCCGTGTATGTCCCGGACAATGGAAGGAGAGGGGCACCTGAATGTTACGCCAGTGCCCTGACTGGGAATGTCCGTGTCTGGCAAATGCACAAACAGCCCCAAACGTGTATCCAGACACCAATGCACAGCGTACGTAATCACCTCTATATGTGTTGCTGTGAGAGGAACATTCCCATGGTTCAATGTGCCCTGTGTGAACACAACTTTCATGTACAGCGGATTATTCGCCTGACCGTGACACAGCGGTGTGACATAGGGGACACATGTGCACAATGTACATGCGGCCAACAACAAAAGGTAACAGCTGGTTGCTCCACGATAATTGGTGATGTGTCCAAACACAGCCTTACAACACAGATAGGCAGGGACGCGCATACTGAATGGACACGTAGCCAGGACAATTAACAACAAGGAACATACACATCATGGGAAGGTATGCATGCACGAAAGCCAGATGCACCTCCACCAAACACTGACCGACAAATGGAGACACACAACACATCACATGCATGTGTGGCAGAAACCTGTCCAGAGACCTAATGGCAGCTGCTGATCTGCACACCCCCCACACAGACACTGTCCCGCGCAAGAGCACACACACAGATGCACATGATGTGTGCAAGAAACACCATGAAGACCCCAAGGATGTGAACAGGTAAAGGCCACATGTGTGACACATGGAGGCGAGGGGCGAAGGAGCACTGGTACAGATACATGTGTAGCACCATAGGAGTAGTGGAGAGAAAACAACGTATATGTGCCCAGACGTGATGACCGCCATGCATACCCAAAAACCTGACAACTCACCATAGCAAACAGGAAGGATGCAGATATGAGCACACAATCCCCACATGCAGCACAGCTGCAAACTGGATAGTAAGGCACACTGGGTGGACCTGTAATGCAGACGCACATCCTGTGGAGACAGGAACAGGACAGACATATGTAGACATGAGCTGGCAGTGAAGAACAATACGCACACCATCTAACATGGTGAAGACAGTGACACGTCGCCAGCACAACCATAACTTACAGGTAAAGATGTCCTCGATCAGCTGTTGCCTGGCTGCCATCCCTGCACGTGTGTCACCATGGCCAGGTGCAGGGGGGCACATAGGATCCTCCCCAGGACCCTCATTAATTTCGACAGGGATATTGTGCCTGAGAGCAATGTTGTGTAGTATGCAACAGGCTATGATGATCCGTGCCACAGTCAGTGGATGGTACTGTAAGGCTCCGCCAGTCCTATCCAGACACCTGAAGCGACATTTGAGAACGCCAAAGGTGCGCTCAATCACTGAGCGACTGGAGGCATGGGCCTCATTGTACCGTATCTCTGCACCTGTGCGCGGGACACGCACAGGGGTGAGCAGCCAGGTGCGACACCCATATCCTGCATCACCTGCAAAACATAATGGATCAATGTCACATGCGTAATGAGCAAACAATGAAATGAATGACGTAGTAATCCATAACTGGAGAGCCGAGAGGACATGCACACAGATACGAGGCAAATGCAGTGAACACAGTGGCAGTGCAGCAGAGACTGTGAAGGCCAGTGGCAAATGACCATGACATGCCGATAGTGGCAGGGCACACCCATGCAACTGTGATACAGGACATGTGCATGAACTGTGGCGTAAAGGAGCAGTGGTGGTCGCTGTGCGGCCAGATGACGTACATTGCCAAGTAGCACATGGGGGTGCAGGGAGGCACAGGTGTGCAGGTAGGTGGATGAGCCAAACCGCCGCATACAGGGTGCAAGCCATTGGGACATATTGCCTGTGTGGTGTGGGGAAAGCAACAGGCGCGGGTGACAGGGGACCCCGAAGACGGCCCACAGGCATGCAGCAGACATGTGTAATAGGTGAAACGGCCAGAACACAACCCTTGTTGAACCCACAACATGGGCCGAAAGAGTAGGCTGCGTACACAGGGTGACACCCATGAGGATGTGTAAAGGCCACCCCCCCTGGGTGACTCAACGAAAGCCGACAAGGGGGACCACACGGATCCGCGCTATCAGCACCACTATGTAACATCTACAAACAAACACTATGCAACATCATGAAAGAGAACAACATGCAGCACACAATCTATGTGTATGACCCAATGTTAAACACCCTCATTGCAATATACAACCCAGACTCCCCCAACACAACAGAGGGCCGTTCACAAATGACAGGTTGGTGTAGAAACAACACCCTCGCAATAAGCTGGCACAAGACCATAGCTGTACGCATTACCTGGAAACAAAGTCCAAAACAACCACACATCTGACAAAGAGAGAGGTGTGTCACATGACACATGTCTGTGACCAAGACACCGGCCACCCCGCATGAGGACGTGGCCAACACCAAACAGTGTGCCCCCACAAGGACTGCTGCAGGGGCAGGCAGGCAGTGGGAAACCGTGGCAATGTAGTACAGACACCCATCTACAGTAGGAGTCTGCCAGATACACAGAATACACACCCAGCAGTATGTAGTCACCAAATTGACCAGTCTGAAACTGGTCAAACACAGCTGAGTTCTGCAGGATATAGGAGTCATGGGCAGACCCTGGAAAACGTGCAACCACATTCAGGATACGCATAGTAGCATCACAGATAACCTGCACATTGAGGGAATGGAAGTGTTTCCGGTTGCGGTACACAACCTCCCTGTCGCGTGGCGGGACAAGGGCAACATGTGTGCAATCTATAGCGCCCATCACCTGTGGTATTCCAGCGATCCTATGGAATGCCAGTGCCAGGGCTGCCCAATGTTGCCTACCGTTGGGAATTGCAATGTAATTCCCAACCCGGCTGACCATGGCACGCAGTACCTGGTGGAGACAGCGGGAGAAGGTGGGCCTACTCAGACCACCCACTGCTGCCACTGAGGATTGGAAACAGCCAGAGGCAAAGAAATGTAGGGCAGCAAGGAGCTTGGTCATACCCGGTATAGCATGTGACCGGGCAGTCAGGGGCTCTAGGTCAGGTCTGAGTTCCTGATAGAGCTCCCTAATGGCCCCTCTGTCCAACCGGTAGAGGGAGAATACCTGTCCCTCCCGCAGGTCCCCGAGCAGGACCCTGGTCCTGTAGATACGGGCCAGGCGTGGGTGGAGCTCAGCGCGCCGATGGCGCCGTTGGTCAGCCACAGCTGCCTGTGCTGGCCCAACAGCTGCAGGCCTGAGTTGCAGTGGTGCCCCACCCATGCCCAGGGCCGCTGCCCCTGGGACAACATCTCCCTCCCCCTCGTAAAGCAACTCAGCAATCTCTAGCAAAGCAACCACTGCACCAGCTGCATGTGCAGTATGAGCCATGGTCCATACAGTGAGGAGGGTAAAAGGGTTAGATATAGTGGTGTGGGTGGGGATGGACACCACATGGGTGCCACTCCCATGGGCAAATAAAAAGATCTAGAAAACAGTATAATGGAAAGATACCTAATGAAGGGTTCAACGCGCGCTGTGACGCGCCTTCCGGGAATGCAGCCGTGGATGATCCCCTGCCTGCTACACAGATGTGGGTGATACCGAGCGATGTCGAACGCCGTATAGCAACTACATAGCACAGATACTGCGACGCCAAGACGCCATTACCCTGATAACCTGGAAGGCATACACCCATGCAAAAACGACGGAGGACACGAGGCTACGCGCGTAACAACGCGTGCAACGTCAACGCGAGGTCGCATACGTGTGACGTTGGCCAGCATCAGCTGACGCCAGAAACACATCGCAGATAGCAAAACCTAAACAAATATACGCACCAGCATTGCAGACAACTACACACTCAATAAGGGATGTGGGAGTAGAATACGTGAAACGGCAGCCACTGCAGAAACGCGGATATATGATGTCAGGTACGTAACGATGTGCGACGCCACGTGACAATGCGCGACGCAATGCGCGACGCCACGTGACAATGCGCGACGTCATGTGACAATGCGCGACGCAATGCGCGACGCAACGCGCGCCAAAGACAAACGTGCGCAGGCGTCCCCTTGCAAGCCACACCCCAGGATGCTCCATATAAATGACAGGAAATGGAGGTTCCATCCCTTCCGCGGAGCAAACAGCAACATTATACACGCACAAGGGAGCAAGGACATGGACCATGCACCAGAGCAGCCCACAACAGAAGGAGCAGCAGCCACATCTGGTGACAACCAGGTAGCAGGACCATCGGGGGTGCCACTGACCCCAGGTGGCCATCCAAGAGGACCACGCCGCCAGACAAGGGTTCCTGTCCCTGCGGAGAGCCGACGCAGGGCTGCAAGGTTCAGCCAACAGGAGAATGAGCACCTGCTGTCTAACATACTGGACAGATATGACCTGCTCTTCGGCCGGCAGAACGCTACCCTGACCATCGCAGCACGCACAGGGGCATGGCGGGAGGTGCAGGCGGCGGTGGCAGGAGCAGAAGGGCCGCCCCGGGACATCGAAAACCTAAGAAAACGCTTCTGTGACATCAAGCGCCATATACGGGCAGAGCTGGTGCGAGAGCGACGTGCGGCACAAGGCACAGGAGGGGGCCCAGCGACCGTGGCCCAATTAACAGACCTTGAGAGGCGCCTGGCGGATCGACTGGGGCCCATGTATGTCCACGGTTTGCCTGCTGCGCTGGACACAGCCCACCCACAGGCCGGTAGGTTATAGTACAAGCACATGGTGTGTGAAGGGGCAGGGGGGTGGGACAGAAACTGTCTCTGCTGGACGCGGGGGATCAGACGGGCACAGAGGGACCACACACTCAGGAGCAAGGATGAGAGGTGGCCACCATTGGGTGGTGGTGTGTGGCATTAGGCAGTGCATGCAGGGCTGGGAATGGGTGCCTGACCCCCCTGACAGAGGATGGTGTACACAGGCAGGGCCAGACCGTCCATTGAGCAGGAACGTGCTTTGCACAGGGTACCACATTTCAGGGGTTCCTGCGCAAATAACAGTCCACTCAGGGCCGGCCCGTCCATTGAGCAAGAATGTGTATTGCACAGGGCCCCGCGTTTCAGGGGGCCCCTCGCAAAAAACATTCTCCAACCCATATTTTAAACACATAAAACACCAAAAAACCAGCTGCTTCTGCCGCGGCAGCATCAGGAGTGCTGCCGCGGGGCCCCCCTCCTGGCCGGCAGAGCCTCCGCCCCTGCCCGGCAGAGCCGCTCAGTCCCTGCATCGCTGACGTCATCCCCGAACGCTGGCTCCTTGTCAGCTGGTGTTCTGCAACCTGGAAAGATAGGGGGGATGGGGGATTAGGACTGGTACCAGTGGGGGGGGGGGCTAAGACTGCACGTGGGCTGATGGGGGGGGGCCTAAGACTGGACGTGGGCCGATAGGGGAGGGTTAGGACTAGTAATGGGCCAGGGGGGGGGTGCTAGGACTGGATGTGGGCTGATGGGGGGGGGGTTGGACGGGTACTGGGCTATTGGGGGGGCTGACTGGAAATGGGCTGCTGGGGGTTAGGACTGTTAATGGGCTATGGGGGGCTAGGACCGGTAATGTGCTGGGGGGGCTAAGACTGTTAATGGGCTGGTGGGGTTGCTAGGACTGGAAACGGGTGAATTGGCGGGGGGCTAGGACTTGAAATAGGCTGATGGAGGGGCTACAATAGGACTGGAAATTGGCTGTTGGGGGGGGGCTAGGATTGGAAATGGGCTGTGGTGGGGGTTTGGATTGCAATGGACTCATGAAGGGGCTAGGACTGGACGTAGTCTCACGGGGGGCTTGGTTTGGAAATGGGCTGAGTGGAGGGGAGCTAGGATTTGACATGGGCTGATGGGCGCATGGGGGGCTGGAAATGGAAATGAGCTGATGGCGGGACACACACTGACAATGGCTGTGGGTGCTCGGACTGGATATGGGTTGTTGGGTGCCTAGGACTGGACATGGTTTACTGTGCGGCTACTACTGGGGATGGGCTGCTGCAGGGACCTGTCGGGGGTGGGCGCTGGGAGAGACAGGGAGCGGAAGAGAGCTGATGTTGGTGGCGGGCCAGACTGGGACGGGGCTGTGGGAGTGAAATGGGGAGGGGACAGAAACACCCTGGGTGTGAGGCAGGTATGGCCACACATTGGCCGGGTAGTGGGGGGGGGGGCCGTCGTGGCTGAGGACGGAGAGGTGACATATATGTGGTTACGATTGGACTGACGGGAGGGAAACAGGAGGCAGATCTGTCTGTCTGAGCAGATGTGGAGAGTGGGAGAGTGGACTACAGAACCAGGGGTGGCAGGAGGGGGAAAAGGCCAGCAGGCGGTGGACAGTGGGAAACATGGCTGGACCAGGGGGAGGTTGCTGGGGAAAATGTAAATGGAACGAAGACACAATATGTACGGAGATATCTATTGCCTCTGGATGTATTACATGGACCATGACAGCTCTGGTAACTGTGCATCAGTGATGTCTGCGCAGTGTCGGGTACGGGAGGGAGGTACACAATAGTTGTATCCCCACAGTGGCGTGGTACATACCGTGTCTGGCTCCCGGGGTCCCCAGGTTGATTGGTGCAATCCTGTCACCAGGATGTGTTTGCCCGTTCGGTGATGCTCCATGTTCTGCATGTCTGACTGCGGTGCGGGTTTCGCTTCCTGCCACCCCTATATGACATTGCCACCTGTCCCCATTCCCCGGTCTATTCTGTGATTCAGAGGCCTCATATTGGCAGTGCTCCCATGTGATAGGTAGGTTATGGTGCTTCGTAGGACCTGGTGATGCTGACAGGGCACGGCGGGTGTGCCATGGCATCTGAGTGGGCAGCGTCTGTATTGGTACCCGCTGTGCCTGGCGTGGTGCACTGGAATATAGCTATGTGGGGGTCCATCTGTCCCGCACCATCCATACACTCATCAGGGGACATGTCTACAGATAGCCAGTGTATAGTAACACCATGCAGTTCTCCCTGCACCGGTGGCCACATATGCAACTGTGTCCCCGCACCGAGTCCCCGGACATTGCCCCGCACCCCCCTTGGGCCGCCCCTGTGTACCTGTTGCATCCCGCACGTGGCAGGGCTGGCAGGAGCGGTGGGCCGCACGGGGGAGGGGGGGGGGGGCGCTTACTGGAGATCCGATGCACCTGCTATGGGAACGCGGTGTAGGGTCACGATGAGGCCGCTGTCAGCCCTGGCAGGGGTGTTCAATGGCACCCAGAGGTGGTGGGGGAATGCACTGGGGGGCGGATCACACGGGGCATCTGCATGGGGTGTCCCCAGGTGTAGAGGGCTGCCACAACAGCCATGCCACAGACACACGTGGATCATTGGCGCACAGATGCCTGAGGGGGGGATGTTGTGGGGTGGGCAGGCAGCGGGACAAACCCTCAGACAGCTGTTGCCGTGTGTCACACAGGTGATGTCTGCGCCATCGTGCAGGGCACGGAGCCGGATGCAGAGTCACAGATGGGTACAGTGGGCTCTGTGGACACAGGGGCCCAGGCCGTTGCTTTGGAGGGGGAGGAGCATGCCGCACCACTGCCAGATGTGGACATGGACATCCCCAACATACCCGATTGGGACACATCTGAGACACCTGCAGGGACAGAGGACGTGTCTGCAGAGGGGCAACGGCAACACCACAACGAGGCACTGGCTGCGGTCGCAACCGTCGTTCATGAGATGCAGGCCAGCTCATCTGCGGCGCGAGCTGATGCTGAGGGTGAGTGGGACATGCTGCTATGGTAGATATGGCCATGTGCAGGTACCTCTGTTTCCGTTAACCCACACAGTACTATGTCCTTTCCCCACAGGTGTGCGCCGTCTACTGCGCTCGGTGGTACGCAACCAGAGGCGTAACAGGAGGACCACAAGGCGCATGCAGAGGGCGATAACTGCCCTAGTCTCACATGCAGGACGCATGGCAGACGCATGTGAGCTCATCGCGGAGGCGCATGTGCGAATGGCAGCCGGGAGGGTGGCTGGCAGTCCCCCGCCCCATCCGGCACAGCCAGGGATCCCACCAGCATGTGCAGCCGCAACACCGGCGGCAAGGCGGCAGGCGCCTAGGGGTGGGAGGGGGCGTACAGGGGCTGGCAGGGGTAGAGGCAAATAAAGGGCCACACCGATGGCCGTTGATGGTGACCTCTGCTCCGTGACTCATTTTGTTCATACCACTCACATCCCCGCAACCACCCCATGCCCTGTGGGGTGGGCACGTGCCGCTCCCACTGCTGTCATTCACCATGGCCCCCCCCCTAACCCATGCCCACTATGGGTGTGCAGCCAATCCCATTGGCCTACGTGCTCGCCCCTCACCCCCACACCATGGTGGCGTGCATGGCGTGCAGTGTTACCAGGCGCACCCCTGGGAGAACGCGCCGGGGACCCCCCAGCCACCATTGGCCTGTGTGCTGTTGTGGGTGCACTGTATGTCCTGCATGTGGTGACCCAATCGCTGCTCGCAACACCCCGGACACGCACAGTATGTGCACTGCACAGGTCCTGTACCCAGGTTCACCTGCACCTGCACACATCCACCTTGTCTCACCCGTCACACATGTGCACAGTGGATACTTGGGCACAGGGATGCATGCACCAGCACCTTGGTGTCACCGCCAGTAATGGCTACCCGTCACACTGTGCACCGGTGGCCACTGTATACACCTACACCCCCTTGCCACCCATCCTGGCACATACCAGTACCACATTGGTTTCACATGATGACATACAGCAACTGTCACCTGTAGCATCATCCACACTGCAGCCTGCACCCTCCGCATGCCCACCTCAGTGTGTCACACCACTGGCCATCATCCCGCTGAGCCGCTATCCTGCCCTCTGCTGTGTGCACCCCCACAACCCCCGTGTGTGTCCCCACCGATGGCCCCATGTCCACCAACGGCGGTATGCTCCCGCACCCCCCTGGGCCCTGGATGTCCACCCATGGCGACACACAACATGTTGTTAATATGTTTTGGAATGTCCCGTTTGACCAACGTGTACCATCCCCCATCTCTGTCCTGCATGCTGATACACGTGCCTGACATATGCACCGTTTTCCCCAGGCCCCACACGGTCTCACATGGCAACACACGTTCGGCCTCTTCCCCGCCACCCCTCCGGTGTCAGCCTCATGTGACCTTGCGGTGCACAGTATGTGGTTCACCCCTCTGCACACCGCCACACATACACCACAGGTGTCCTGCACCCGTCCAACCAGGCCAACAGTACGTGGCCCTGCTGTACTGGTCACACAGGCCACCTGCTCCACACCGCCGTATGTATCATTGTTACTCTGGGCTGTGTGTGGCCCAGGGAGCCACACACATGCTATTGCATGTCGGTCATGCACGTCACTCACCTCCCCCACGTTGGCCCAACCTTGCTGCAGCGTGATAGTTACATGTGTGCGGGTGTGCTGTCAACATGGACTAAACCTGTTCCACTTCGGCCCCTGCCCCTCCTAGTCGCCACAGCCACACCCATCAATCGCACATCACTGTCACCTGGCAATGAGGCACATCTGCACACACAGTTGGTATGAGTAAACTTAAACGTATTTATACAACTTTGATTATGACAGATTGTACACATTTTCATGTGGCCACACATGGGCCATGTGTCACATGGTCTATCTGCTGTTGGTTACATCAGCATGGTCAACAATGTCCTCTGGAACGGGATTACATGGCCCTGCTCCCCCCCGTGCCCCTGACATGGCCACAGAATGGCACGGTCCGCCACAGGGCAGGTGTGCTATGTGTGTCCACATATTACACACCCTGGGTGCCCCTGTCGGATGGTGGCTGACTGTGTGTGGATCAGTCACGGCGCTCATCCCGCTCCCGCAGACGGTTAGCCACCATCGACAGGGTCGCAAGCACCTGCCCCTGGATTAGGCCAAACTGCCTCTGGGCCTGTGCCTGTGCACGCACAGCTGCAGCCAGGCGCTGGCCGCACATGCAGCCACACAGACACACTGCTCCACGTGTCTGTGTGGCTGCATGGACAGCGGTCCTGCTTGCGGCCATGTGTGGCATGCACACGTCCAGCTGGCCCTCCGTGCCCTCATCAAGGGGCAGGTGGCTGGTGCCCCCAGTGCCCTGTGGCGGAGCGTGCCATTGTGACCCTGCCACAACCCCACCCCCTCCAGTGGGCATATCCTCCCTCCCCCCTGCCCCCAGCATCCCGCCCACATCCCCATCCCCCTCCACCCCCATCTCCATGTCGCTGTCCCTGCCACCCAGCCACTCACGTTCCTCTACCCTTCCACCGACATACCCCCCCACCACATCCTGCTCACCTGTCTCCCCGACCTCTGTCCCCCTTTCTGTGGGTTCCCCCTCATCCCCTCGCATGTGGGCCGCATCCTCATCCCCCTCATCCCCCTCGTCAGGGGTTGGGGGTGCAGGCTCCGGTCCATCCTCGTGCCCATCCCCCCCATCCTCCTCATCCTGCTGTTGTCCGCCGTCCTGCTGGTCACGCTGCACCTGATCCCCCTCCTGGCCCTCTACGTCTGGGGGCTCCTCCGGAAACTCGGCCTGATTGGCTGCACGTGCATCAGCTGTGGGAGAGATAGAACATGTCATCCCCTGGTGGATGATCCACATACCATGTCACTGTGGACCTGTGTTTCCACAACACATCCCCCTACATGGCCGTGTCCAGATACTCACCATTCAGCTGTGCCATTCTGTCACGCTGCACCCTGGCAACAAATCGGGGGAACCGGGCCCTCAGCTCCCTTGCCTTCTTTCGAAGGTCCTCCACCTGTAGGTGTTACAGAGAACATTGCCCTTAGCTAGCGGGGGGACACGTGGTGGCCCCTGCCCCTGCAACTGACACTCCCACGTCATACTACCTGCGCATGCCCCTATTCCTTTGGCACACATCCCCCCATGCAGTGGCGTGTAACAGACACATGTGTGTGTGACAAACACGCCACCCTGATGTGTGCACCATGTGCCCTATATGTGCGCACCACATACATGTACCATCCCAACTGTGTGTGCCACCTACACACATCTGCATGTGCATGTCATCCACTAGTTGGGGTGTGCAGTTATCACCTACAGTGGTCGCTGGGCTGCTCTTTGCCTGTGGTTTGCCCCTTGTGATCCCATACAGGGCCTGTTTCACGGGGTACAGGGTCGGTACAGGGGACCCCTTGCGGGGCCTCCATCGGGCAGGGCCAGTGTTTTGACCTTCATATTCGCACAGGGCACCAGCAGACAGTGTGCAGGGTGGGGGGGAGGGATGCCCTCATTTGGGCCTACATGTGTGTTAAGCAGGGTTTTGACCTTCATATTCGCACAGGGCACCAGCAGACAGTGTGCAGGGTGGGGGGGAGGGATGCCCTCATTTGGGGCTGGATCACTCAGGGGCAGGGGTTTGGCCTTTCTATTCACACAGGGCACCAGCAGACAGTGTGCAGGGTGGGGGGGAGGGATGCCCTCATTTGGGCCTACATGTGTGTTAAGCAGGGTTTTGACCTTCATATTCGCACAGGGCACCAGCAGACAGTGTGCAGGGTGGGGGGGAGGGATGCCCTCATTTGGGCCTACATGTGTGTTAAGCAGGGTTTTGACCTTCATATTCACACAGGGCACCAGCAGACAGTGTGCAGGGTGGGGGGGAGGGATGCCCTCATTTGGGCCTACATGTGTGTTAAGCAGGGTTTTGACCTTCATATTCACACAGGGCACCAGCAGACAGTGTGCAGGGTGGGGGGGAGGGATGCCCTCATTTGGGCCTACATGTGTGTTAAGCAGGGTTTTGACCTTCATATTCGCACAGGGCACCAGCAGACAGTGTGCAGGGTGGGGGGGAGGGATGCCCTCATTTGGGGCTGGATCACTCAGGGGCAGGGGTTTGGCCTTTCTATTCGCACAGGGCACCAGAGGACAGTGTGCAGGGTGGGGGGGTGGCATGCCCACATTTGGGCTGGATAACTCAGTGGCAGGGGTTTGGCCTTTCTATTACCACAGGGCCCCTGCAGACAGTGTGCAGGGTGGGGGGGAGGGATGCCCTCATTTGGGCCTACATGTGTGTTAAGCAGGGTTTTGACCTTCATATTCACACAGGGCACCAGCAGACAGTGTGCAGGGTGGGGGGGAGGGATGCCCTCATTTGGGCCTACATGTGTGTTAAGCAGGGTTTTGACCTTCATATTCGCACAGGGCACCAGCAGACAGTGTGCAGGGTGGGGGGGAGGGATGCCCTCATTTGGGGCTGGATCACTCAGGGGCAGGGGTTTGGCCTTTCTATTCGCACAGGGCACCAGAGGACAGTGTGCAGGGTGGGGGGGAGGGATGCCCTCATTTGGGGCTGGATCACTCAGGGGCAGGGGTTTGGCCTTTCTATTCACACAGGGCACCAGCAGACAGTGTGCAGGGTGGGGGGGAGGGATGCCCTCATTTGGGGCTGGATCACTCAGGGGCAGGGGTTTGGCCTTTCTATTCACACAGGGCACCAGCAGACAGTGTGCAGGGTGGGGGGGAGGGATGCCCTCATTTGGGCCTACATGTGTGTTAAGCAGGGTTTTGACCTTCATATTCGCACAGGGCACCAGCAGACAGTGTGCATGGTGGGGGGGAGGGATGCCCTCATTTGGGCCTACATGTGTGTTAAGCAGGGTTTTGACCTTCATATTCACACAGGGCACCAGCAGACAGTGTGCAGGGTGGGGGGGAGGGATGCCCTCATTTGGGCCTACATGTGTGTTAAGCAGGGTTTTGACCTTCATATTCACACAGGGCACCAGCAGACAGTGTGCAGGGTGGGGGGGAGGGATGCCCTCATTTGGGGCTGGATCACTCAGGGGCAGGGGTTTGGCCTTTCTATTCACACAGGGCACCAGCAGTCAGTGTGCAGGGGGGGGGGCCTCATTTGTGGCTTGCAGCATCGATGTATTCATTTGGCGAATCTGTTAGTTAAGAGGGACATGGTCCAGAACCCCTTCCTTCCCTATTGGCCATGGAGGTGGGACTAGGGTGTCTTGTGGTTGGGGGACATCCTTAGCCTGCAGGGGCACCCTGTACCATACCTCTGTGACCTTTGGTGCACCTCTGCCATGGGTGCAGCTAACCCCTTGGGGCAGGGGTGTCTTTTTCAGGGGTGTGTGGAGGGCTTTGCTGGACGCAGGATATGTCAGCACCTGCTATACCCTGTCAGTGCATTGTGTATTTTTGCAGGGTTTGCTGGGTGTTTTTTCTTTTGTCTCATCATTTGGTTGAATTGTCCCCATGCACTTACCTCATGTGGGTAGTCTGCGCTCCTGTTAAAACGGTGGGCCAGCCGCTCCCAGGCCCTCCTGACTTTGGCTAGGTCCTGCCTCTTGGACGAGCCAGGGAAGAGTCTCTGCTGGCGTAGGCAGAAAAGCTCTGTCAGCAGGTAGATGTCCCTTTGGCTGAAGGGAGGCTTCCTCGACATGGTTGCCATGTCTTATAAGTGCCTTTACTGCCTAGCCACGTGCGTTGCCGGGGGCGTATCCACGTGCGTTGCCGGGGGCGTATCCACGTGCGTTGCCGGGGGCGTATCCACGTGCGTTGCCGGGGGCGTAGCCACGTGCGTAGCCGGGGGCGTGGCCACGTGCGTTGCCGGGGGCGTGGCCACGTGCGTTGCTAGTGTAGTAGGGAGATGTGGCGATACAGAGCACTAACAGAGAGCTGTGGCACAATGGTCACGGTAATGACCGCTGTTACAGGCAGCATGGGTTCGAGTCCCGGGCACTGGCCTGTATATTGGAAGGGGTATTGGCCTGTATATTGGAGAGGGATTGCTGAGACTTTTGGACGAGACATTGCGTATGCGAGCCGAGCTACGTGCATTGTTGCGTGTGCAGCGCCGCGCGTAGCGATGCGCGTACCATTGAGCCCGGGGATATTTTCTTTTATGTGTGTGGGTACGTAGGGGTTTCAGCAGTGTGGGCATCTCATATATTACAGACTCTGTAGGGTGTCGTGCACCTATGCTTTCTGCTACCAGATGTACGTGTGCTGTCCCATGGTTTATCAATGGCTGCGAGCTCGTGCTGCGGTTTCAGAGGGATTGAATAATACAGTCACCCCCATGATGCACTGCACATGCTAATCAGCTCTCCACACAGGCACACCATATGGAATGCATCCCCACAGACTCTGGACATGGTAGGGGTAAATTGTCATGTGCACCCCCCACAGCCCCTTGCCCTTATAGGGGGTACTGACCATTTGTTGTACTGGCATTGAGGACCTGCCCAACACCACATTGTGTGGGTGCTCTGCTCACCCTGAGTGTGCAGTGGGGCATCCAGCCCTAGGTCCTCAGCACCGTCCATGGTGTAAGTCCACAGCAGTGTTACTGTGTGAGATAGATATTTTCTGCATGACCACCTTGGACATCTCTGTCTGTTTGGGGCAGGTGTAGACCCATGCCCCACCGCCCCCCCCTCACCGGCAAACAGGGTCACCCATCATAATCTGCACATTCTACCTCCCTTGGAAGGTGCCAGTGGAGGGGGGACATTAACCCTAGTCCTACTGAGGTGCAGACACCCCACAGGTCAGTCACTGCAGATCCAGACACATGCATGCCACAGGAGCAATCTGACATTGTGACTTGGTAGAAAATGACAATCCCAACCACTATCTGTGCTTCCCCTGGTGCAGGCCAACACACCCTGCAGGCCACTCCATCACATCACCTACCAGCTGCAAACAGGCTGCTAGTGACCAGCAGAGATGCCTGCACCCAGACCTGGGGTGCCAGCATACACAGCCAGCAGATACATCTGTGACTGGGCCCCAGGGGAACACCCATATTTATCACATGAGTGAGCTACTATGTAGCACCATGGTGGAGCCTAGACATGCTGTGGTCACTGCACATTCAGGGTGACACTGAGCTTGCAGCGGCATCTACCGTGGTCACCCTGTCTGGGCAGGTGGTTGCCTGGCACTACAATGTACCTGTCACTGCCCTTTACCCTGTGCATATACACCCTGGCCAGGCCGCCTTATCCGACCTCTACCCATGGTACTTTGCTACTCATTATGCACATTGGCAGCCCACTACTGGCAACATTGCTGGCAGTGTGGCCTGTCGACAGTGTTTGCAGCCACCACACACTGGCTGGACAGACAGCCACCCCCACACCTATGCCAGCATTGTGCTACTGTAGGGGGGTTCTGCAGCCATACACACAACACCTGTCATGGGCACAGTACATGCATGGATGTGGTACGACATACTCTGGTGGATCACTCCCAAGGGTGTTGGACACTGTCAGGGGCCAGACCTGCGGCCCACACCACAGACATCTGACTGCTTGTTGTGGCGCAGCTCAATGTGCACAATGTGCTTTACATAGGACATGAGTTCTACATTTTATCATTGGCAACTTTTAGTGCATGTGTACCATATACCCATGTGTAGGGTGCCATTGCTAAGGTATGCACCTGCTAGTATTGGGAGTTGACAGCAGGGCCAATTGTCTTACCTCTTCGGGTTTCATTGGCCAATGGGGCCTGTGGGTGGGTGGGTGGGTGGGTGTCACTGTTAGCTGCTGCTTTACGGCAGGGTTCCACAACTCCAGTCCTGTCATTCCAGGCACTGATCAGGTTTTCATGCTGTCCCTCATAAATATGCATGGGCTACATCAGCAGACAAGTGGGGGGGCATAGTTATGCAGCACAGGTATCTTTATTGGGGGCAGCATGGTAACTGAATGGTGTGGGGCCCTCCAGGACTGCATTTGGGGGACTATGCTCTGGGTAATGCGCCTATATCTGGTGTGGTAAAATATTGGCGTTTTGTCCATGTGTATGTTCTCAGCAATAAGGGTGTGACCATTCCATCACAGTTTAGTTGTGGGGAGAATATGTGGGCAGGATTGGCATGGCCCCAGCTGGGATTTGAACCTGTGACATTCTGGTCTTAGAGACACTGGCTGTGTCTGTTGCACCACACTGAGGCCACAGGGACAATGTGATCCCTGGAGATGGGATACCTGGCCTGACAGGTCAGAGACCCTGCTCTGCACCATTTTACTGTGGACTCATATCGCTTGTATGGAGGCAATTTGCACATAACCTCACATACAACCTCGCATGAGGGGGCAATCCCCCATTACCAAGCTGGCCAAAAATTATATCATTGGGCAACAATACACGACACTCCCGCGAATGCTCCAATAACAGGGGATGTGTTTTGCAAGGGTCTCCGTTGCGTGATCCCTTCCAAGTATCTTTTCTTTTTTGGTTTCGCTTTCCAGGGAGTGTGTTTTTTATTGTGGCCCATTGCTGTCACTGTTGCCCAGCTGACTTGTGATGTTTACAGTGTTCTTTCTGCTATTTTCCACGTTTTATCTGTGTTTTCATGCTGTCCCTCATACATATGCCTGACCTACATCTGCCTACCATGGGGGTGGGGCATAGCTATACAGCACAGGCATCTTTGATGTGACAGCATGGGACAGGAATGCTGTGGGGCCCTCTAGGGCTGCATTTGCGGGGCTCAGCTTTCATTGCTGTGCCTGTTTCTGGTGTCTGTGTTTGGTGTGGTGTAAAAATAGACCATGCCTTTGTTCTCTGCATTAAAGGTGTGTCTTTACTTTCACTTTTTAGTGGTGGGTAGGACTATTGTGACTGGGTTGGTGGCAGTCCCAGCTGGTATTTGAACCTGTGACCCTCTGGTCTTACAGGCACTGGCTGTGTCCATTGCACCACACTGGGGCCACAGAGATGGTGCTGTCCCTGGTGTTAGTATGACCTGCCTGGCTGGTCAGGGACTCTGCTCTGCAAAAGGTTTACTGTGGCCTCATTTCCCTTGTATGCAGACAACGGTGCACATACACCTCAGGGGGACCTCACAGAGGGGACACACACCCATATCCGAGCTGGGCAACAATGATATCATTGGGAGACATTACACTACACTCCCAGGTCAGCTCCATTACAGTGACTTTCCATTTTCGAGGGTCTGCGAAGCGTGACCCTTCCACATATCATTAGGTTTTTATTTTGTGCTTTCCAGGGAGTTCTGTTCCTTGTTGTCCATTGCTATCACTGTTTAACTGCTGATTTATGCTTTTAAAGGGGTTTCCTCTGGTCATTTTTATTGTCTTCTGTGACATTTCATTCTGTGCACATGTATCACACTGCTCACGTTTTGTGTGTTACCCAGTTTCTCTGTACATTGCTGACGGAAATGGTTTCTCTTACCTTTAAAGATGCCTTCAACGGCAGGTTTTCATTCGCGTTGGAATTGAGCTCAGAATTACAGCGCGTTAGTGAGGGGGAGCCTCTCCCCGCCCCCTCTCCGCCCATTGACCCCTTCTCTCCGCCCACTCTGCACCTTCTGTGCTGTTTTAACGCGCCGCGGGGGTTTACGATCGTTAAACGCGGTCAACGCGCGTAGTATGACGTTACCGGTCGTTGGCGCGTGTTTACGCGCGTTATACTGCACTTACGGTCGTTAACGTCATACTACGCGCGTTATTCACGTTTAGTAAACATAGCCCACAGTCTTCTCTGTTAAACTCTTGTTTCCCTCATGGGACACATGATGAAACACACACACTCAGAAAATCAGAGTTTGCTATTGGTCGTCTTTTACATTGGCCGGTTTTGGGAAGGAAAGACTTACAGAATCGGAGAGTTTTGAGTTCTGGTAATGATTTAGAGAAAGTGTGCTGGGGAGGATAAGCCTCCATTGTTAGGGACTGTGCCTTCATCATACAAATTTTCTTGCATCCTTGATGCAAATACAGTTTCTTAGAAGATGCTATGGGCCTGATATAAGAAACTGATGTATATCCCACAGTGGCTTTTCCATATCTTTAGATACATCATTTTTGCACAAGCTTTTTACCTTTCAGCAATTATATGCTTTATAGTAGAGTTAGCTTTTCTTATTGCAAAGCTGGCAGGCTGGGTTTCATAATTTTGATACTAGTTTCCTGCAGTATCCTATTTTACTGTAAAGGAGTATTAGTCAGTACGTATGTACCTCTCTATTTCAAAAGCAGGGGTTTCTTGTATAGCTTTGTGGGTGCAAAATTATGCAGCTGAAAAGTAAGCCTTGGCCAGCCTGATATCAGTCCTCCTTTTCGCAGTTTAATAGCTCCCTGGGTGAATCATTTATTTCTTCACTTTGTATATATGTATATGTATATATATTTTTTTCTATCAGAAATCCATAGCACTGCTGCATTTGTCACCAGTCCCCTGTCACTTGCAAGTGCCACAAACCCTTAGTTCTTGTTTGTGGCTGATATTGACATCTACTCTTCTTTAATTTTGTTTGTACCAATGATTCCTCCACCTTTCTTGCTCTTTCCAGTAAGAAGATAATTTTATAAACTGTATTTCATGCATAAAACCCTGTTTTAAGCATGCAAAAGGGTTTTTATAAAAATTACCCCATGGGTCATGTGTGTAAAAGTCTGTGTGATGGCAAAGGCAGGTACTTTGATACCATCCGGTGCAGGCATGCTCGGGGGCAGAGTTTGGGTAGAGTCCTGAGGTATGCACATGTGTGTGTAGTTTACATGTGAGTATTTACACCTTCTCCCAAGCAGGCATACATGCTCAGAGTTTCAGTCTAGCCATAATTTCTGCTTTTTTACTCCTCGTATTTTATACAAACACTAAAAGACACATTGTAGATCACAACTGAGACATCAAGTTTCGGACATATGCAATGACAGTAGTATTTTAAAAAAGACTCTTCTAAATATGGAACCTTTACTAAAATATGAATAACGAGGTTCAGGGGTACATATTGGATATGTGGAACTGGAGGAGCCGTTTTGCAAAAACGTGTTAACTGCTTAGCGCACTTTAGTAAAAGGACCCCTTAGATCGTAAACTATCCATGGACAGGAAAATAACTACAGTACCTAAATGTAGCTTGCTTTGCAGATCTGAGAAAGTTGTAAGTTAAATCCCTTTCCCTTGAATTGATCCTTGCTGAAAGTCACAATGCCATATTTGGAAAGTTTGAAGGCTGTCTGCTGATACTTGCTATGCTGTGATAATAATATGAGTCTTTAAAAGGGCAAGTGTGCTCTGTGGCCACCATTTATGACCAGTAATAACCTTAGTTTATGCATGGTTGCTGATCAGTATCTATAACAGATATTTACTTAAATACTATGTTTTTTCTTTCATCGAAACATGTTTCTGGTGCTAATTACACAGGTACACTACCAAAAAACTGCCTCCAGTTTTGCAACTGATTCCTATAGATTTTGGGGTGCTGAATCCAGGAAAAATAGCCAAAATGTTCCATCACATCACGTTTTCTTGCAAAATTAGATTTCTTACCCATATAAGGAATGTTCACATAATTTCTTTTTAGCCGACTGCAGTTTATTTTCTTGGCCCAAAATAGAGGTTGTAATGGTTAACTAACTAGAAACACTCCCTCATGATATTTTAGAGTGTTTTGTATTCATTTTATACATTAACAGGACAATTGGGAGGCGGGGGGCTAAATCCAGTACTCGCGCTGGCGCATGTTCTTTCCTGTTCGCCTCGCCTCGTTCGCTCGCTCAAACACGGTGGTTGCGACATGAACGTTCCTGTCAAATTTCAGTTTCTTGCAAGTTCATTATTACCTTTTGTTTGCTCAGTCGTAATCCAGCTTTATTCCGAAGTGGTTCACTACAGTTGTAGTTTGCAGTGCTGTGTATTTGTGATGGCTCACAGAGCCAGAGGTTGCGTCAACTCTCCGGACAGTTTTTGTTTTATTTGTGGGGAATATACCGTGAAAAAGCGGCAGAGGAACATTTCTGCATTTATTTAAAAAGTATATTTCGCCTATTTCGGTTTGAAGTTAGGCGATCAAGACAAACCGTGGGCTCCTCACAAAGTGTGCAAGACATGTGAGGAAAATCTACGCTTATGGATGAAAGGTAAAAAACAAGCATTTCGTTTCGGAATACCTATGATGTGGCGTGAACAAAGACACCACAGCAGTGACTGCTATTTTTGCTCTTGCATTGTGAAGGGATACAACTTAAAAAATAAGAACGTAATAAGTTACCCCAACCTTCCCTCAGCAATTAGGCCTATGCCTCATAGCAACGAAATACCTGTGCCTGAACCACCAAAATCTTTGGATCATATTTGTGTGGACGGTTCTGATCATGATGAGACTCATCAGATGGCTTTTCCCGATGAGTCCAGTACTTCCGAGTTTGAAACTGAACCAGATCCGAAACCTGAACTTTTCCTTCAAGCTGAATTGAATGATTTAGTCCGGGATTTAGGACTCCCAAAAGATGCTGCCCAACAGCTAGGTTCTCGGCTTAAACAGAAAAATCTATTGTCACCAGGAACAACTTTTTATTGGTACCGCAACCGCGAGACACAATTTTTGAAGTATTTCAGCAAAGAGGAAGATTTGGTATTTTGCAACGATATATACGGAGTGATGGAAAAGTTTAAACTCAAGTATGATCCTGCTGAATGGCGGCTGTTCATTGATTCGTCAAAAGACAGCATAAAAGGTGTTCTTCTTCATAATGGCAACACATTCGCTTCAGTTCCTATTGCTCACTCTGTTATTCTCCAAGAAAAATACGAGAATTTGGCCCTGATTCTTCAGAAGATTCGTTATGATGAGCATAAGTGGATGATTTGTGGAGACTTTAAAATTCTATCCATGCTATTAGGGCAGCAATCTGGTTTCACCAAATATTCCTGCTTCCTTTGCTTGTGGGATAGCCGGGCCCGCGACCTACACTGGGGGAAAAAAGACTGGCCAATTCGGGAGTATTTGAGACCCGGTGAGAAAAATGTTCTTCATGAGAGCTTGGTACCTCGTGATAAAATTCTATTACCACCTCTCCACATTAAGTTGGGTCTCATTAAGCAATTCATCAAGTCCCTTCCAAAGATGGTGAGTGCTTTCGGTACCTTTGCTCAAAGTTCCCCCGACTTTCTGAAGCAAAGCTAAAGGAAGGAGTGTTTGTTGGCCCTGATATAAGGAAACTCATTTCAGATGGAGCATTCGCTGAAACGATGTCTGAGAAGGAAAAAGAAGCCTGGATTCCTTCAAGGATGTTGTTCTCAAATTCTTGGGGAACAGGCGGGATGAGAACTATAAGGATATTGTTGCCAGGATGCTCAATGCCTTCAAAGAACAAGGCTGTAACATGAGCCTGAAAGTCCATTTCTTGCACTCCCATGTGAACTACTTTCCCGAAAACTTGGGGGCGTACAGTGAAGAACAAGGTGAAAGGTTTCACCAGGACATCAAGGACGCAGAGAGAAGGTACCAAGGAAGATGGAACACCACTATGATGGCTGATTTCTGCTGGTTGCTGCTGCGGGAAACCCCAGATGAAAAATACGCCAAGCAGCGCACCAAGAGAAGCATTCGGTGGAAGAAGAAACGGGCCCACCAGGAGATTGATTGACCCAAGAATGACTTTAAAATCTAAACTGTGTTGACAAATATCGTGTTTTACTAAACTTTGAAATAAAAATTTGCTAGTTATTACCACAGTGTCGGATCTCATTTATTAGAATTTTATTTTCACACCATCGGGTGTTTGTCTTCATGTATTGCAATGGTGCGGTTTGCATTTTCTATTCTTACATACATACCTGTACAACATTTTTTGCACATTTCTTTGCTTTGCTTTGTGTCTAACCTCGCTCTTATATGCTCAATGTTTGTGCACATGTATGTGGCTGTTTTAAGTGCAGACAATTTTGCTACCATCACAGTGTGTTTTGTTGACATTACTCTATTCTTATGTGCTGCCTTGTTACAATTTTCTTTATTCTTATTTGAATAACTACTAAACAATTAGTATAAAGAATTCATCCAAGAAACTTTTATCTCGATCGCACTCAATCTGAAACGTTCACCTCAAACTGCTAACCCAATGTAGCAAAAAATCTGTACGTGATGGAGCAAATTGGTTACCAGATTTGGATTCAGCGCACCAAAAAACATAAAAATCAATTGAAACATTAGAGGCAGTTTAAAAAAATTTTTTTTATTGTACCTGTGTTATTTTTCTTTGTGTTTGTCTTTGTAGTTTTTATATTCCATTGTCCTTTGTTCCTGTTTGTTCTGGGCACGCCCAAAATCTTGCTGAAGGTACTAGACCCCAGAGGAGGCTGGAGGAACAATTGGGACTGGATTTAGATCGCACCTTCTTGGTAGTTGATCAAGGTGAGTTACATTCACGTACACCAGGTATGTCCCTTCCCCAAAGGGCTTACAATCTAAGGAGGCTAGTTTCTAAGGTGTTCCAACATTAACATGCATTAATTCAGTCTAACATACACTAATTTAGAGCAGGTCCCATGTTATTTAATTGGACCTACTTACTATTAAGAAACATTAACAGTCGCACATCTTAATAACTGGACCAGAAGCAACAGATAGTGCTATCCTAAATAAATACACCTAAATTAAGCCACCTTTCACTGGCAACTATAGGATGGGATTTTGCGAGTGTCTCCTTATTTTGAAATAATTTTGCTTCTTGTTTTTTGCTCTGCTTTAGCTTTCCAAATTGACAGTATACAAACAACACACCAATATTCAAAAGCATTTATCCAGATAGCATCACCTGCCCTCTGCTGGCCAGATCTATTTGCAGATTAACAGTGGCACTATCCAGATGTTGTTGTTAAGAGCTGTCAAGTCAAAGTCAACTCATGGCACTCCTCTGGATAGTTGTCCTAAACTGTGTTCGGTCTTCAGTTAGGCGGCTCATTGTTGATAGAGTGACACCTATAGCTGCTGTTATTGTATCGATCCATCTCATTGCTGGCCTTCCTCTTTTGCATTGACCTTCTACCTTGCCAAGCATGATGTTTTTCTCTAATGATCTCTCTCTTTGCATAATGTATCCAAAGTATGAAAGTCGAAGTCTTGTCATCTGAGCTTCTAAAGAAAGCTTAGGTTTGATCTCCTCTAGTACTGACTGGTTTGTTCTTCGGGCAGTCCATGGTATATACAGTATTCTTCACCTGCACTATAATTCAAAGGCATTGATTTTCTTCCTGTTGATCTTTTTCACTTCCAACTTTTGTAGCCATATGACATTATTGAAAATGCCATTGATTGAACAAGTTGAATCTTTGTATGGAGAGAGGCATCTCTGCTCTTGAGAATCTTGTCTGGCCCTTCATAGCCATTCTGCCAAGAGCAATATGTTATCAGATTTCTTGACTGCTTGTCATTTCTTTATTGATAGTTGATCCAAGTAGGTTAAAGTTGTCAACTATTTCAATTTCTTCTCCATCAACAATGAACTTATTGATTTTTCCAGTTGTCAGAATCTTTTTCTTTTTACATTAAGATGCAGGCCCATTTTAAGACTATTTTCCTTGATCCTGAGAAGCAAATGTTTCAGCATAGTGAAAGTTGTTGATGACTCTTCCACCAATCTTCACACCTCGGTTGTCTTCATAAAGTCCTGCTTCTCTGATGGTTTGTTTTGTATATAAATTAAACAGGTAGAGGGAAAGTATGCAACTATCCAGATAGTAGTGCTGAAAATCATTACTGACAGTCTCAGCAATATCTGTATAGTGCTGGAGCGGTGCATGATCGGAGCATGGGCAGTCCTGGAAATTATCTGGATAGCAGCAATATCCAGTCCACTGTCCAGATAACTCTGACAGTAAAAAGGCTGTCCTAAAATTATCCAGAGCGTTATCAGGATAGAGGACGTTATCCAGATAATGATGGTACTTACTGCAATAGAAGGAACATTTTAGAAAAGACGTGGAGATCAGAATTGAGATGTTGAGGTTGTGATGTTCTCAATTCTCACAATATTTCAGAAAAGAATCTGCTAAACATGGAACTTTTCCTAAAATAACAGAATTAAAGGTGCAGGAGTGCACATATGTGTGCTGATACATGGAACTGGAGTAGGCATTTTGCAAAAGCATACATAGGAAAAAATAAAAGGGTAAACATGGCTGCCATACATGTGTAAATGCTGGATTTTACAACTTACACATGCAAGTGCATGTGCTTACATGTGAATGGCATCTATTTTGCAAGTCTACATGAAGAAATGTCACAACAACAAATGCTGCTGTCTATATATAATTTAACATTTGAGGGGGGAATAAACAAGTGTGTTTAAGGAGAATAACCCCTGTGAAGCCCAATTCACAATGGGGTACATCTGGACCATCTGGATGGCCCCGATCAAGACAGGGCCATCAGCACCCGATTCTGTACTGCGGGAGCAAGACACCCCCACGGGTGCAGGATCGAGTGCTGGGAGATGGCCCAGCTACCCCAGCATCACCACGGAGAAGTCCTCCCTGCAGCACTACCTGCCCAATGCTCGCCTGGACCCTGATTCACCACTGCCCAACCCCGACGGGGCAGCCAGTGCCCCAGTTGGCTGGCAGGAACCATCTTGGCCTTCCTGTTGCTCCGAAGGGGGAGGCTACTGATCTTGGGATGGGCTTCAGTTCGGATTGTGGGCGGGCGCTCAATGCTTATTCCACCTCAGAGGTGGAATAAGCAAGGTCTCCCCCGGTAATCCCCGGATGTAGAGGGCCATCAATAGAATCGGTCCTATACATCCGGGGGTCGGTCCCACCCACTCTCCACCCCCATGCTGCCCATGTGCCCTGTAACATCCACAGTAGTTCTTTGCATGCAGGAGGGATGGTAAGCAGAATACCGGCAAGGCAGATAGTGAGGCTCCACATCCTTATGGGCTGTGCAGCCCCACTATCATAGAATCGGGTCCTTAATCTTTCCTGTAGGTCTGGCTGAAACAAGCACCATTGTAAAACCTAATGGGGTCATTTTAGAAGCCCTATTCATCCGTTGGACATCTGAAAATGGCCATTCAGATGTTCAAATCATAGAGAAGTCCTCAGAGTCATTTTAGAAAGCCTAGTATATTGATACTCCTAGCATGAGTACGTCCATGTAGCATGAAGGGAGCAAAGAGAAATGGACATTGTGGTGTGATTTCAGAATGGCACTAGCACGTTAGGCCTTAGATAATGAAGTATCCGTGCCTAATCCTGTTACTGACCATGAATAAGGTGTAAAAAGGTGCTCATTTCATGGCTGCAACACTTCAAGGGGAAGAGCAGAATGCGCTTTCATTGTCAGTTAATATTTCCTGGCTGAAGAAACATGCATGCTAATACATATGCCAAACGTATTACTGGCCTGCATGTCTGATTATCTGAAATGACTGACAGGACATGCTAGTCTCATAGCATAGTCACCCCCCTTCTGAAATACCCCAGCTGGCATATCCAAGTACCCAGTTCTGCAGGTGTACAGTCTGAGGATATCCACATTTGTGAAATGGCCTATAACTCCGCACATACCCATTTTTGCTATTTGTGTGGGCCGGTCACCAGAACCGATTACTGGGGCATTCATTTTTCAGGGCAGACAGGGAGCGATTTCAGAAGACATATGTGCCTTCCTTCTCTACTGCTAGTCCCCTAGATTTTTGGAAGTTGTGCTCTGGATGCCCCAGACTCTTACTAGACGTCCCTTCTAAAATGCCACTTCACACGTGCCAGGGAGTAGGTGTAAATCCCAATGTTTGCAGTTTTGGTCATACATGTGTTTTACCTATATATATATATATATATATATATCTATATATATATATATATATATATATATATATATATATATATATATATAGATAGATAGATATATATATAGATATAGATATATAGATATATATAGATATAGATATATTTATTTATTAAACTGGTTTTAATATACCATTTTTCTACCAGGCAAAACGGTTTACATGGAACAAAACAAAACATTTTGCAAAGAACAATTGAAAACGTGTACAGGCAAATTTAAACATACAGTTAACTTATAAACAGCATTTAACATGGAGAGAGGGTAAGATACAGGGATGGTATTAAAATTAGAACCTATATTACAGAATGCTTATGATGTAGTGGGGGACTTGAGGGGGGAGAGGGAGGGGTTGGACAAAGTAAGGTATTTGATGTGGGGAGTGAGTAGCCTTGGGTGGTTAAGGTGGGTGGTAATGGGAATGGTATGTGGGAGTGGAGGATGCTCTTGCTGGGGGTTTGTTGTAGTGGATGCACCATAGTGTTCTTTGAAGAGGAGCGTTTTGAGGTGCTTTTTGAACAGGGTGTGGGATTGAATGCAACGTATTGCTGGGGGGGTAGTTGGTTCCACGTAGTGGGAATGTAGAATTCAAAGGCTCTTGTGCATGTTCGTTGTGATCTCTTGCAAATCTGCATTGGTGGGAGGAAAAGATTTGAAGCGTTCTGTCGACGGAGTCTGTTACTGTCAGGATGACTGATTAATGATTGGAGCTGCTCGGCAAAGGTGTTGAAGAAAGCTGTATGGATGATGGCAAGTATCTTGAACTTGATTCAGGATGCGACGGGGAGCCAGTGAACAGAATTTAGAATAGGGGTGATGTGGGAGTGTTTGGGGACTCCGGCTATAATGCATGCAGCAATGTTTTGGGCAAGCTGCAGGGGAGCAATGGTAGCCTTGGGAAGACTATAGAGGATGGAGTTGCAGTAGTCAAATAATGGTATGATGGAGGCTTAGAAAATTGCACGGAAGCTGTCAAGAGATAGGAGGGGGTATAAGTTATGAAGGATTCGGAGTTTGAAGTAGATGTTTTTGGTAATATTCATAATGTGAGGTTGGAAGTTTAGATGTTGGTCCAGGATAACGCCAAGGTATTTGATTTGAGCCTTAACTTGTATTTTGGTATCTCCGAGTTTTATGCTTGGAGGAAGTGTGAAGTTGGGTTCTCTAGGAACATGAAGGATCTCTGTTTTGTTGAAGATGACTGCAAGGTTGTGAAGCTGTAGCTAAAAGACAATTTCTTTGAAACAGGCAGTAAGACTGGAGTAGTCAGGGGAGGTGGTGTGGAATATGGTGAAAATCATTATGTCGTCGGCATAGAGTTGGTATCTGACTGTGAACCTCTGAATGATGTAACAAAGGGGCCTAATATAGATATTGAACAGGAGGGAGGAGAGGCCGGAACCCTGTGGGACTCATTGGAGAAGGATGTCTTTATCTTTATTTGCAAAGTTTGATTTACCGCCCTTGCCGAAGCATCAAGGCGGTGTACAATACAATAATCCATTGGTTACAGAAAATAAAAGGGGAGAAAGGAACGCCACTGATAAACAAGAAAGTAATAGAGAAAAAGAAACAAGTAAGAGGTAGGAGAAAAGCGAGACGCAACATGAAAGAAACAGAGATAGAGGGCAGGAGGCAAGGAGCTGTCAAATGATTAGGAAAAAGGTCACTAAACTAGCGGTGGGGGGGGGGACCCGACGGGGAGGAGTCCGAACCATCAGCAGGAGTGGGGAGGTCATAGGCCTGACAATAAAGGTGAGTTTTAAGGAGCGTCTTGAACCGAGGGAAAGAAAGTTCAGTGCGGAGGGAATGCAGGAGAGAGTTCCAGAGGGTGGGGCTGAGGAGGAAAAAGGCAGAATGACGGGTGAGCTCAAGGTGGGCCTGGGAGGGAGAGGGAAGAAAAAGACGATTACTGTGTGCAGAGCGGAGGAGACGGGGGGCTGGTTGAAGGTGGATGATATCAGCCAGGTATTGTGGAGTACTAGTATGCAGGACCTTATGGGTGATGGTAAGAAGTTTATAGATAAATCTGACAGAGATCGGAAGCCAATGAAGGGAGAGAAGAGAGGGGGTGACGTGGGCATTAACAGGGGAGTGAGTGAATGGGCGGCAGTGTTTTGAACTAACCGGAGACGGCGAAGTTGATAATGGGGGAGGCCAGCAAGAACAGAGTTACAGTAGTCTAAACGAGTAATCACGAGAGACAGAATGAGAGTAGTGATAGCAGGGGTAGAAAGGAATGGGCGGATGGATCTAATTCTTCGAAGGTGGAAAAAGGAGGCATGCACCACAGAGGAGATGTGCTGGTGAAAGGAAAGGGTGGAGTCAAGGGTGACATCTAGGTATCGAAAGGTGGAGACAAGGGGAATAGGATGAGTGGACATAATAGGTGACAAAGTAGGAGAGGGGGCACCAAAAGAAAACCAGATGGCAGAGGATTTAGATGGATTAACATGAAGAAAATTGTGGCTGAACCAGGAAGCGACGAGAGTAAGACAGTCATTAAGAGGAGAAAGGTCGGGTGCAGAGGATGAGATATGGTAGACTAAGAGAATTTCATCAGTGTAGATATAAGAGGAAATGCCCGTTTGTTGAATGAGCAGGGCGAGAGGAGCGAGGAAAACATTGAAAAGTAGGGGAGCAAGGATAGAGCCCAGCGGCACCCCACATTGCAATGGGAGTGAGGGTGAAACATTGGGACCCATGTGAACAGCGAAGGTGCGAGAAGAGAGGAAAGACCGAAACACTCCATGACTGTACCATAGATACCCAAGGCAGACAAGCATGAAAGGAGGGTGTGGTGATCGACAACATCAAAGGCGGAGGAGAGATCTAGTGAGACAATGAGAGAGAGGTTGCCATGATCATGGGAGTGGTGGATTTCAGAAAGAAGTGCTAGGAGAATAGTTTCAGTGCTGTGGCAGACGCAGAATCCTGATTGGTGTGGGTGGAGGGAGAGGGTGGAGTCGAGGTGAGTGGCAAGCTGAGAGAAAGCAAGTTTTTTTGATAATTTTAGAGAGGGAAATTTTAGAGAGGAAAGGTTAGCTACTGGGTGCCAGTTGGCGGGAATGGCAGGGTCCAGGGTAGACATTTTGAGAAGGGGACGAACTATAGCGTGTTTCTAGCTGGTGGGGAAGTGGCCAGAGGCGAGGCTGGAATTGAGGATAGTTAAAGCATATGGAATAAGAGTGAGAGAGGGGTAAGAAGCCAAGAAGAGGGAAGGGGATCGAGGGGACAGGTGGTCTGATGAGAGGAGGAGATGGCTTTAATGAGCTTGGCGGAGGTAACAGGACCAAAGGTGCACCAGGTGTGGGGAAAGGTGCAAGTAGGTGGTGGAGAGTTTATTACAGAGAGGGGGGAGAGAGGTGGGGGGCAGGTAGGGAAGGAGAAGCGAAGAGTTTGGACCTTGTTTGAAAAGAAGGAAGCGAGAGTGGTCGGACTGAGGATGGATGGAGTGGGAGAAGAGAGAGGGAAGGAGGTGGAGGAGAGGGATTTAAGAACTTGATATAAACGCCTAGAGGAATTTGAGGAGGAAGCAACAAGTTTTGAGTAATAAGATTTCTTGGCAGAGGATATCATGGAACGGTAATGCTGGTGCACCTGGCAGAATGTGGAGGTAGAAGATGCAGAGGGCTTCTTTCGCCATAGGTGTTCTGCCCGGCGAAGATGCGAGCGGAGTAAATATAGGCCAGGGTGGTACTGCGGGTGATGGCAGATGGAGCGAGAGGAGACAGGGCAGAGTGGAGCGAGAGTGTCGAGAGCAGCAGAAAGGGTGAAGGTCTAGGAGTCCACCTGCTGATCTACTGAAATGGAGGCAAAGTCTGGGGGAAGAAGGGAATCAGCGGGAGGAAAATGCTGAGGAGTGAGCGGGGTAAGGTGACGTTTAAGAATCGGCTGAGAAGGAGTCGCAGTGGTTGGTGTCAGAGGCTCTAAGGAGGGAAGAGAAAAGGAAAAGAACAGGCAGTAGTGGTCAGACCAGGGAAGAGGGAGTGCTCGAATACCGGTTTGTGAGTAAGGAGAAGATGCAGTAGTAAGGATAATATCCAGAGTATGACCAGAAGCATGAGTCGGGCAAGTTACGTGTTGGGTGAGGGATAAGTCATTGAAGAGAGAAGCGCGAGTCTTGTCGCATGCCCTGGTTTGAGAACAGAGGTGAGCATTGAAGTCACTCAGAACAACCAGGTAAGGGGATAGAACAGAGTCCAACAGAGAGAGCAGTAGGGAATCCCAGAGGTCCGTATGCAAAGAGGGAGGGGCATAAAGAAGAAGAAAATACACAGGGAGGGAGGATCCTGTGTGGAACAGGAGGGATTCAGGATAGTGAGGGGGAGATGTAACCAGTGAAAATGTAAGAGAAGACCTATGGATAAGTGCCATACCCCCACCTGTTAGACGGAGGCGAGGCTTATGCATAGCGGAATAGCCTGGAGAGAGGCAATGGTGAAACAAGCCATCTTCCCCCTCACGGAGCCAGGATTCAGTGAGAAAAGGAGCATCTAGGGAGTGTTGGGTCAGGAGGTCATAGACTAGGTGAGTTTTGGCGCGAAGGGATCAACAGTTGAGGAGGGCGAATGAAAAGGTCAGTAAAGCAGTGGGTGAAGGAGCTGGTGGAAGACGACTTGCAGGCAGCTGGGAAGGATGACATGGGAGGAGATTGTGCATATTACGTGAAAAGGGTCCTGGAGGTAAAGAAGCAAGTGGAAGTGGGTGGTGGCCCCAAATGACGGGGATAGCAGCCATAATAGGAATAGGACAGACGCCAGAGGCTAGTGCCGATGGGCTAGGCAGGATTAACAAGCTTACCGTGAGAAGAGAGATGAACAAGGGAAGGCGAGGATAGAATGTGGCACAAGGAGGCTGATGGAATTGGACACCCCCATCGTCCGTGTCACTTTCAGGAGGCGAGGGATCAGAACTTGAGTGGCAGCAGAGCAGTAAAGCACCTGGATGCCAACACATTGATGACTGGTTGCTGAGTCTTATCAATTGGGTGTGCTCGGAAAAGTAGAAGTGAATCCATTTGAGTGGGGCACCCTGAACACCAATAGTGTTGAGCTGGTTGAGTAGAGTCTGGTGGGATATAGTGTTGAATGCTGCAGAGATGTCAAGAAATAGCAGCACAAAGCCAGAGAGGGGTTTTTCAGTTCCAGTGATGATTGTATTTAGGAGGGAGGTGAGTAACATTTCAGCACTGTGGTAAGGTCAAAAGCCCTGTTAATTGTGGTTGATTGGGGCAAATCTGTCAACATGCTCCTGGAGCTGAATTTGCAGTGATTTTTCAATGATTTTGGAAAGGTAGGGGTGCTGGCTATGGGTCTATATGATGCAGGTGAGTTGGGATTGAGGTTGGATTTCTTCAGGAGAGGTCTCACAGAGGCTTGCTTGAGAGCAGGTGGAAGGAAGGCTTGGGTGAGTGAGATGCGAAGGATAGTGAGATAAATGGTAACATCATTGTCTTCGTTAGCTTGATCGAGGTTACTGAGCAGGGATCAAGTGGAGAAGAAGTGGTGTTGATGTGGGTAATGAAATTCAGAAGTTCCTTAGGGGGGACATCCCTGAATGCGGTCCATGGTTGGGTAAAAGAAGCTGAGGTGGTAGGAGGAGGTATGATGAGGGTGGAAGAGCTGGTGAGTTTGCATTTAGATATCAGGAAGTATGTTATTACTTGTGGGTGGATGATATTATTTTGATGGGGTTGGGATGGATCACTTGTGAGGGTTCTGACGAGGTTAAAAAGTTCCTTTGGTTTGTTGATTGCACCGAGGAGGATGTTGTGGTGTTCGCGCTTGGCATTGAGGATATTAATGGAATAGGCTGCACGTTGATCAAGATAGGTAGCTTGATGCTGCGGGTCTTTAGATTTTTTACATTTTCATTCAAGTCTTCTGAGGGAACATTTTTGCTCTGTGAGGAGGGTTGAATAACAGGGAGCATGAGACTGATGAGTTTTGGAGGGGTTGTGGGGTGGAGCCTTGGATGCTTCAATGATGGTAGTGTTCCAGGATTGTACTAGTATATCAAGGTCTGAATGGTGAAATGCTTGTTTCAGGGTGGGGATGGTCTGTTGAAGGAAAGATGCTATATGAAATGAAGAATACACGTGTGGGCTTTTGATCAGCCCAGGTTACCACACCCCGACACATCCCTTACAACCTTTACATAGTAAGCCATACATGTGTAAATTCAGCCCTTTCTAAAATAGCTATTTCCATATTGTGGTAAGGAGAGTGCAGCCCAGCCTGGAGAAACAAAGGGAAAAGGGACTTTTTCCTCTTTGCGAGGGATGGGTGCATCTGAACACATATACCAAACTAAAGGCAGTAAGAGAAACCACAGCTGTAGAGCTAGGCTAAAGCCCCACCCAGACTCCATAGCAACCCTAGGTAAGGATAGGAGTTACATGGGGGTGGAGTCAGAAGGGGAGGTGCCCTGCTCAGCGTTTAAGTTTGAGCAGACAGAGAAGAGAAAAGGGGAGCATGGGGAGCAAAGCAAGCCAAGCCAGCAAGGCAAGCCGGCCAAGCAAGGCAAGGAAGCCAAGGAGGCCAAGGAGAGCCAGGACAAGAGCAAAGGTAGCCGGCGCTGCAGCCAAGAGAGCAGCAGACAACACTCCCAAGAGAGGACCAAACAGAGTGGCAGGAGGGAGAGAGACAGAAGGTTGGTGGTGGAGAAGCCAAGGCAAGAGAGCTCAGACTCCTCTGAAGAAAGGTGTGTCTTCAGGCAGAGGAAACCTCGGGTAGCTGAGAGGAAATACTACAATGATTCCTTGACTAGCTCTGAGGCAGAGATAGCTACAGCCAGCAGAAACTCCAGCCGTGAGACTCCCTCAGTAAAACTCCAAGGTAGGAGAAAGAAACCAGAGAGAGCTAATGTTTGTATCTCTTGTTCAGATTCTGAGGAGAGGATTATATCTGGAAAAACCCAGAACAGAAGAAAGGGGTTTTTAAAGAAAGCTGAACAAGGAAAGCCTGCTAGGGTTCTGCCAAAGGAAGTGAAGGCAGTACAGTGGGATAGGCTGTTTAAGCTTTTAAAAGACATTAACCAAAAAGTACCTGAACAGTTCCAAGATTCCCCAGCAGCCAGCTCCGGAGAAAGCATGGAAGTGGATGATAGGGAGAGTGACCAGGGATCCACATGTTCTGAGATGGACTGTGCTGTATGCATTGGTGCTAATTGAAGGAAACCAAAATAGGGGGAAGAATTAAGGAAAGCTGTTATCAGTTTGGCATAGCTGAAAGCAAGAAAGAAAAGGGAGAAGGAATCCTATGTTGAAGCAATAAGATTCTTTCCTACAGAAAGTGGATAGCGCAATCAAGTCTGTGCTAGACAGCTGAAACTGTTTAATTGCAAGCAGCAAAGAGAGAGAGAGCTGGCAGCACTGCTGATCTTGATTGTATGTTGTATCTACATGTTCCTGAGTTAACCCTAAAGCAAGAGGCTTCTTAAAGAAAAAGAGGAAAAGAAGCTATTGTAAATAATTCCACTGAAACACTGTTTTCATGTTCTTTATTTTTGGAGAAGTATCCTTGTTTCTTTTTGCTGAGAGTGAAAGTTTCTTTAAAGGCTGTAACCAAATTGGCTTAAACGGAACCTAATAAAATTCCTGTGCGCTTTAAACATCCACTTGGTTTTACTTTGAGTTCACAACTACACCTTTGGAACAAAGGAATACAAGATGGACTCCCATCCCTACTAGGCAACTGCCTAGGAGGGGCGCGAACGCCACAATATGGATCCATTTCTACATGTAAATGCCTGATTTTACATGTGAAAATTGTGAATAAGGCTTCTTAAATACCCCCTATACGTAGATTCTGTTCCATCTGCTATTTGGACGGCAACGCTGAATATATGTATTTTATTTAAATGCTGCTGCCAATGTTCATAAACACTGTCAGCCAGGGTGTTTAAATTTTGACCCAAACATTGGCTTTGTTTGGAGTCTTCTTTTTGTTTACACCTTAAATGTGATACTGCAATAATAGAATTTCAACTTCTGGCTTTTGATCACTTTTCCAGATCACTTGGTGGTAGTCAATCCTTGCATAAAATTATACCTTTGTAGTAGAATCGTGTGACTATGTCATTTATCCCATTACTCTGAACAGCCATAGGGTTACATAAATGAAAGATGTTATTGACCGCATTACTGACCAATTTCTTGCATCCCAGCACTCATAGAATTTATTCTGCAGTAAGGGGTATAATTACGATGGTGTGCCGAGACACTAGCGTGGAAGTCCACACTAAACTATCCCCCTGCCTTTAGCATATTGCAACTGTGCAGCTTCACGCTAACTAGCACGTGGATATACTTAAGCCACCCATTGAAGTGACATTAAGAGCACCCTCCCTAACGGCAACAGCCACTACTCTGTGCCATCAATGCCCACGTTCCATGTTGACCAGTTAGCACACGATTTTGCTCATGGGGCCCGTGCTAACTTTCAGCATGGCACACGTAGAAGGTACTGTAGCAAACCCCATGATAGCCACTAGCACACTTTAGTAAACATGTCCTTTTAGGGGCATTTTTATAACAGTCTGTTTGGTTCATTTGGCATTTATATTCATAGGTTACACCAGTTCTTTTTTTTTTTTTAATTCTTTATTTTCGTTTTATAACAACAAAGGAAAGGAAGACATACAGCTAAAAGACAAATACATAACGTGTAATACATACACCAAAGTAAACCCCTACCACCCCCCTCCCCTGCTTCTTCTCTAGAAACTAAGCATTCCCGAAGCGGGCGTGTACTTACATTATTGTATTACAAAACCTAACGGTGATCAAAAACATGATGAGTGCACATTATTCAGGCATGTTGGAGCAATGAGCGGATTGTACATAATCATTAAGCATCTGCCATTTAGACAAGCAAGAGTGAGTTTGGACATGGGGAATAGCTCTCCGAGGTATCTGCTCATATTTGCTATATAAGCAGACGAGGTTCCACCATTCATTGACAGTAAGTCGAGAGCTATCCTTCCAATTCCTCGTGATTAAGCATATGGCTATACCTAGCATGAAATCAAGGAGAAAGCGACCCTTCTTAGGAAGAGAGGGGACCTCCGCCGCAGAGCGGAGTCCCACGACCTTCCAAGAAAGAGGTTCATGAAAGTGTAAGATAGATTGAATACGACCCCAGACCCGCCCCCAATAGACCTGCAGTTGAGGACATTCATAAATAACATGAGCGAAGGATCCCACCGCAGTATGGCAAGACCAACACAGGTCCCTGGCATTTGGGTTCCATTTGGCTATTTTTTCTGGGGTATAAAAGCTTCTGTGTGCAAAGAAGAAGAGAGTTTGGGTAACAGAGGCAGACCGGGAAACCCGCACTACTTTACTCCAAAAAACGCTCCATTGCACAGGGGTTATAGTGGTTTGCAGTTCGCGCTCCCAGGCTTGTTGGGCTCTAAAAGTGTCCGTATCTGTACCCTGACAAAGTATTTTATAGAAATTAGAGGCTACCCCATGTGTACTACTAATGGAGTGAACTATCTCTAATAGCCCATCCTCAGTAGGGGCAGAGGGCGGCATGATTCGCGCACTTTTGAGGCAGTGTTGAAGCTGCATCAATTGAAAGTAGTGTTTCGCTGGTAACGCAAATTCCTTTTGTAAATCCGAAAAGGTTTTCCAACGAGCTGCAGAGAAAAGCTGTTGGGGTGTCCAGATCCCCCTGGAGTACCAGGGTTTCCAAGCTATTGTTCTCTTTAGGACTTGAATTCTGGGGTTATTCCATAGCGGGAGTCCGTCCTGAGGACATACATTTGGGCCCAGTGATAGAATGAGAGTGTTAAAGGCCGCAAGAGTATCGACAATCATTGGTGGATGGCGGGTGTCTACTTGGTAAGACATACCGGGGAGATGGGTCAACGGAATTGGGCTACTAAGCTCCTCTTCTATGTCAAGCCAAACTGGTCGGCGGTCTGTTGAGGTATCTAGCCATCGGGCACCTTGCTTAAGTAGAAAGGCTTGATGGTATCTAAGAAAATCAGGAAATCTGGTACCCCCTCGTTCCTTTGCAGACTGCAGTTTCTGTTTAGCTATCCTTGGTGGCTTGCCCTGCCAGAGATAACGGACGAGAAGGCCCTCAATATCTTTATAAGTATGTAGCGGGAGTAAGCATGGCAGCATTTCTAAAATGTAGTTCACTTTGGGGACTATCATCATTTTCACAGTGTCTAAGCGGCCCCACCATGTGAGAGATAAGGGAGACCAACGATTTGTGAGTTCACGGACTTTGGAGACTACCTCTTTGGCATTAAAACTGATAGTGTCTTCTAAAGGAGAACAGTAATGGACCCCGAGATACTTCACCATACGGGATTGCCAGAGGAAGGGAAAGGCCTGCATGTCAGCCTCATGTACCCAGCGGTTAAGTGGGAATGCTACAGATTTGGTCCAGTTAATTTTATAGCCCGATAATTGTGAGTATCTGTCAATCAGATCCAAGACAGCTGGAACCGAATCGAGGGAAACGAAGAGCATAAGGTCATCTGCATATGCAGAGAGTTTAATCTCCCTATGGCTAAAGGGGATACCTCGAATACGTGCAGACTGTCTAATAAGGAGGGCTAGGGGTTCAAGAGCGAGATCAAAAAGCATTGGTGATAGGGGGCAACCTTGACGCGTGCCTCTTTGGAGGTTAAATGGCTGAGATTTGATGGCGTTTACACAAATACTGGCGACGGGTTGGGTGTACATGACTTGGAGATATCGGAGGAAGCCCTCTCCAAAGCCATACCATCGGAGAACTGCGAATAAGAAGGGCCATTCTAGACGATCAAAGGCTTTTTCGGCATCCAGGGAAAGACCCACCCATGGATGGTCGAGATTGGCAGCACTAGATAACACATGGCACAAGGTCCGAGCATTGTCAGCAGTTGATCTGCCGGGTATAAAGCCGCATTGGTCGGGGTGAATTAGGGTAGCCATCATGCCAGATAGCCGGGTGGCCAAGATCGTTGCGAAGATCTTATAGTCGGCATTAAGTAGGGAGATTGGACGGTAGTTGGCGGTCAGTAGCGGGTCTCTGCCTTCTTTCTCAAATACAACCACATTAGCTGCAGAAAAGGATCCCAAAGAGGATGTATCTACCGCAAGGGCAGTAAAATAGAGTTTTAAATAGGGAACTAAATCTGCACTGAACGTTCTGTAGAATTCGGCTGGGAGACCATCGGGCCCGGCGGCACGGCCCGAGGCTGTTCGTTTTAGGGCAGATTGGATCTCTGAAGTAGAGAAGGGTTCATCCATCGCCTCTCTATCATCTTCAGAGAGGGTCGGCCGCTGAATGCCAGAGAGCAATCGCTCGAATGTCTCTGACGAGAACTCACATTCAGATTGATATAGGCGGGTATAGAAATCCCGAAAGAGCTCTACAATATCGGAGTCTGTGGTCACTATGCCCCCTCCCTGTGGAGCTCGAAGGGCCGCAACGCGTTTGGCTTCTTTTTGACCTTTCAAGGCATTGGCTAAGAGTCGACCGGCTCGGTTATTTTCACGATAATATGTCCCTCGCTGAAGCTCAATACTCTTAGAAGCTGCAGTTGAGAGGATTGAATTATATTGAAAACGGAGACGCTGTAATCGAATTAATACACATGGGTCAGTGCGTGAAGTTAGAACTCGTTCGCCTGCTTTTATTTGTTGGTCTAGTATGAGCAGCTGCTGTTTACGTTGTTTCCGCTGGCGGATTTGATAGCTAGTGATCGTTGCCCGAATGGCCGCTTTGAAGCCCTCCCACCAAGCCCAATTCGCAGTATCTTGGGGTAGATTAAAATGGAAGTAATCTTGTATGGCTACTCGAATTTCTGACTGGAACTCTGGCTGAGTTAACAGGGCTCTATCAAAGAACCAGGCTCCCGAGTTTCCCTGGGGTGCAGTAGTGTGTAATTGAAAGGAAATGGCAGCATGATCTGAAATATGTTGGGAGTGAATCTTAGCAGTGTCCACCTGAGGAACTAACAGTTTTGAGATTAGAAAGAAGTCTATGCGAGACTGAGATTTATGAGGGGAGGAGAAGAAGGTGAAGTCAAGCTCATTGGGGTGTAGTAATCTCCATAGATCAACTAAAGCAAGATCCTTGATCAGGGAGGTAAGCGTAGCGTGACTCTTGGGGGGACCACTCGTCCTAGGCGGCTGCTTGTCAATCAGGGGATCAAGGACTAGATTGAAATCCCCCCCAATGATCAATGAAGTATTAGCAGAAGCCTGCGCAACCTGAGCAATGGTAGCAAAAAAGGCAGGGTCATCAACATTAGGAGCGTAAAGGCATATACATGTAACTTCCAGGCTACCTATCTTGAGGTGAACTCTAGTCCATCTACCTTCTGTATCTGAGCTAGTCGCAATAACAGTAGCATGCAAAGATTTCCTAACCAGTATGGCGACCCCACATTTCTTAGAAATGGCTGGGGAATAAGCGGCCACCATGTAAGGTTTAATATTGAGTTTAAGAGTTTCCTTCGAATTTAAATGCGTTTCTTGGAGAAAAATCAGATCCGCTGCTTCCTGACTGAGGTAGCTTAGGATTTTCTTCCGTTTTATCGGATTATTGATGCCTTTTACGTTCAATGAAAAAATCTTACATGGTGCCATCAATCGATAGTAGACATTTTAGGTAAGGGCGCTTGATAACATAGAACATAAACATAATCTGTACAACAATGTCATAATCACCGAGTATTCTAGCTAATACACCCCATATTGAAAAGTATGTACCAACGTATCTTAGAGAAGAAGCAAAACCCCCAAAGAATATGGCGACCATATGTCTGCGGGAGGAGGCCCTAGAGAGGAAATAGAAGACATGTAAAAAAAGAAAAGAAACACCAGAGTCCATAATAACACTGTCTCTGATACTCATCGAGGCTACTGTGGGTAGATGGAGTCGGGTCACAGATGCCATCAAGAGTAAGGCAACAGACTGCCAACGCCAGACTCTTTGCTAGGCTGCGGCAGATCCAATATGGCAGGTGCAGCGGAAAGAAGGAGACTTGCAGGAATATTCTAGAAGTCAGCGCATCAAGTCGGCTTCTTTGGAATCCAAAAACTCCGCTAGTAGATCAGGGTCCTCGAATGTTCTTGTCTGATTGTGAAGCGTGACTCGGAGCTTGGCCGGGTACATCAGGCCATAGCGTGCTTGTAGTTGTTGAAGCCTCGGCCGGAATTCCAGAAAGCGCTTTCGGCGGTCGACTGTGGGTTTAGACAAGTCGGGATAGAAGGAGATCTTATGGCTCTCAAACTCCATATGGCCCTTTGCCCGAGAGGCACTTAGAATTTGCTCCACGTGTTGATATCTCAGTAGTCGAAAAATGATAGGCCGCGGGGTCTTCCCGTTGAGCGTTATGCTTGTGGGTACACGATGAGCGCGATCAATCTCCAAATCTTTGGTAAAGGTGATTTGGAGCAAGGAAGGGAGGATTTTGCATAAAAACTCTTTCATGTCTCCCGATTCCGCTCCCTCCGGTATGCCCACGAGTCGTATGTTGTTGCGGCGCGCTCTATTATTGCCATCTTCCACCTCTTTCTGCAAGGCCCGCACCTGTCGTTCAACTTTGTCGAGTTTGGACAACCGGGCCGCATGGGAGTCCAATATGCCCTCCATTTTGTCCTGACGCGAAGAAAGCCCTTCTAGCTTACTTTGCAGCACACCAAAATCGTCCCGCAGCGCTCGGAGTGCTTCACCGTTTGCCTGCACAAGGTTTTTGACCCCTCTAATCTCTATGAGGATTTCCTGCTGCATTTCGGGGCCCTCGCACAAGGCCGGCCCCTTCTGCGGGGACGGAGGTTCGGTTTTGGAACATTTGCCGTGAGAAGCCGCTGGAGACCCAAATTCCAGGCGCGTTGGTTTGGTCCCCGCCATCTCACCAATGTGCCCCGGCAAGATCAGAGTAGAAGTTCCAAAAATGTGAGGTGTTAATTCAGGATTCTGCGTAGGCCTCTCGGGAGCCTCAGCGCTATGCGACCATCCCGCTGGACATCAGGCTCCGCCCCCCCCAGGTTACACCAGTTCTAAAAGGGAAAGCATGTGTCTGCCTTTCCTTTCTAAAATTATCCCATGGGAAATAAACTCATGCATTTTCACCATTCCAAGGCATGTACAAATTTACTGTTTTATTTGATGCACTTCTGCACATATTTTATCAAATACTCACATGCATTCAATCCCATCCAAACTTCATCCATGGGAACACCCCCGACCAAGATGAACAAGTGTATGAGCATACAGGGTGCAAGTGCATATGGGGGAGGGACTTAAAGATCTCAGCAAGTACACTTTGGAAGAAAGAAGGGAGAGGGGAGGTATGGTAGAGACATTTAAATACCTCCATGGCATAAATGTACAGGATACACAATAAAATATGAAATACACTCAGGGCCTAATTCTGTCTTGGATGTGCCGGTCCTCTATGTGCCCGGTCGGAACCGGACACACAAAGGGAGCCGGGATTCTGATCCCGCAGTGCACGTCTAGCCCAATGAGATCAAAATTGCGACCAAGCCTGTATGTTCAGGCCGGGACCCCGATTCAGTCCAGCCTGCACGTACAGGCCTTGCTCGGATAGCTCAGTCAGGGCTGTTCAATGGAGCCACGGCACCATGGCGTCCGGTTGCCATGGTGCCATAGCTCCATTGAAAAGCTGCAATCCCCTTTCGCTGGCTCCAAAGGTGCTTTGTCCACAGCTTGACCCCCGATCTGGCCTCCTAAGGCCAGGGTTGGGCTGCAGGGAATGTCCTCTACCCCCCCTGCCCTTTCTGCGCCCCAGGCCCGCTGTCCCCCACTGACCAGGGGAACTTATTCCACCTCCAAGTCTCCGGATGTACAGGGTTAACATTGGAATCGGCCCTGTACATCTGGTACCGACGACCGTCCACTACCAGCCCTAATACTGTCCCTGATCCACCCCCATTTACCTTCCCCATACAATGCACGGTGAAGGTAGATGGGATTGGGAAAGGACCCAAATTGCGGGGATGGACATCCAAATGGGATGTCCATCCCCGCTATTCATGCCTCAGAATTAATCAGAGGATATATATGTCAAACAAACAAAAGGTCTGCTGTCTCTACAATACGATAATTCAAACTTTTACTTTTTATATTTTCTATTTTTTCAATTTTTTATTGGTCCATCATTGGGAAGAATTTTTTTAGGGAAGAGTTAGTGGGCCTGATTTCCTGAGAGCAGCTGAGGGCCTGCATAAAAGGCTCCCGTGCCCTGCCCTGTTCAGGCTTTCCTACAGAAGCTCTCCAGATCAACCAACAGTAAGGATTTAAGGGTTTGTTTTATTATATTAAGTTGTTAGCTCTCTGACTGGGAGCTCTTAAAAGGGTTTTTTGTACATTTTTAAAGCAAGGTTACTTTTTTTGGTGCTTTAGTGGGACTTTCCTTGAGCACAGTGGGTGGTTGAACTCCAGTAACCTCCTCAGCTTTGGGAACTGCTAACACCTAATCAGGTGTTAGTTCCCTCCCTACCCACCCCGACTCCCACCCACACCTAGCGAGTAGTCTTGCTTTATAGGGCACCTCCCCATTTGACAAAGCACAGAGAATTGGACCAGCACATTTTGAAAATAATTAAGGAGATTTAACTGCTTTTTCTCTGAAAAGACAGTTGGGAAACCGGCTGGTACTTGGTAGATCTCTCTCTTTTGCTTTAACAGATACCTAAGCACCACGAATAGAACAATGGCTGAGAAAAATCGTATCGCTAAAGCTGTTGCCCCCGTTACAGCTTCTGCCTCGGTCCAGACAGAGGTCCTAATGCCAGTTGAAGGACCGGTTCCATGTGCAGGGTGCCTGCATGCTGAAGCTCTGAGGAAACAAGTGGAGGAACTCAGAGAGGAGGTGGTGAGGCTGAGGAGCATTCAAGACAGTGAGAAGTACATTGATGAGATGCTTCTTGCAGAAACCAAGCTCTCCAGCAGAGGAGAAGATGGGTGCCAACAGAATGTCGATGGTTGGACACAAGTCACCAGGGCCTGCAAAATCACCAATCCAACTTCTCCAGCCCATGAATTGAAGAACCATTATGCAGCTCTGGAAGTGGAGGAGGTGAAAGCATCCCTGGAAAGGGAAGAACCAGAGCTCAAGTACCCCAAAGTTGCAGAATCAGTAACCACAAGGAAACGAAGGGTAGTGGTGGTCGGAGACTCTCTTCTGAGGGGTACTGAGGCGTCCATTTGCCGACCAGACTTGATGTCCAGAGAGGTATGCTGTCTGCCTGGTGCCAAAATCCAAGATGTTACGGAGAGTTTGCCGAGACTCATCAAGCCCACTGACCATTACCCAATGTTGCTAATCCATGTTGGAACAAATGATACTGCCAGGTATACCTCAGAACATATCAAAAGTGACTTCATGGTTAGGTGCACAGGTGGTGTTCTCTTCAATCCTCCCTGTTGAGGGTAAAGGCCAAGGCAGAGAGGCTCGCATCCTGGAGATGAATGCAAGGCTGTGTAAATGGTGTCATCGAGAGCGTTGTGGTTTCCTAGACCATGGGATGCTGTTCCAAGGGTTGCAGAGCAGAGATGGCATCCATCTGTCCAAGAAAGGTCAACGCGTCTTCAGTAGTAGACTGGCTAATCTACTGAAGAGGGCTTTAAACTAGATTCGTTGGGGATGGGTGAAGAAAGCCCCCAGGTAAGTGAAAGCCCCCAGGTAGGTGATACATTCAATAACTTTATGGAAATGGGTAACAGGGGTAACATATGGAAAGCAGTGTGTATAAATGCCCGTAGCATGGGAAATAAGATCCCTGATGTTGAAGCTTTGGTGGGAGTGGCTAACTTGGATTTAGTGGCAGTTACAGAAACATGGTTCACAGAAAACCATGATTGGAATGTAACTATACCTGGCTATGCTTTATTCAGAAAGGACAGGGTAGGAAGTAGGGGAGGAGGAGTGGCACTATATGTAAAGCTACTATTAAAGCTTTGGAATTACAGATCTTAAAAGGGAGAGGGGAGACATTGTGGGTTAAACTAGAAAGAGGGAAAAAGAAATCTATTTACATTGGTGTGATATACAGACCTCCCTCACAAGAGGAAGAGGTGGACAGAGAGTTAATTGAAGACATGTGCAGCATTGCTAGGAAAGGGGAAGTGCTACTGATAGGAGATTTCAATATGCCAGATGTTGATTGGCACATTCCTACTGCAGTATCATCTAGAAGTAAGGAGATCCTGGATTCTCTACAGGGAGAACTATTCAGGCAATTGGTAACAGACCCCACACGTGAAGGGGCCATACTGGACTTGGTGCTTACCAATGGTGAAAGTGTTTCTGATGTTGTAGTGGGAGATCATTTTGCATCCAGTGATCACCAGATGGTGTGGTTCAGTATTAGGACTAGGGCTGTTAGAATTCATTCAAATGCGAGGATCTTAGACTTTAGGAAGACTAAGGGGTCTGTTTACTAAACATTCCTAATGTGCGGGGCCGCGGTAGTGTGCCTGTGCCATATAAGGAGTGGGCGGTTCAGGCAGAGAAAAGAAAAAAAACGGGAGTAAGCGATCGCACATTTGCGCGGGGCGCTATTGTGCGCCGCGCTAATGTGCGCCATGCATAATAGTGCGTGGGAAGGCTAAGTGGCGCCCTGATATGCACACACAAAGGAGCAGAGCCATAGTACAATGGTTAAGACACTGACTGTGGGTGCAGCTGCCATGGGTTCAATTCCCCATTGTGCACAACAAAAAGGGCTGGCTGAGGCATTAACTGTAATGGGTAAAAGTGCTTTAGGAGGCATATTAATTTTGGGCGGCATAAGGCGGTGCACTGTTAATGTTGGGCGGCATAAGGCGGTGTGCAGATGCCCAAGCATAGGAACAGAGCCACAGCACAATGGTTAAGACACTGACCAATGGTGCAGAGATCAGGGGTTCAATCCCCCACAGTGCCCAATGAAGAAGGCTCACTGAGGCAGTGTGTATTATGGGGATGAGTGCTGTAGGGGGCAATTTATTTTTATTTCAGTTATCACTACTAGCAAACGCACTCACAAAGCGTGTTAACATAAGGCGGCCCATAAGGCACATGTTAAAGTGCACTGTCCGCCAAGGCACCCTTGAATGTCCCCTATAGGGCACCATATATGTTGTGTCACAGGATAATGTATAGTGCACCTTATATGGACGGCAACCATAAGGTGCCCTATAGGGTGCCCTATAAAGCACCCTCAGAGGCACCTTATGGGTACAGTACACTGAGGGTGTGTTTGATGGCAGCAACATATGTACATTAAATCTAAAAAAAGCTTTGGACAACCCTATCAAATAACCCCACTGTGGGCTCGAACCCATTACCGCTGGCTCCACAGGCAGTGAAGTAACCATTGGGCTACAGCTATATAGTTGCCAGCAAGCCCCTGGCTGGCTGCAGAGAGCCTGCATGTCACCACACAGACAGTCTGCTGTGGGAACCAGGATAGGGTTAGGCCACCCATACCCATGATGCACTGCACATGCAAATCAGCTGTCCACAGATGAACACAAGATGGGGAATGCACCTCAATAGCTCCCCGGCCTGGTAGGAGGTACTGACCGGGTGTTTAATTTGCACAGAGTAGCTACACACAGTCACACTGTGCGGGAACTGTGCTTACCCTGAGTGTGCGATGAGGCGCCCTGGACCAGGTCCACAGCACCCTCCATGGCTGAGAGAGGCCATGGCAGAGCTACAAAACAGTCATAATCTGTGAGATAGATAGTTTCTGCAGGAACACCTTGGATATCTCTGTCTGTCTCAGTCAGGGGGAACCCCACGGACCCCTAGGTGGGCTATGTACCACCAACCCCCCCCCCCCCCCCCCCAGCTGAGGGTGGCAAACAGGCAGGGTCTCCTATCAACAGATCCCCATTATATACACACACACACACACCCCCCCCCCCTTGCAATGATGGCAGTAGAGTGGACCATCAACCCCAGTCCTGTTGGGGTACAGACACCCTACAGGGTAGTCCAAGCAACCCCACACACACCCAGACCACAATATCAGACAGACAGTAGGCCTGGATATGCTAAGATGCACCCCACCACTATCTGATATTCCCCTGCAGCAAGCCATCAGCCACTGCAAGGCACTCCAGCAGGGCACATACCAGCTGTGAACAGTCTGCTGGTTAGTCCCACTGGAAATGCATGCACCCACAACTGGGATGGCAGCACACACAAGCAGATACATCAGTGACTAGGCCCCAACAGGTGACCCATATATATCACATGAGGGAAGTGCTATGAAGCACTATGGGGGTGCCTAGCCATGCTGCCATCACTGCACAGTCAGGGTGGAGTGAAAGCCCAGCAGCACATACAGAGGTCACCCTGTCTGTGGAGGTGGTGGACGGCCACTACAATGTCCCTGCCAGTGCCCTATGCCCTGTGCAGATGCATCCTGGCCAGCCCACCCTGTCTGAGCTATACCCATGGTACCTTGCTGCTCATTATGCACATCATCAGGCCAAAACTGTGGACAGTGTTTGCAGCCAACACACACTGTATAGACAGACACACACTCCCACACGTATGCCAGCATTGTGCTACTATAGAGGGGTTCAGAATCCTTGCCCACCACACCAGTCCTGGGCACAGTACAGGCATGGGTATGGTATGCAATACCGTTGGGGGTCCCTCCCTAGGGTGGTAAACACTGTCAGGGGCCAGACCTGACGCACACACCGCAAACATCAGATAGATTATTATGATGGAGCTCATAGTGCAGACTGTGCGTAACGTAGGGATATCTATCTGCCAGTACTCATAGCAAACGTTTGAGAGCTGTGTACCATATACCCTGGTGTAGGGTGACATTGCTAAGGTATGCAAGTGCTGGTATTGGGAGATGCACGCAGGGCCCAATGTCCTGCCTCACCAGGAGGCATTGGCCAATGGGGCCTGTGGGTGTGGGTGTGGGTGTGTCTGTCCCTGTTGGCTGCTGCTGTACGGCAGAGGTTCCCAAATCCAGTCCAGGTTTGCAATACACTGGTTGGGGTTTCCTGCTGTCCCTCATGAATATGCATGAGCTACATCTACATGCCATGGGGGTGGTGCATAGATATACAGCACGGTTATTTGTATGAGTGGCAGCATGGAACCTGAATGGTGTGTGGTCCTCCAGGACTGCATTTGTGAGACTCTGCTCTAGGTAATGCCCCTGGTCATGGTGTCTGTGCTTGGTGGTGTAAAAGATAGGCGTATGACCAATGCGTATATCCCCAGCAATAAAGGATTGCCCTTACTAACATGGTTTAGTTGTGGGGAAAATATGTGGACAGGAATGGCAGTAGCCCCAGCTGGGCTTTGAACCTGTGACCTTTTGCTCCTGCACACACTGTCTATGTGCACTGCACCACTGTGTTGCCACAGATGTGCTGAATTCCCTGGGAAGTCCATGACTGTACATCCGACAGGGCCTATGTTGCAGTGGACGTGCCAGCCTGCACATGGCTCGGCCACTGTCTTCTGTGGCTAGCAGCCACTGCCCCCTCCACCACCTGTACCCTACCGCCAACATGCTGGCATGTCCGTATCTTGGAAAAGCATATGACCTGATTGAGTTGTGGCACTCCAGGACTGCATTTGGGGGACTCGGCTGTTGGTAATGCCCATTGTTATGGTGTGTGTGCGGTGTTGGGTACAAAATGGGTGTGTGAACCATGCTTATGTTCTCTGCAATAAAGGAGTGTCTTTACTATCTCTGTTTAGTGGTGGGTAAAATATGGGGATTGGGTTGGCAGGAGCCCCAGCTTGGATTTGAACCTGTGACCCTCTGGTCCTAGAGGTACTGCCTCTGTCTACTGCACCACACTGTGGCCACAGTGATAGTGCAGTCCCTGGGGGTGGGAAACCTGACCAAAGGAGTCAAAAACCCTGCTCTGCACATTTGTACTGTGGGCTCAGTCACCTTGTCTGGTGACAAAAGTGCAAATAAACCCCTCAACCGACCACGACGAACTGGGGATAAATATAACCAAGCTGGGCAACAGTGATATTAATGGGCAACCATAGCAAACACTCCCAGGAAGGCTCAGAAAAAAGGAAATGGTTTTTGGAAGGGTCTCCGCTCCGTAGCCCCTTCCATACTTCATTTCATTTCTTTGGAGCTTTCCTGGGTGTGTTTCCTATGTTTGCCCATTAATATCAGGGTTCCCCAGCTGACTTCCTATTTTTAATATGTTTGTTTGGGTCTTTTTCTATCTTTATTTGCACTTTTGTTCTGTGCACATGTATCACACTGCTCACGTTTTGCAGGTTTCCCCGGTTTCCCTGTACATTGCTGACGGAAATGGTTTCTCTTCCCTTTAAATGCCCTCTACCGTGAGTGTTTCACTCGCGCTATTTTTAACCTGCAAATTCGTCCCCGATACTGTGCGGGGAGCCTCTCCCCTCCCCGTCCCCGCCCATTGACCCCGTCTCTCCGCCCCTCGGGAGCCTTCCTCCGCCCTCAGAATGCCTTTCCACGCCTCTATCGGACATTTGCGGGCCGGGTACTTGTGCGGGGCACGTTAGTGCGGCGCGCAATTGTGCGGGGCCCAAGCGCACTTGTGCGGGGCGTTTAAGAGCGTTTCTGAGCGTTTGAGTGCCGCGTTTCCGTGCGCTATTGTGCGGCACGCAATTGTACGGCTTTTAGTAAACATGCCCCTAACTTTGCGAAGATGGGCCAATACCTCAGGGAGTCGTTAGTTGGATGGGAAGAGCTGAGGGATGTAGAAAAACAGTGGGAAAAACTGAAAGGGGATATTTTAAGGGCAACCAACCTTTTTGTTAAAACGGTAAATAAAGGTAAAAGGAAAAGGAGACCGCTATGGTTTTCGAAAGAAGTAGCTGAAAAAGTGAAGAAAAAGAGGGAGGCCTTCATGAAATACAAGAGATCACAGAGAGAGGAAGACAGGCATCTGTATTTGGAAAAACTTAGAGAAGCTAGCAAAGTAGTCAAGAAGGCAAAGATTCAAAAGGAGGAGGAAATAGCCAATGCAATAAAATTGTGGGATAAGACATTTTTCAGATATATTAGTGAGAAGAGGAAGGGCAAGAGTGGTATTGTCAGACTGAAGGGTGCATGGGAGGAATATGTAGAAGCTGATAAGGATAAAGCGGAATTGCTTAACAAATATTTTTGTTCTGTGTTCACAGATGAAGAACCAGGAGCAGGACCTCCGAAAACAACCACAAATAGGAACAGAAGCAAAGGACATCTTGAACAATTTTCAAAAGACTGTGTTCGTGAGAAACTATCTCAACTTAAAGTAGACAAAGCGATGGGACCGGAAGGGATACACCCGAGAATACTGAGGGAACTTGGGGACGTTCTAGCAGCTCCACTGACTGACCTTTTCAATGCCTCTTTGGAGTCGGGAGTGGTGCCAAAGGACTGGAGAGAGGCTCATGTGGTGCCTTTACACAAAAGCGGAAGTAAGGATGTGGTTGAAAACTACAGGCCGGCTAGTTTAACTTCGGTGGTGAGTAAATTATTGGAAACGCTGCTGAAAGAGAAAATAGTGAGGTTTCTGGAGTCCAGCGGATTACAGGATCCGAGGCAGCATGGATTCACCAGAGGCAGGTCATGTCAGACAAATCTGATTAATTTCTTTGACTGGGTGACCAGGGAGTTGGATCAAGAGAGAGCCCTAGATGTGGTGTATTTAGATTTCAGTAAAGCCTTTGACACTGTTCCTCACAGGCGACTTGTAAACAAACTGAGCACCCTAGGGATGAACCCTAAAGTTACTGCTTGGGTTAGAAACTGGTTGGGTGGGAGACGACAAAGAGTACAAGTAAATGGGGCTCACTCTGAGGAGAAGGATTTTATCAGTGGTATGCTCCAGGGATCTGTCCTTGGTCCGATTCTTTTTATTTTTATTTTATTTAGCTGTATTTATATCCCGCTTTTCACCGGGTCAAAGCGGTCAATTGGGGGATACATTTAACACGAGGGGATATGAGACACATACACTAATACTTACAGGGAACATGGGCAATGGAGGGTTAAGTGGCTTGCCCAAGACCACAAGGAGTGCCTATAGGACTAGAAATCCCAGTCCCTCCGGCCTGAGATTGCTGTCCCCAGGTGGGACTTGAACCCCCGGCCCTCCAGCCTGAAGTACCTTGTCCTAACCACTAGACCACTCCTCCCATCTTTGTTAGTGATGCAGCGGAAGGGCTTTCAGGTAAGGTTTGCCTCTTTGTGGATGATACCACAATCTGCAATAGAGTAGACACCCAGGAAGGGGTAGATAACATGAGGAGGGATCTAGCTAAGCTTGAAGAATGGTCTAGAATTTGGCAGCTGGGATTTAATGTTAAAAAATGTAAGGTCATGCATTTGGGTTGCAGCAATCCAAGGGAGCAATATAGTATAGGGGGTGAAGTACTTTTGTCCACTAAAGAAGAGCGGGACCTAGGCATGGTTGTGTCTGATGATCTTAAAGTAGCTAAACAGGTAGAAAAGGCAACGGCAAAAGCTAGAAGGATGCTTGGGTGCATACGGAGAGGAATGGCTAGCAGAAAAAAGGAGGTGATAATGCGTCTGTATAAGTCTATGGTGCGACCTCATTTGGAGTATAGTGTGCAGTTCTGGAGACCGTATCTTCAAAAGGATGTGAACAGGATGGAGTCGGTGCAGAGGGTGGCTACTAAAATGATTAGTGGTCTTCATTATAAAGCATATGAGGACAGACTTTATGAGTGGCACATCCTGTGTGAGTATGAACAAACATGAGCGCCATGGCTGAAAAGCAGGGAAAGTTATGGGAGGGACCTAAGCCGAATTTGGAGGATCCATCGTCCCTTCAGGCCCTTCTTCACAGACTGCCCTGGCACTATCCGCTTACTTTAGTGGCGGCCCGTGAGCAGATTGAGGGCAGTGGCAACTCTATCTGGATGAGTTATATGGTTAGTGCAGTTTTCAGTTGGCACTTATCCGGGCATCTTAGGCCACATACAGTGAAAAGCAGGCCTAAGGTGAGATGAGTGGCTGCTGACAATCGCTCTAACTGGGTAAGTGCCGGCACTCATCCGGATAGAGCTGGATGCTGTCGCTGACTAACCTACTGATATTGCAACACTGCGGCTGACTGCTGTGCTGTTTAGCTATTCGCCCTTTTGAAAACTGGGCCCTTAGGCTTATATGTTTGGCTGAAAATAGGGCACAAATTTAGAATCCTAATTGTAGGAACTCAGCTTTTTTTTAATATCGGGCCTTATATTTTCAGCTGAAAATTTATCTTTATTTGGGATTTTAAAAGTTATTTTTATGAATTTAGGTCTGCCATTCATTTGCCTAGATTTAAGAGCTTAATTTGTGAGCCTAGTGCTAAGCTCTTACCTTTTTCCCTTGGCCGAATCCACCCCTGCTGCCACCCACTTTTTATACTCCTAAATTTAGGAGCTTGGTGAAATTTTGAGTAAATAATGTAAGCAGTTAGCCCTGATAAATTTTCAGAAGCCAGTTTAGGAGTATAATTCTCAAAGTTAGGAGTATAAATCTTTTGAATATCAGACCCCAAGACTCTTGTTATTACTACTGCTACTACTACTACAAACAACAGCTGCATTAACCCAAGACCCCTAACATAAGAACATAAGATATGCCATACTGGGTCAGACCAAGGTCCATCAAGCCCAGTATCCTGTTTCCAACAGTGGCCAATCTAGGTCATACGTGCCTAGCAGTCTCCCCAGTGCATGAATATATCAGCATGCACTGCCCCCATTGTATTCAAATTTATCTCATACATATTCATTGGGGACATCCTGAAAACCTGACTGGTTTGCGGTCCTCCAGGACTGGAATTAGAGACCGCTGCTCTAGAGAATTACCTGCCACTGTCACGGGAGAATGACAATGGCAGTAAAAGGGTGACTGCAGCGGCAGCAGAAGAATAACGATGGGGCTGGTGGCGGTGGCAGGATGGCGATGGGGCTGGCTGCAGCAATGGTGTGGTGGCAGGAGAATGACAATGTGGATGGTGGAGGTGGTGACAGCTTGGGAGGGTGGGAGGGACGCCATGAAGGAAAACTCATGGGGCCTATGGTGGAGCGGGACCGTGTGCAGGCAACATGCCCGCACATGCTTCAGGCCGGCCCTGTTAACAAGAGTGGCAATTTCTTATTCTGCTAACAAGATAAACTGTGTTTCCCCTCAGTTTGAGTCCTGATTACAGTTATGAGGGAAGTAAGAAGATAAAATATATTTCCAGAACAAGTAAAATATTTCTCTTTCAGCCAATCTAGTCATAAACAGCAAAATTGCCTGGAAAAAGAAGACACAAAAATAGAGACTTTCCCAGTCTTATCTGACCTAGTCAAATCACGTCCTCCTCATATTTTAAATCTTATGAGTTTGTTTTTTAATTCCCTGAACCTCTTCTAGCCCTGTTACCAGTATAAAGCAGACCCAGCTTGCTGTGTAACAGTGCCAAGAGTGTGGCCTTTTTTTCCCCTAATGTTTCAGAAGACACCTCATCAATCATTTTGCAGAGATACAGTTCTATGAGATCCAAGTGCAAAAAGGATGCTAATATGTGAATCCAACCGTGTGACCGCAATGTAATGTTCTTTCGACTTGAACATCATCAGATCCCTTTGATCCACTTCCAAAGACGAAAGTTGCATTTTTCAACAAGTGTAAAATCAATGATAGAGGCTTGTCTTCAAAGCTGACTTCCACTTCTTACTTTATTTAGAAGAGGTCTGCTTTCTCCCCTCCCAAGAAAGAGTGCAGTGCACATGAAAGAATATCTGACATCTGCTTCCAAAAATATTAATCCATTGTTTCACTTTTTAAAAATGTTATATGTGGCTGGAGCTTTGCACGTCTGCCCTCTAAGGAGTTGGATAGCAAAATACATTTAGAACATCAAAGTATTGCTTCTTATTCTAGAACAAGGGGCTTATGATGCAAAATGGGAAGATGATAGTATTTGAGGCATGTCTTCAGTTTTTCAGAGAAAGGACATTGCATATATATAACAGCATCCTAGTTGAAGATAAGGGAAGAAAAATGGTATCAAAATTCATAAAAGCATGGGATAAACAGAGAGATTTGGGTTGGCATTCTCCTGAATTTATCTTGATGATTCTACCTCTAAGTACCTGAAGAAGAGACCTCAGGATTATGTCCTGTTTTATTGTGCTTTTAGGCACATTGTGCATAAGTAATACCACCTAATATGAAGCAACGAAGTGCAGACAATGAATAAATCCAGGAGTCAATTGCAGGGTCCAAGCCAATTTATTGTGCACAAGGCCCAGACAGTCAAGCTTCAAAAAGGACTGAGCAAAGTTCTTACAGAAACATATTAATTTTATACATTTCTTTTCAGTTTGATACATGCAGACTTTCTATTGGTCCCAACGCCCCCTGCATTTGTCCAATCGGAGATCCCTCCTGGGCCTAGCACCCAGTTTCCTCCTTTAGGATTGTTCTAACAATGGCACAGTTTCTAGGTATGGATACAATTCTACTGCAAGGTCGTTTCTAGCTCTAGGAATGCAAGCATTAAAACATTTCTATCCTCAGAACACAAAAGAATAATGAAAGTTTTATGAATTCATAAGAAACTTCTTATTAAGCAGTTTAAAGCAGTTTTCTCAGACTTTCACAGATTTTTGGATCTTTACTGAGATGGGGGTTGGAATCAGGGCCTAACTTACAGGCCTTTCATATTTGCAGGCTACCATAGGCCATATCCTACCACATTTGTTGAGGGTCAAATGCCTCTGTAAGCATGTGCAAAGAAACATACCTATGATTAGCTGTCCCCCAGAAGGGCAGAAGAACGGAGGAAGGCCAGGAACTGTGCCCACGGGAGCAGCGTCTCCCGCAGGCTGAAGAAAGGAGGAAGACTACGATCACAGCTGGGAAGGCTGCACTGTGCCCACGGAAACAGCTTCTCCCACAGGCAGAAGATCGCAGCCAGGAGAGCTGTTGGGCCCAGAGAGAGGATGAGAAGGTAGGAGAAATTTCAAGGGAAATGATTTGGGGAAAGGAAGGTGGGGGTGGGGGGAGTCACAAATAGAGGGCAGAGTGTGAAAGTGCAAGAGAGAGAGGGACAGAGTTAGGGAAGGGCAAAGGGGGTGAGAGCTGGAAAAGGAAAGGTGGTGAGAGGGAAGAGTGCAAGAGGTTGGAAGTTGAATAGATGAAAGCATGGAGAGAAAAGGCTTTAATGTGTTTTTGCTGATGGCGCAACTCCCCAAATTAATCTAAGGTACCTCCATTCCCCACACCACACCATGCACAAAAGCAACCCATCACCACACAATTCACACACACACACATGCATCACACTCCTGCACCATACGGGCATCTTACCCCTGCACCACACATGCACACTCAGAAGCACCCCATGCCTGCATCAGACACACACAAACACAGCCACCCCACCCCTGGTCAGACACATGTGCACATACAGGCACCCCACGCTGCAACACAGACACACACACTATCTGAAGATAGACACAAATATATAGATAACACCAGTTATAAATATTTCTTATACAGACCTTGCTAGCATAACAAGACACACTTTATCATCCCTCAGACATGTATGATTTTGCAAATGAAAAAAGGTGAAATGTGCTGTTTTGTCACACAAGCTGGGTTTAAAAGAACGTTTGGACAAGTTCCTGGAGGAAAGGCCCATAAATCATTTGGGGCAATATATGTATTTGGGCAAGCAGTGGATTTCCCAGGTCCCCTTTAATAATTACTAAAGGGGACCTGGGAAATCCACTGCTTGCCCCAATACATATATTGTGGAACCAGTATCTTTTGTGGAAACTGCTAGGTACTTGTGACCTAGATTGGCCACCGTTGGAAACAAGATACTGGGCTTGATGGACCTTGGTCTGACCCAGTATGGCATATCTTATGTTCTTATATTAAGTGTACTCTTTTCACATGCATAAGCAGTCCCCAACAGATATGCACATACACAGCCTCACACATAAGAACATAAGATAAGCCATACTGTGTCAGACCAAGGTCCATCAAGCCCAGTATCCTGTTTCCAACAGTGGCCAATCTAGGTCATACGTACCTAGCAGTATCCCCAAGAGACACAGGTTCCACAATGCTTGTACTGGGTCAAGCATTGATATCCTGGGTCCCTTCTTAATAATGGTTTATGGACCTTTCCTCCAGGAACTTGTCCAAACCTTTTTTAAACCCAGCTACACTAACAGCTTTTACTACATCCTCTGGTAACAAATTCCATAGTTTGATTACACGTTGAGTGAAAAAATATTTTCTTTTATTAGTCTTAAATAGCATGTCCCCTAGTCTTTCTATATTCTGATAACATAAACAATCGATCTACGTTTACCCGTTCCACTCTGTTCATTAATTTATAGATTTCTATCATATCTCCCCTCAGCCGTCTCTTTTCCAGGTTAAAGAGCCCTAACCTTTTTAGCCTTTCTTCATAGGAGTATCCTTCCATCCCCTTTACCATTTTGGTGGCTCTTCTCTGAACCTTTTCTAATAACTCTATATCCTTTTTAAGATACGGCGACCAGAATTGCACACAATATTCAAGGTGCGGTCTCACCATGGAACGATATAGAGGCATTATAATATCTTTTGTTTTATTTTCCATTCCTTTCCTTATGATACCTAGCATTCTATTTGCTCTCTTGGCTGCCGCTGCACACTGGGCCGAGGGTTTTAACATGTTATCCACAATGATGCCTAAATCTTTTTCCTGGGTGGTGGTTCCTAATGTGGAACCTTGCATTGTATAACCATAGTTTGGGTTGTTCTTCCCTAGGTGCATAACTTTGCACTTGTCCACATTAAATTTCATCTGCCATTTTGATGCCCAGTCTTCTAATTTATCAAGATCCTCTTGCAATTTTCCACAATCCTCTTGGGTTTTAACAACTTTAAATAGTTTTGTGTCATCTGCAAATTTGATAACCTCACTCGTTATTCCACTTTCCAGGTCATTTATGAATATGTCAAAAAGCAGTGGACCCAGCACAGATCCCTGGGGTACACCACTATTCACCTTTCTCCATTGGGAAAATTGGCCATTTAGCCCAACCCTCTGCTTTCTATCTCTTAACCAGTCCTTGATCCACAGTAGTACACTGCCTCCTATCCCATGACTCTTTAGTTTTGCCAAAAGTCTCTGATGAGGGACCTTGTCAAAGGCTTTCTGAAAGTCCAGATACACTATATCAACCGACTCACCTTTGTCCACCTGTTTATTCACACTTTCAAAAAAACATTACAGATTAGTATGACACCAGCCAAGCATCCAGGCAAAGTTTTATCTATTCGTCCATAAGAGTACCCCTAGTTATATAATGTGTATATAATTTGTACATAGTTCTTTCCCTTGTTGTTTTTCTCCATGTTTTACATTCCCTGTTCTATGTAAAAAAACTCGATGTAACTTGTTACATTCTTGGTTGTTCTGTTCAAATGTAAACTGCACTGATTATAATAGCGCGGTATATAAGAAAGAAAAATAAAATAAATAAAATAAAATAATAAATAAACAAATAAGATCTTCCTTGTCTAAAGCCATGTTGGCTGTCTCCCATTAGGCCATGACTATCTACATGCTGAGTAATTTTATTCTTTATGATGGTTTCTACCATTTTTCCCGGTACACTGGTCTGTAGATTCCCGGATCACCCCTGGAACCCTTTTTAAAAATTGGTGTTACATTGGCGATCCTCCAATCTTCAGGTATTAGAGATGATTTTAATGATAGTTCACAGATTACTAATAGCAGGTCTGCAATCTCATATTTTAGTTCTTTCAACACCCTTGGATGTATACCATCCGGCCCAGGTGATTTGCTACTCTTCAGTTTATCTAATAGTTGTAATATATCTTCCCGCTATATCGATATTTCCTTCAATTCTTCCGCACCTTTAAATACCACTTCAGTCATGGGTAACAACCCTACATCTTCCTAAGTACAGACTGAAGCAAAGAATTCATTCAGTCTCTCCGCTATCGCCTTGTCGTCTCTTAGTGCCCCTTTAACTCCTCTATCATCTAATGGACCAACTGACTCTCTCACAGTTTTTTTGCTGCGAATGTACTTGAAAAAATCTTTATTTCGCGTTTTTGCTTCCACAGCAAGCTTCTTCTCAAATTCTCTCTTTGCCTGCTTTATCAATGCCTTTCATTTGATTTGCCAGTGCTTGTGCTGTTTCCAGGTTTCGTCGTTTGGCTCTTTTTTCCATTTCCTGAAAGATGCTTTTTTGGCAACAACAGCCTCTCTGACCTCACCTTTAAATCATGCGGGCAGTTTTTTGGACTTCCTTCCACTTTTCTTAAAGCGTGGAATACAGCTGGTCTGGGCTGCCAAGATAGTATTTTTCAACAACACCCAAGCTTGATGTAAGTCTTTAACCTTTGCAACTGCTCCTTTTAGCTTTTTCTTAACAATTTTCCTCATTTTATCATAGTCTCCCTTTCGAAAGTTAAAAGGTAGTACTGTGGATTTCCGTACTATCCCTCCTCCACTAATTAAATCAAAGGTGATCATGCTATGATCACTATTGCCAAGTGGCCCCAACACCCTTATCTCTTGCACTAGATCTGGTGTTCCACTAAGGACCAGGTCTAATATGGCTTCCCCTCTGGTTGGTTCATGAACCAGCTGCTCCAAGAAGCAGTCATTTATGTCATCTAGGAACTTTATCTCCCTAGCATGTCCTGCCGTGACACTGACCAAGTCGATACCGGGGTAATTGAAATCACCCATTATTATTACTGTGCTGTAACCTTTGTTAGCTTCCTTGATTTCTTTGAGCATTTCATCATCCATTTGTTCATTCTGGCCCGGTGGTTGATAGTACACCCCCACTGCCATTGCCTTACCCTTTTTACATGGAATTTCAATCCATAGAGATTCTACAGCAAATTTTGTTTCCTGCAAAACTTTAATCCTTTCTGACTCAATGCCCTCTCTAACACAGAGTGCAACCCCTCCACCAATTTGATCAGCTCTATCATTACGATATAGTTTGTACCCAGGTAACACTTATTAAAAGAGGGCTGCTACACAGTACCCTGTCCTGTGCTGCTGAGGTAAGCTATATTCTTATTTGATTTAAATTATAGCTCTTTGCTGCTGCTAGGCTCTAACTTATTATGAAATTTAAACTACAAGCTCCCTGCTGGGTTCTAAATTTAACCAGAAAGCTCTCTTCTGTGTTTTAAATTTAAACTAAAAGTACTTTGCTGATGCTAGGCCCTGAATGACTATTAAATTTAAACTACAAGCTCTCTGCTGGGTATGAAATTTAACCAGAAAGCTCTCTTCTGTGTTTTAAATGTAAACTTAAACTGCTGCTACTAGGCCCTGACTGATTTAACAAAAAAATAGTGGGTTCACAGATTAATTAGCTTTAATAAAAATAATTCCTTTCAGAAAATTCCCAGAAGTATATACTCACAGTTGCAGATCTCTCTCCAGAAGTAACAGTCCCCTTTTCTAGTCTTTCAAGACTCTACACACATACACACACACACACACCCATGCAGCCCTGAATACTCCCCAATGCACACACACACACATACATTTATTTATTTATTTATTTATTTATTTATTTTTATTTCTTATATACCGCGCTCTTTTAATCAGTGTGGTTTACAAATGAACAAAATTTAAACACAATGAATACAGTCAGCATTGGTTTTTTACAATGAACAGGGTACAAAAACTTGGCAATAAACAGGGTTAACTATATACAAAAAATGTGGCGGTAAATAGGGTTAACTATGTACATGGCATTTTTGGTTAACTACATGGTAGTGGTAAGTAGATAAAGTTACAGTACAGTATAAATACGGTATGGGTAGGATGTGCAAGTATGAACCATCATGATTAGCCATTTTCCACCGGGGTCAAGTGGGAACAATCAACATGAGGGCTATGTTCATTTGGGGTTCCTTCAGGGTAGTATATTAGGAACAGATGATATTTTAAGGCCTTTCTGAATGTCATGAGACTAGTGATGGCTCTAATTTCGGGAGGGAGGGCATTCCAGGCTCTGGGCGCAAACAGTGAGAAAGCTCTAGAGGCTGTTGTTTTAGAGCATTTCGTAAGGAGTTTCGGAAGGTCAATGGAGTATGGAGTTCAGTGCAGCAGGTCTCCTGGATCTGTTTGTTGGAGTGAGATGTATCATATTGCTGATGGGTGATAGAGATGGGCTCTTTGCAGCTTTAAAAGTCATGACCAGGGTTTTATAAAGGGTTCTGGCCTGGAGGCGTAGCCAGTGTAAACTCTTCAGTATTGGAGTTATGTGCTCTGAGCGTGGAGCACCTACGAGAATTCTAGCGGCTGCATTCATGGCCAGACGGAAGGGATTTAGAGTAGATTGTGGGAGACCGTGTAGTATGATATTGGCAAAATCCAAGTATGGTAGTACCAGGGCTTGGAAGATAGTGCGGAAGTCGGAGTAGTCAAGAAGAGGTCGGAGATTACGTAGGGATCGAATCTTTTGGTAAATTGAGTTTGTTGCTTTCTTGATGTGTGCTGACATATCCAGCCGCTGATCTAATGTAATCCCTAAGTATCGGATTGTGGGTTGTGCTTTTAGCTCAATGTTGTTTACTTGTAATGAGGCAGGGGGTATGAATGTTGGATTCCGTGTTACGAATAGGACGTCTGTTTTGTTGTGATTTATACGTAGATTCTGTTTGAAGAGCCAGTTTGATACAGCTTCGAAGCAATGAGCTATTGAAGTGAAATCTGGTTGTTTTATGTTGAATGGAGCATACATCAGGATGTCATCAGCATATGCTAGACATTGAATGTTGAAGGTGCGTATCACATCACAGATTGGCTGCATATAGATATTGAACATTAGTGCAGACAAGGAGGATCCCTGAGGGACACCTTGTTTAAGTGGGAATGAAACAGATGTTGCTTCCCCTGTTCTGACTTGCTGCTGTCTATCGGATAAGTAAGATTTGCACCAGTTCAGGGTTAGACCTTGAATACCCTTATCCTTGAGGCACTGTAGGAGAGTATTGTGGTTTACTGAATCAAATGCGGCAGCTATGTCAAAAAAGATGAGAATGAACTCTTGATGGATATTGTCGATATTTATGATTAGGTTATTGAAGAGGGTTGTGAGGAGGGTGTCAACACCATGTTCTTCTCTAAAGCCATGTTGTGAAGGGTCCAGGGGAGCTTCTGAGTCAACATGTTGTTGTATTTGTCTCTGGACTACTTTTTCCATGATTTTTGCTAGTAGAAGGATGCTAGAGATAGGTCTAAATGATTCGACTTTTGTTGGGTCTAGCTTACTGTTCTTCAGGAGGGGGCGGATGGATGAATGCTTCAGGCTCTGAGGGAAGGATCCAGTTGAGAAGGAATGGTTGACAATCTTGCTTATAGTTGGGCTAAGTTCATGTCGTAGTTCTTTGATCCACCTGGCTGGGCAGGGGTCGTTAGGTGCAGTAGTTAAGTTAATAGCTGCTATTATTTCTTCGATCTCTTTGTTGGATACTTGAGAGAAATTGTTAAGCGAGGCTAGTTGGGACACAGTCTGTGGGGTGGAAGGTGCTGATGCTGTGAGGGTCGAACTAGTTTGTATCATTTTTGATTGTAGGTATTCGGCATAATCTTGAGGGTGTGGCATAGGTGGTTGGGTTGTGGTTGGATCACCTGTTAAGGATTTAACAATATTGAAGAGGTCATGTGGCTTGTTTAAGGACCGCATTAGTGTATCCGAGTGGTATTTTTTTCTTTTCTCCATTGTCATCTTCCTGTGAGTTTGTAAGTATGAATTGTATGAGCAGAGTGCATCAGGAGACCGGGAGGAACGCCAGCCTCTCTAGTCTGCGTAGGTGGAGGAGTGATTCTTGTAGTTCAGAGGAGAACCATGGTTTATGTTTGCCATGTAGCCCCCAACAGTTCCCATGACACAGACATGTGTATATGTAGGCCCTGACAGTCCTCATAACACACATACAGGTACACCTGCACCCCCAATACTTCCTATGACACACACAGAACTCCCTGAATGCCTAATTCTGCAAATGGGGGAAAAGCACCCTTGTGTCACAGTGCAAATGTGCACTTTTCAAGTTGTTTATACCTGTAAATTTTTGAGTGTAACTCAGCTCTCTAATTTGTTAAGCTCCCTAACTTTAGTTTGTATTTATCCTTCTTTTTTTAACTTACTGCAAACTGCATGGATTCTACTGGGCTGGATAGTATATCAAATAAAGATGATAATGAAAGGATCATTAATAGTGGAGAAAATCAGTAATCAATTGAAGAAGATGGTGTTGTAATAGATATATTAAATGGGTGGATTACATTGGCTTTACTGATTTTATTTGACACTACCTTCAGTTGCTAGATTGAGAAGTCCCTGGTTATGCTTATTTTAAAGATGTTCACTGTAAATAAGGTGATGGTTTTATTGCCTGAAGAATTTGTTTGGTTTTGCATGTGCATAAGAATCATAAGAACATAAGAACATAAGATATGCCATACTGGGTCAGACCAAGGTCCATCAAGCCCAGTATTCTGTTTCCAACAGTGGCCAATCTAGGTCATATGTACCTAGCAGTTTTCCCAAGGGACACAGGTTCCACAATGCTTGTATTGGTTCAAGCATTGATATCCTGGGTCCCTTCTTTTTTTTTTTTTTGAAACTTTTATTTTCATTTTACAACAAGCAAACGAAACAACAAACCAAAGGAGACAAATACAAATATACACATAAGGAAAGCAACCCCAATTACCCCCCACCCCTAAGCTTCTTCTCTGGAACTGAGGAGTATCATCAAAGAGGCGTATACATATGTACATCCAAACAAACAAAAGAGTATCAGCAATATAGACTGATCAGGTGAAATAGATGTAAACAGTCAGATGGGAGCATTTAGCATTTTAGCATTTCAAACATAATCATGGAGTATCCTCCATTCAGACAAATGATAGAGGGTCTGAACGGAGAAACCAACAGATGAGGTATTTATTCATATTTACTGTATAGACTGACAGGATGCCACCATTCATTGAAATTAAGAGGGGACCTATTTTTCCCCCAGTAGTTTCCAGTAATATTGTAGTACCGGGCATTCAAACATAATATAAGTTAGTATGTGAATGGCCGTGTGGCATATCCAAAATCTGTTGCTCTGGGTAGCGGTCATTTGACTAACCTATCAGAAGTATAGAAACTTCGGTGGATTAAAAGAAAAAAGTGTCTGAGTAAGTGAGGGAGATCGAGAGATCCATGTCAACCTGCTCCAGGCTGGGCTCCCATGCTCCGGGGTCAAAGTTACATGCAACTCCCGCTCCCAGAATTTCTGTGCTGTCTGAGCGCATTGGTGAATAATGGGAGTGAGGGGAGAAGCAGCCTCCATATATCTTCTAGCGCAAAAGCTGTTATCAAAGCAGTAAAAGAATCAAGACTCTTGGGTGGACCACTCGTTCTGGGCGGCAGCCAAGCTGTCAAGGGCTCAAGTACTTAGTTGAAATCGCCGCCGAGCATTAATGGAGGGCTGGCAAATGCCTGTGCTAACTGCATAATACTTGCATAATAAACAGGATTATCCACATTCGGAGCATAAATACCAATACACGTAAATTACAGTCTCAACCTGAAGGTGTGCACGGGCCCATCCACCCTCCTTATCAAAGCTAACATCCATTACAATAGCTTGCAGAGACTTCTTAACCAAAATGGCTACCCCACACCGCTGGGAAACAGCGGAAGAGAAGGCAGTCGCCATATTAGGCGTGGTATTAAGTTTCAATGCCGCAGCGGAATTTAAATGCATTTCCTGAAGAAACATTAAATTAACATGCTCATGATTAAGATAGCTAAGGATTTTCTTTCTTTTGATTGGACTATTAATGCCATTTACGTTTTATGAGAAGAACTGACACAAGGCCATCAAGAAAGATTATAAATTCTGAGAAAGAACACAATAATGCACATAGTTTCCCAATGTCCCTCATCTTAACTATGTATGACTGTGCACATAACATAATAATCAATGGGTTAATGAAAATCATGGAAACGCCCCATAGAAAAAAATAAGCACCGAGGTGCACTAGAGAAGAAGCAAAACCCCAGAAATTACTGGCGACCTAATGTCTGCGGGGAGAAACTCCAGAGAGGGCCCAAGCTAAAACATATAACCTGTAAAACTATGCATGTTTCGAATCCCACCGAGGTGCACATCATGGAGGGATAGAAGGCCAAGTAAATTATAGATAGAAAGAAAAGTCCAGGCAGTCTCTATTCCAGGCTGGGATCACCGCGTCGGGCCGTTCAAGATGGCGGGCAAATCCGGCGAATTACAGATCAAAATTGTTGAATCATAGTTATTGGATTAGCGCATCTGATCTGCGTTATTTGGAGTCCAAAAACATTGCTAGTAGATCGGGATCTTCGAATGTTATGGCTGGGTTATGGAGAGTCACTCTGAGCTTCACTGGATATATTAGGCCAAAGTGAGCCTGTAGTTATTGAAGTCCAGGGCGAAAAGCAAGGAGTCTCCTCCGTCGGTCAACTGTGGACTTTGCCACGTCAGGGGAAAAGAAACTTTATGACTTTCAAATTCAAGATGATAGTTCGCCCGGGCAGCAATGCGAATTTGCTCTACTCACTGGTATCGCAATAATCGAAAATTGAGAGCCCGAGGGGTCGTCCGATTGAGCGCCATATTAGCAGGAACACGAACACGATGCGCTCGGTCAGTCTCCAGATCTCTGTAAATAATAATCTTTAACAAGGGGGGGAGAGTTTTGACCAAGAATTCTCGCATGTCTCCTGCTCTCACATCCTCCGGTACTCCAATGAGCCCCATATGGTTGCAACCAGCTCGATCATTGCTATCCTCCAGCTCTTTTTGAAAATTCTGTATCATACGCGCAGCCTTGCCCAATTTCACCAAGTGCACCGCGTGCGAGTCAAGGACCTCCGCCATGTTGTCCTGTCGTAGTGGGAGACTTTCAAGCCGGTTCTGAAGTGTGCCAAAGTCTTCACGCATGGTTCGGAGCGCCGCTCCGTTGGATTGTACCAGCTCCTTCACACCGCGTATCTCCTCCAAGATCCCCTGTGGCGTTGCGGGGTTTTCCCAAAGTGGGGCCATCTTTTGTGGGGAAGAACTCTGCCTTGGAGCGTCTTCCGTGTGAAGAAGAGGGAGACCCGAGGTCCAGTCGCACTGGCTTGTGGCCCGCCGTTCCCCCCGAGGCACCCCGGTAAGTTCAGAGCAAAAAAATGAAATTTATGCAGGTATTAATTCAGGATTCTGAGTAGGCCTCTCGGGAGCTTCAACGCAAAGCGTCTATCCCGCTGGACATCAGGCTCCGCCCCCCTGGGTCCCTTCTTAATAATGGTTTATGGACCTTTCCTCCAGGAACTTGTCCAAACCTTTTTTAAACCCAGCTACACTAACAGCCTTTACTACATCCTCCAGTAACAAATTCCAGAGTTTGATTACACGTTGAGTGAAAAAATATTTTCTTTTATTAGTCTTAAATAGTTTACCCTGTAGCTTCATTGCATGTCCCCTAGTCTTTCTATATTCTGATAAGGTAAACAATCGATCTACGTTTACCCGTTCCACTCCGTTCATTAATTTATAGACTTCTATCATATCTCCCCTCAGCCGTCTCTTTTCCAGGTTAAAGAGCCCCAACCTTTTTAGCCTTTCTTCATAGGAGTATCCTTCCATCCCCTTTACCATTTTGGTGGCTCTTCTCTGAACCTTTTCTAATAACGCTATATCCTTTTTAAGATACGGCGACCAGAATTGCACACAATATTCAAGGTGCGGTCTCACCATGGAATGATATAGAGGCATTATAATATCTTTTGTTTTATTTTCCATTCCTTTCCTTATCATACCTAGCATTCTATTTGCTCTCTTGGCCGCCGCTGCACACTGGGCCGAGGGCTTCAACATGGTATCCACAATGACGCCCAAATCTTTTTCCTGGGTGGTGGTTCCTAATGTGGAACCTTGCATCGTGTAACCACAGTTTAGGTTGTTCTTCCCTAGGTGCATAACCTTGCACTTCTCCACATTAAATTTCATCTGCCATTTTGATGCCCAGTCTTCCAATTTATCAAGATCCTCTTGCAATTTTCCACAATCCTCCTGGGTTTTAACAACTTTAAATAGTTTTGTGTCATCTGCAAATTTGATAACCTCACTCGTTATTCCACTTTCCAGGTCATTTATGAATATGTCAAAAAGCAGCGGACCCAGCACAGATCCCTGGGGTACACCACTATTCACCTTTCTCCATTGGGAAAATTGGCCATTTAGCCCTACCCTCTGCTTTCTATCTTTTAACCAGTTCCTGATCCACAATAGTACACTGCCTCCTATCCCATGACTCTTTAGTTTTGCCAAAAGTCTCTCATGAGGGACCTTGTCAAAGGCTTTCTGAAAGTCCAGATACACAATATCAACCGACTCACCTTTGTCCACCTGTTTATTCACTCCTTCAAAAAAACATAACAGATTAGTAAGACAAGATCTTCCTTGTCTAAAGCCATGTTGGCTGTCTCCCATTAGGTCGTGACTATCTACATGCTGAGTAATTTTATTCTTTATGATGGTTTCTACCATTTTTCCCGGTACTGATATCAGGCTCACCGGTCTGTAGTTTCCCGGATCACCCCTGGAACCCTTTTTAAAAATTGGTGTTACATTGGCGATCCTCCAATCCTCAGGTATTAGAGATGATTTTAATGATAGTTCACAGATTACTGATAGCAGGTCTGCAATCTCAAATTTCAGTTCTTTCAACACCCTTGGATGTATACCATCCGGCCCAGGTGATTTGCTACTCTTCAGTTTATCTAATAGTTGTAAGACATCTTCCCGATGTATCGATATTTCCTTCAATTCTTCCGCACCTTTAAATACCACTTCAGTCATGGGTAACATCCCTACATCTTCCTCAGTAAAGACCGAAGCAAAGAATTCATTCAGTCTCTCCGCTATCGCCTTGTCGCCTCTTAGTGCTCCTTTAACCCATTTATCATCTAATGGACCAACTGACTCTCTCACAGGTTTTTTGCTACGAATGTACTTGAAAAGGTCTTTATTTCGCGTTTTTGCTTCCGCAGCAAGCTTCTTCTCAAATTCTCTCTTTGCCTGCCTTATCAATGCCTTGCATTTGACTTGCCAGTGCTTGTGCTGTTTCCAGGTTTCATTGTTCCATTCATCTTCAATGGAAATGGCAGCTTGCTTCCACCTCTCACATATTTTCCCAAAAAGAGGTATTTGCAGGGTTCCATATAGACATATATTAATTTATTTAAATGTTCTTTTGTATGTACTGTTTTATCATTTTGGTCAAAGCAGTTTGCATTATAGCTTGAACTTGGTAATATGCATTAAATAGTGACATTGATAGCTTGGATTCTTCTGAGGCAATGAAGGGTTAAGTGACTTGCCCAAGGCATGCTAGTGGGAATCAAACCCTGGTTGCCAAGCCAGTGCTCTAACCCTTAGGCTACTCCTCCTGTATGTCCTGCATGTGTATAGCAGAAGAGTGTGCTCATTTGCCTGATGTACATAATGTCATGGATTCATCACTTGTTTCTTAAGAATATTCTTCAACCCATGATGTGCATTCGTTAGTACACATTTCATTTGTTAACATCCCTTAAAAATGTTAAAGCACGAAAAATTGATTTAACATGCGCTAACCTACAAATTAATACATGTAAAATCAATTTGCACGTTAGAAATTTCTAACTTATGTTTGAAAAAAGAAAGTTATTAAAACGAATATGTGAAATGAACCAAAAAAAACCTCGCCCCTAAACTGGGGATATATGTCAAAGAGGAAATGAACCAAAAATCCATGGGCAGCTGTCTGACAAGTTAAAAAATGGAAAAAAAATCAGAAACTCTTATTTTCCAAAGTTTTGCCCATATAATGAAATTAGGAAGCCCAATATGCATTTCTGTTCCACCCATCTTCTTCTCCCTTCGATGTATGGAGGGGAAGGCTAAAATGGGCTGTGACAGTTGAGCTAGTACCTAATGATTCATTACCAGCCCTAGAATCTTTCCTTCCTGTAGTAGAAGGAAGCTTTAAACTAGCATTCTTTAAAGCAATAGTATATTCTTAAATATTAGCATGCCTTTTTCTTTAACCTGTTTCCTCTTTTTTGGAGGGGCTTATTCCCATGTCACTTTTTTGGTACTTATGCATTTTATTCATTGTAATGTTTCATTTCTGAGAAATATTAGCTGAGTACCCCATATTATAGTCAGTATCCCCTATTTTTTTACCACCTTTGATTTGTGTGCTTACTGCCAATCATACACTGGGGTGATGAATGGGTGGGTGGGGATGGATAGTGTGCATGGAGAGCACATTGTAGTTATTGCGGAGGGGACATATGCACTAACTCTGGCCCACCTAATGCCACTGAAATAGGCAGTTAGGTGCACTTGTGGTACTTGGTCTGCATCGGCATGCTAGCTGCTGGGAACATTCTAGCCACGCCCCCAACGGTTACCACAGAGGCTTTGCACTTAATGCATGTTAGTGTTTGCACTAGAAGCGAGTTAGATGCAAAAACCTAATGCATGTCAGTAAAAGGGCACCCAAATTTCATCCTAATATTATTTTATAAAGACAATCTTGTATAACATACAGGCCCCCCTCCCCCACTCACCATATGTCATACAAAAGCTATTCACATGGAGCACACCAAACACATTAAACCCCGTTTTTTAAATAGAAACGCCCTGCCACAGACAAAAAGGCTAAAAGAAACAATGTTGCACATTACCAACACATTAAAGAAACAAAAAGTCTACTGAGCTGAAAAATAGCAGAGAATCCAACGCAGAAACCTTCCACAGTCTGCTGTTAGGAGAGGTTTTCTCGAGTTGACGTAGTAGTATTTATACTGTTTTGTGAAATTGACAATTGGCTATGAGATAGATATATACGGGGCCTCTAGAAGGGACCACATTACTCCAATCCTACAAGACCTGCACTGGCTACCAATCTACTGCCGGCTCACCTACAAAATAGTACTGTTAACATTCAAGGCCATCAACAAAACAACCTCTAGCTCCTTGACAAACCTTATCCACCCCACACCTGCAACTAGAGCAAGAAGGTCCTTCGCCACCAACACACAAATAACCCCCAGCGAAGTAACAAAATGCACTTAAGCAACAAAAAACAAAGCCTTCATGTTCTACGCACCTTCCTGCTGGAATGAGCTCCCAGTGACCATCCGCACGATCACTGACCTTGCCCAATTCAGAAAGGCACTAAAGCAACTCCTTTTTCTCCTACACCACACCCAGGCCAACAACACGTCCTCACCTGACACAACCCTACAACCTAACCGTAAAAACCAGACAACCCAGTAAATAAATTGCATCCCTGTACATAGCTCTCAGGGCAAGCCATGTCGCTACAACTGCATAGCGACTTCCTGCCTAGACTGTATATAGTCTGTATATAGTTACCCCTGTTCTAAATCCAAGTTGTATTACCTGTTCGATGTAAGTGCAGAACAGGATCTTCCTACTCTGTACAAAATGTTATCTGTAAACCACACTGATTTTAAAGACGCGGTATATAAAAAGCATTAAATAAATAAATAAAATAAATCTGCCATTTGGATACCCAGTCTCCCAGTTTCTCAAGATCTTCATGTGATTTAACAACTTTGATTAATTTTGTGTCTTCTGCAGATCGGATCACCTCACTTGTTCACATTTCCTCATCATTTATAAGTGTTAAAACGCCCATTCAGACATGTCAATCACATAGACATCCAAAGAGTCATTTTAGAAAACCCAAAATATACATGTGTCTGGCAGGATCATGTCTATGAGGCATTTGGACATTCTAAAGGCGTGGCTGGGGCGGTACAAAAAAGATACACGCATGTATCCAAGTTTAGAACGGCACTGCATGTCTCAATTTGCTGGAGAAGGCATCTAGGTCTATACATGCTCCAGGGCATGAACAGGAATCTAAAAAGTGCTCATTTCAGTAAACCAGCTACCATAAGGAGAAGTGGAGAATACCTCCTCCCTTCCCCGATAATTTTTTGCTCCTACCAAAAAATGTGCCAGCATTTAGAAAAGTAGTTGACCTAGCTCCCATGTCACTGCACGTCTCTGTTTGCAAGATGGCAAGCTGAGATGTGTATGCGTTGAGAAATACACAGGAGTGTTCTGAAACAGGGTCATGGGCATGTCTATCTTTCCAGAATGGGAGACATCCATATATGATACGTCCGAGTTCCTAAAATCAAACTACACATCCCCGTTTTCCCTTTTCTTTTGCAGATACGTGTATCTTTCATGGTGGAGGCAAGCCAGTTTTGCACAGCACTTACATGTACTCACCTTCTCTGCTGTCCCCCTCCCCCACCTACTGAATTTCAGACATTTTGACTTAGATGTCCTAGATTTCACCTTTCTAAAATGTGCCTTCATATCAATTGGCTCTCTTTTATATAGACATATATTCACACCTTTATTCAGTAATCTTGTTCTTTATAATCATTGTTAGCTTTTTGTCCAGTTCTAATGTTAGGCTTGATCACCCCTGAAGCCCTTTTTGACCACCCTTCAATCTCTAGGTACTAGAGATGATTTTAATGATAGTTTACAAATTACTAATAGTAGGTTGGCAATTTCAATTTTCAGTTTTTCAGCTCCCTGGAATGTATACTATCTAGTCCAGGTGATTTGCTACTCTTTAGTTTGTCAAATTGCCCTAATAGGTTTTCCAGGTTCACCAAAATTTGTTCCAATGTCTCCTTTAAATATCTTTGGTGGTATGGGTATCCCTCTACATCTTCTTCAGTAAAGACCAAAGCAAATATTTATACAGTCTCTTCACTATGGCTTTGTCATCCCTTAGTGCCCCTTTTATCTCTGTATCATCTAATGATCCAATTGATTTCCTTACAGGCATGGAGGAGTAGTCTAGTGGTTAGAGCACTTCCTGGTGACCAAAAGACCATGGTTAAATTCCCATCATTGTTTGCAGACCACAGCAGGTTGCTTTACCCACCAGTGCCTTAGAAGAAAGGCCAGGCTGGTCACACCTTGCCAAGAAAATCCAGGAGTCAGCAAACATTACACTGTATGTAAAGCAGAGCCTTGGTGGTATAGAGGTCTATTCCCTACTGGACATCCATCCCATGTACATCCCCTCAGAATTGGGGCATACAGCAGTAGACCCGACTCTGAAGGGCTGCATGTCCAACAGATCCCTGGTTAACTCGGTCAGGCTCTTGAATGGAGCCACAGAGCCATGGCATCCTGTTGCCATGGCTCCATTCGGGGAATGCTGGCTGCCACTGAGATGTTCCTTTCCCTGCAGTCAGACCCCCCATCCAGCCTTCCATGGCCAGGGTTTGGCTGCAGGGAACCTCCTGTATGTCTCTCAGATTTGTCCCTGCTGGTTGCCACTGCTACCCCATGGCCAGGGAGAAATATCCCACCTCTGAGATGGAATAAGTATCCTGTCTAACCAGCCTATTCCGGATGTGCAGGACTGACCTTAGAATCGGCTTTGTACATCCAGGGTGATAACCCATCCTCACTCCATCCCCTGCCCATCCCCTCCCACCCCGATCTAAGGCTCCCCATGCAACACCACTGTTCATACAGGGAGCATTGCATAGGGATGGAAAGGGGGATGAATAGCGGGGATGTATGTCCAGGCAGGGCATACATCCTTGCTATTTGTGGCTCGGAATGACCCCCATAGTGTTTAGCATAGCTGCCTCCCAAGAAGTTGACATGGTTTCAATTTCCAGCCAACACAGTGTTTATGTGTGATATAAAGGCCTCCTTTATATGCAAAAGAACTGGGCAGAGTTTTAATTAAAGACATTCACAGTATTGCTATGAAAGGAGAAGTGCTACTGATAGGTGATTTCAATATGCCTGATGTTGATTGGCATATCCCTGCTGTGGTATCATCTAAAAATAAGGAGATCCTAGATTCTCTACAATGAGAACTATTCCAGCAACTGGTAACAAAACCCAGATGTGAGGGGGTCATACTGGACTTGGGGGTATGTTTACTAAAACCCCGTTAGGGTGCGCGGCACACTAGTGTGCGGATGCCATATAAGGAGTGGGCGTTTCAGTCAGAAAAAAGCAAAACCGGGATTAATCATGCGCTAATGTGCACTGCGCTCATGTGCGCCCCGCACATTAGCGCATGAGAAAGTTGCGCGGGAAGCATAAGTGGCGTGCTGATGTGCAAGCACAGGAACAGAGCCACAGTACAATGGTTAAGACATTGACCAATGGTGCAGGGATTATGGGTTCAATCCCCCACTGTACCCAATGAAGAAGGCTGGCTGAGGCATTACCTATTATGGGGAAGATTGCTTTAGGAGGCATTTTATCTTTATTTTAATTATCTCTACTAGCAAACGCACTCTCAAAGCGTGTTAACGTAAGGTGCCCCATAAGGCACATTTTAAAGTGCACTGTCGGCCAAGGCACCCTAGAATGTTGCTTATAGGGCGCTTTATAGGGTGCCGTATGAGGTACCGCAAGATCACAGCACTGTTTTTGATGGCAGCACTGTGCAGTTTAAGGAATGAAAATCACAAGTAGGTGCACTGACATGCAAGGAGGAGCAGCAGTGTAGCACAATGGTTAAGACACTGACCAATGATGCAGGAGTCATGGGTTCAATCTCCCACTGTGCCTAGTGAAGAAGGTTGGCTGAGGCATTACCTGTTATAGGTAATATTGCTGTAGGGGGCATTTTATTTTTATTTTAAATAGTGCTGCCAGCAAACACACCCTCAAAGTATTGTAACATACAGTGCTGCACAAGGCGCCTCATAGGGTACCCCAGAGGGCACATTTTAAAGTTCACTGTCTGCTACGGCACCCTACAATGTTGCTGAAAGGGTGGCCTATAGGGCACCATACAGGGTGCTCTATGAGGCACAGCAAGGTCATAGCACTGTGTTTGATGGCAGCACTGTGCATTTAAACACATGGAAATTTGAAGTAGGTGAGCTGACATGCAAAGAGGAACAGCAGTGTAGCACAATGGTTAAGGCACTGACTGCTGATAAAGGGGTCATGAGTTTGCTCCCCAGTGTGCCTAATACGTAAGGCTGGCTGAGGCATCAGCTTTGCAATGTATGTATTGTTTCCTGCAGCACTTTATTTGTATTTTAGTAATTGCTGCCAGCAAACACGCCCTCACGTGCCGTAATTGAAGGTGCCGCATAAGGCACCCTATAAGGCACTCCATAGGGCACATTATAAAGTGCACTGTCCGCCACGGCACCCTAAAATGTCCCCTATAGGGCACCCTATAGGTCGCTCCACAGGATAACGTATAGTGCACCTCATATGGATGGTAACCATAAGGTGCCCTATAGGGCGCCCTATAAAGCGCCCTCAGAGGCACCTTATGGGTACAGTACACTGAGAGTGTTTTTGCTGGCAGCAATAATGTACATGAAAAAGAGATAATGCTTTGGGCAGCCCTATCAAATAGCCCCACTGTGGGTTTGAACCAATGACCTCTGGCTTCACAGGCTGTGAAGTAACCATTGGGCTACAGTCTATAGCTGCTAGCAAGCCCCTGGCTGGCTGCAGAGGGAGTGCACATCACCACACAGACAGTCTGCTGTGGTTACCAGGATAGGGTTAGCACACCCGTACCCATGATGCACTGCACATGCAAATCAGCTGTCCAAAGATAAACACAAGATGGGGTATGCACCCCCACAGCACCTCGGCCTGGTAGGGGGAACTGACCATGTGCACCCCCACAGCACCTTGGCCTGGTAGGGGGTACTGACCGTGTGTGTTACTGGCACAGAGTAGCTACACACCGTCACATTGTGCAGGTACTGTGCTCACCCTGAGTTTGCGGTGGGGCACCCAGCACTAGGTCCACAGCACCTTCCATGGCAAAAATAGGCCATGCTGTAGGTCCCCAGCAATGCTAATGTGTGAGGTAGTTAGTTTCTGCAGAAACACCTTGGATATATCTGTCTGTCTCAGTCAGGAGTAGCCCCTATAGACCCATAGGAGGATTATGTACCACCACCCTCCTCCTCCAGGGCTGAGGGTGGCAAACAGGTTCTCCCATCAACAGATCCACATTCAACCTCCCTGCAATGGTGGCAGTAGAGGGGACCATCAACCCCAGTCCTGCTGGGGAACAGATACCTACAGGGCAGTCAATGCACCTCTGTACACATCCATAACACAATAGCAGACAGACATTAGGCCTGGATATGCAAAGCTGTACCCCACCACTATCTGATATTCTCCTGCAGCAAGCCTTCAGCCACTGCACCCTGCAAGGCACTTCATCAAGACACATACCAGCTGCAGACAGTCTGCTAACTAGTCCATGATCCTGGTGGAAATGCATACACACCAAGCAGATAAGTCAGTGACTGGGCCCCAAAATGAAACCCATCAATATCACATGAAGAAATACTATATAGCACTATGGGGGTGCCTAGCCATGCTGTGGTCACTGCACAGTCAGGGTGAGAGTGATCTCCCAGCAGGACATGCTGTGGCCACCCTGTCTGTGCAGGTGGTGGCCGGGCAGTACAATGTCCCAACCAGTGCCCTATGCCCTGTGCAGATGCATACAGGCCAGGCCACCCTGTCCGGGCTATACCCATGGTACATTGCTCCTCATTATGCACATTGGCAGGCCAATACTGGCAACAGTGCTGGCAGTGTGGGCTGTGGAGGGTGTTTGCAGCCACCACACACTGGATAGACAGACAGACACCCCCACACTTATGCCAGCATTGTGCTACTATAGAGGAGTTTAGCAGCCCTGGCCACCACACCAGTCCTGGGCACAGTACAGGCATGGATATGGTACGCAATACTGTTGGGGGTCACTCCCCAGGGTGGTAAACACTGTCAGAGACCAGACCTGAAGCACATACCACAGACATCAGAAAGGTTGTTATGATGGAGCTCAATCAGCAAACTGTGCTTAACGTAGGAATTGCTATCTGCCAGTAATCATAGCAAACGTTTGATAGCTGTGTACCGTATACCCAGGTGTAGGGTGTCATTGCTAAGGTATGCAAGTGCTAGTATTGGGAGATGCACACAGGGCCCAATGTCCTGCCTCTCCAGGAGGCATTGGCCAATGGGGCCTGTGGGTGTGGGTGTGTCTTCCCCTGTTGGCTGCTGCTTTACGGTAGAGGTTCCCAACTCCAGTCCTGGTGTGCCAAACACTGTTCGGGTTTTCATGCTGTCCCTCATGAATATGCATGAGATACATCTGCAACCATGGGGGTGGTGCATAGATATGCAGCACAGGCATCTTTATTAGAGGCAGCATGGAACCTGAATGGTGTTTGGCCCTCCAGGACTGCATTTGGGAGCCTCTGCTCTAGGTAATGCTGCTGTTTATGGTGTCTGTGCTCGGTGGGGTAAAATATAGGCGTATTATTCATGCGTATGTTCTCTGCAATAAAGGTTTGTCCTTACTGTCATGGTTTAGTTGTGGGAAAAATATGTGGACTGGATTGGCAGTAGCCTTAGCTGGGCTTTGAACCTGTGACCTTCTGTTCTTGCACACACTGTCTGTGTGCACTGCACCAATGTGTTGCCACAGATATGCTGCATTCCCTGGGGAGAGTTCATGACTGTACATCCGACAGGGCCTGTTTGTTGCAGTGCACGGCACCCACCTGGACAGGGCTAGGCCATGGTCTGCTGTTGCCACCAGCTGCTGCCACCTCCACCACCAGTACCGCTCCATCCTTAGATTGGAGAAAGCATAAACCCTGAAGGATTTGTGGCCCTCCAGGACTGCATTTGGGGGAATCTGCTCTAGATAATGTGCACGTTTCTGGTGTCTGTGCTCTGTAGGGTAAAATAGAGGTGTTTGAGCCATGCTTATGTTCTCTGCAATAAAGGTTCATCTTTACTATCATGATATAGTTGTGGGTAGAATATGGGGACTGGATTGGCAGGAGCCCCAGCTGGGGCTTGAATCTGTGACCTTCTGTCTCCAAACACACTGGTTGTGTGCACTGCACCACCGTGTTGCCACAGAGACAGTGTATTCCCTGATGATACCATGACTGTTTGTCCGGCAGGGCCTGTCTGTTGCAGTGCATTGTACCCACCTACACAGGGCTAGGCCATGGTCTGCTCTGGGCAGCTGCCACTGCCCCCCTCCACCTCCAGTACCCCTGTGCCACCATGCTGACATGCCCTTCTGCTGGTGGTGCTGGTGGTATGCAGTCTCAGGCCATCCTGTGTGCGGGTAGGCAGCTGCCTATGGTGTGGTTTCTGGGGTAGGGGTGCCTGCATATCTGTCCGCATGTCCCCCAATCACCGCCTGCCACTGTTCTGTGCCCTTGGAGGTACCTGCTGGGTACTATCCCCTGTGACACTGTGATAGACACGCTCATGCCCATGTTGTACCCTCATCAGTTGCTGTCTGGCTGCTGTACAGTTTCAGCATTCCTAGGTGCCACCTAGGCATCTGCCTAGTCTGCACTGTGCCCCAGCTGCACCACAGCATGTGCCGCCTGCAGCCCTCTGTATCCCCTTTCCCAGCATCTGTCCAGTTGCCCATTCCGACATGCCCGCCCTGCTGCTGTGGAACATGGGCATGCCATAGGAAACCTGTCCAATGGAGGACGTAACCCTGATCAGTGCTATTTCACTGTGGGATCATTCACCTTGTATGGGGACAGAGCGTAGACCCTTCTAAAATTCATATTTATTTTTTGGGGCTTTCTTGGGAGTGTGTTTTGATGTTTCCCATTACTATCACTATTGCCCAGCTTGCTTATGATTTTTTTTATATTTTGTTGGGGTAATTTTTAATGTTTATTTGCCCTTTTGTTCCGTGCACATGTATCACACTGCTCACTTTTTGTGGGTTTCCCTGGTTTTGCTGAACAGTACATTGCTGTCATAAATGGTTTCTCTTCCCTTTAAATCGGCTCTACCGCGAGGTTTTCACTCGCGGTATTTTTTTGCTTGAATTTCAGCCCCGCTCGTGTACGGGGAGCCTCTCCCCTCCCACTCTCCTCCCATTGACCCTGTCTCTCTGCCCCTGGGGAGCCTTCCTCCGCCCTCCGAGAGCCTTTCCACGCCTCTATCGCACATCAGCGCACCGCGCACATGAGCGGGCACATTAGTGCGGCGCGCATGTGTGCGGGGCACAAAAACGCATCATTAGCATGCGCTAAGGTACCTTAGCGCACGCTATTGTGTGCCGCGCACTTGAGCGCAGTTTAGTAAACATACCCCTTGGTGTTTACCAATAGGGAGAGTGTTTTTGATGTTATAATGGGTGATCATCTTGCATCCAGTGATCACAAGATGGTGTGGTTCAGTATTAGGACTAGGGCTGATAAAGTCCATTCAAAAATGAGGGTCCTAGACTTTAGGAAAAGTAACTTCCATGATAAGACAATACCTCAAAGACTTGTTAGCAGTATGGGAATAGCTGGGGAATGTAGAAAAGCATTGGCCAAAATGGAACAAGAATATTTTAAGGGCAAAAACCTTTTTGTTAGGAAAGTAAATAAATGTAAAATGAAAAGGAGGCCACCATGTTTTTCAAAGGAAGTAGCTGAAAAGATGAAGAAAAAGAGGACAGCCTTTGTAAACTACAAGAGAACACAGAAAGAATAACACAAGAATCTATATTTGGAAAAGCTAAGAGAAGCTAGGAAAGTAGTCAGGAAAGCAAAGATACTAAGGGAAGGAAAATTAGCCACTGCAGTAAAATGGGGGGACAAGACATTTTTCAGATATGTCAGTGAGAGGAGGAAGTGCAGACTCAAAGGTGAAAGGGAGGAATACAATATATAGAAGCTGATGAGGATAAAGGTGGGAGTGGAGGAGTAGCCTAGTGATTAGAACAGAAGCCTGATCACCAAGAAAGTAGTGTCATGCATTTGGGTTGCAAAAATCCAAACACGCAGTACAGTAGAGGATGAAGTACTTCTACCCACAGAAGAAGAGCAGGACCTGGGAATGATTGTTTCTTATGATCTTAAGGTGGCTAAAGAGAAAGACAAAGTGAAGGTGAAAGCCAGAAGGATGCTTGAGTGCATAGGGAGAGGAATGGCCAGCAGGAAGAAGGAGCTGATAGTGCCCCTGTATGAGTCTTTGGTGAGACCTCTTTTGGAGTACTGTGTACAATTCTGGAGACCATACCTTCAAAATTATAAACAGGATGGAGATGGTTCAGAGGGTGGCTACCAAAATGGTCAGTGAGCGTCATCATAAGGTATATGGAAACAGATTTAAAGATCTTAATATGTAAACTTTGGAGGAAAGGCAGGAGATGGGAGTTTTGACAGAAAAGTCTAAATATCTCCATCCACGAGGTGTGACAAAAAAGAAACAAGACTGTGGCAGCCATGCCCATGATTCAATACTAATTGGATAACCGCTTATGTCACTGTGTTGTGCAATATCTCACCACTATTCTGCTATAATATTTTTAATCTCTCTCACTCTGTTTTTCTTTTTCAGGTTTTTTTGTAGCACACTGCTCCATCACTTTGTCACGCAACTGGAGGTGGCAGACATATGGAACAAAGAATCAACTTGAAATTTCTGGTTAAGTTGGAGAAGGACCCAATTGAGTGTCTCCAACTCCTCCAAAAGGCTTATTGAGAAGATGCAATGTCAAGACAGCGAGTCTTTGAGTGGCACAAACACTTCAAGACTGGCCGTGAGGAGGTCGAGGATGACCCCAAGTCAGGACGGCCTTCTACGACAAAGACGGCTGAAAATATTGACAGAGCGAACCAGCTGGTGCAGAGTGATCACAGAATGACAGTGCGGATGATAGCCGAGGAGCTCAGCCTGAACAGGGAGTCAGTGCAGACCATCTTGGTGCAGGAACTGGTGATGCGGAAGGTGTGCACCATGATGGTGCCCAAGCTTTTATTGGACAACCAGAAGGAGCACTGGGTCAATGTTTGTCGAGACTTGCTAGAGAAAATCAGAGAAGATCCAGAGTTTGTTGGCTAGGTCATCACAGGAGATGAGACTTGTGTCTTCCAGTACGACCCTGAAAGCAAGAGACAGAGTCTGCAGTGGAAGACTCGACTGTCACCTAGGCCCAAGAAGGCATGCATGTCCAAATCAAGGATCAAGGTCATGCTGATCGCATTCTTTGGCCAGAAGGGAGTGGTCCATCATGATTTTGTGTCTGAGGGTCATACAGTCAACCAATCCTTCTTCCAGCAGGTCCTCAATCGCCTCCATGACCGGGTTTGGCGCAGCAGGTGGGCTCTGTGGAGAGACAAGTTGTGGCTGCTCCACCATGACAATGCACCCGCACATACTGCACTCAGTGTGAGGCAGTTCTTGGTCAACAAACAGATCACAGCTCTTGACCACCCTCCTTATTTCCCAGATCTTGCACCGTGTGACTTCTGGCTCTTCCCCAGGCTGAAGACTGTGCTTAGAGGAACTCATTTTGCCTCTGTAGAAGAGATCAAGGCCACTGTGTTGCGGGAGCTGAGGGACCTCAAGGAGGAGGACTTTACCGAGTGCTTCCGTACGTGGCAGAAGCGAATGCAGAAGTGCATTAACTCGGGGGGGGGGGGGGGAATTACTTTGAAGGGGACAATGCGTAATTTCTCTGTAGATTTTGTAATAAAATATTTATGGGATAGTCTCCTTTCTCTTTTGTCACACCTCGTATGCACAGAAGAGCCTCTTTCAAAGATGACCCCAAGGTTGTGAGCTGAGGAAACAGGGAGGAGTGTAGATCCACAGAAATAGAGAAGGCAGGAAGAGGGGAGGTGAGTTTAGGGGGAAAGATAAGGAGCTCAGTTTTGGCCATGTTCATTTTCAGATAGCGGTGAGACATCCAGGCAGAAATGTTGAATAAGCAGGCAGAGTTCTGGGCCTGGATTCCTGGAAAGATTTTAGGCACAGAGAAAGGTAGATCTGAGAGTCATCACAGGCAATAACAACTTTATCGGCAACAATTTCTGAACAGACAGCAGTGCTTTCAATAAAGGTGGAGCAGAATACTTTGAAATTGGAATTGTATGTAAGTTTAACAAATGGTTTGGAGTCCAAAGTGCATGAGAACTCCCAGAAATTGGTTTCTGTTTTCGATTTGACCATGGCTCTATCAAAAGATAATACAGCCACCAGAGCTAAAGTTGAAATGCTGGAAAATTCTGTCCAAGCATCAAATCTTAGGTTTTGAATTTTCCTAAAATGGCTGGGATGTCTACAGTGGAAATGTTTAGGAACTATGGGCTCGATTTTCGAAGGCATTTACATGGTTAGTAGTCCGTGTTAATTGTGCGAATGCCTTAATCGGGGATTTTCAAAGGCATCTACATGGCTAGTAGCTTTGAAAATCCTTGATTGAATCCGCTATGTGACATGATGCTATCCAGTTATTTATTTATTTATTTATTTAACTGTATTTATATCCCGCCTTTCTCCAGGTCAAAGCGGTGCAACATTGAGGGGGGGGGGGTGTGGACACTAATCAGCTTCTGGGGGTGGGGGCTATCACCAGGTGTCGAACATTAGTGATTTTAACAAATAATTGGGACATAGACATAGACATTGTGTTACAGTCTCTTAATGCATATGTTCATGGGGGTGAACTAGGGGGGGAGGGGTTGGGGGGGTCAGTGGTGGGTGCTTCTTTCTAGTCCGAGGTATTCCTGGAATAGGACGGTTTTTAGTTGTTTCCTGAATGATGAGGGGTCTCCATTGCATCTGATGTGACTTGGTAGAGAGTTCCAGAGGGTTGGTGCATATAGTTCGAAGGCTCTGTTGCAGGTCCATTGATTGCATTTGGTTCATTTATGGGGGATGATGAGGGAGTTGTTGGAGGTTTGTCTGGTTGTTCTGTTGTGGGCTGGTCGGGGTAGTAGTGTGCGGAGCTGGGAGGTCTGAGTCTGGTAGAGAGCTTTATGGGTAAGTAGGGTGGCTTTGTATTTGGTTCTTGCTTCGAGGGGGAGTATGTGTAGCTCCCTCAGGACAGGGGTGATGTGGTCTCGTTTTTTTTGCTTTCTTGATAATCCTTGCTGTGGTATTTAAGGCAGTTTGGAGTGGGTTGGTGTGGGTGGCTGGTAGTCCGTGGTAGATTATATTGCAGTAGTCCAGGTGGGGGAGTGTCATGGCTTGCATCACTGTTCTGAAGTCCTGTGGTTCAAAGAGAGGTCTGAGGCGTTGTACTGTTTTGGCTTTGTGGAATATTGTTCCAATGGTCTTTTTGATTTGTTGCTTGAGTGTGAGTGCTTGATCTATGATGATTCCTAGATACTTTATGTGCAGTTGTATTTGTATTTGTGTGGTTCCAATGTTGAGGTGCGAAGGTGGGGTGAAGTCTGGGTCCTTTGTTACTATAAGGGATTCTGTTTTCTTTATGTTGATGGATAGGTTGTTCTTTTGCAGCCAGCTGGATACTTCTGTGAAGCATTCTGATAGGTGTTTATTTGTTGAGTTAGAGGTTGTGATTGGTGCGTAGAGCATTATGTCATCTGCATAGATGTGATAGTTGATGTTGTGGGTGCGTATGATTGTGCAGAGTGGTTGCAGATAGATGTTGAAGAGCATGGCAGATAGTGTGGATCCTTGGGGTACTCCTTGGTGTTGCTGGAAGGGGGTGAGGTTGATATGTTTGTGCGGATAGCGGATTCTTGATTGATGGATTGAAATCCTTGATTGAATCCGCTATGTGACATGATGCTATCCAGTTAGCATTGAGGCGTGTTGAGGATGTTCCAGGGTGGAGCGGAGGCTGAGAATGGCACTAACCAGATAGCAGCAATTTTGGATGCTGGTCTGTTAGTGTTCTGCACCTTAAAGATGGCGAGGAAAACCCTCACCTATCTTTAAGGCATAAGGGCTAACAGGGCAGCATCCAAAGTCACTGCTGCCCGGTTAGGCTCTCCAGCTTTCTGGCTGTGCAGCGAACCCTGGATTTTCACTTCTGTCACTGCAGAAGTGAAAATCTGGAGTTAAGAGGTCGGCAGACAGGGCTACGCGGCTACGGTGCTTAGCCCTGCCCAATGCAATATCGGGCCCTATATGGTGGAGATTCTCTCAGTCCCAAAGATCTAGTACCTCCAGTTTGAAAGGCATTTTATTTACCACAAGGAAAAAAGGAGCCCGGAGTTTTGGATAGTGATGTTGAAATGGATGTACTTAATGTGTCCAACTTATTGGAATCTTCTTCATCAGATTATATGCAAGTTTCTACTTTGTTGGTGACCTGTGCTCGCGCCTCAGATAGAGACTGGCTATTAAAACTCTATTACAAGAAGCACTCACTTTTGTTTCATGGTGTTAAAGTTTCTATTTTTCCTGATGTTGCCCAGGAAACACAAAAGAGACGTAGGCAATATTTGCTCTTAAGACTAGGCGTGCTGCAGCTTGGTGCCTTGCAAGTGTTTACTGTTATATAAATTGCAAAGATATATTTTCTTTCAGTCCAGTGATTTGTTAACCTTTATCAACACCAGGGTCTCTAGTTTACCATCTACCACTGGCCAGGATAGTGTGGTTTGACCGTATAGGTAATTCAGCCCATGGCCCACTTGCTGTGTTCATCTACTTACTTTGTAAGGAATGGTTTCTTCCTTAGTGTTGCAGTGGAATCGCCTCCTATTCCACTGTGTTTGTCTTTCCATTCCCCACTCCCCAAAAGTGTGGACTGCAGGGATTTCAATGATAGTTTTCTTGTAAATCATTTTTATGTAATTTGTTGCTTTTTGGTTTCCTTTTTCTGTATAAGTAGGCCTTGATAAATTAAAAAATCAATAAACATTAAATTAAAAAAAAATTCTGAGAGTCATCAGCATAAAGATGGTACTGACAACCATGGGAGGAAATAAATGCACCAAGGGACTGAAGGTAGAGAGAGAACAGGAGAGGTCCTAAACAGAGCCCTGAGGTACACCAGCTGAAAGCAGGAACCACCAGAACATACACTAAAAGTGCGGTGGGCGAGATAGCAGCTGTTTTTACCTCAACTATGCTGGCAGTGGTTTGGCATTCCTTCCACTTTTTTTTTAAGGTCTAGGCTTCCAAGATGGTATTTTTAAAGAATGCTGACCATGTGTCTCCCCACAATATCTGTGTGGCCTGCAGCTCTACTGGGTCTAGCACCCTCTCTCCCATATGGGAGACATGCTCTTCAGTGACTACGAGTATAGTCCTAGCCATGTAAGAGAAGTGGCAGAGAGGTAAATTCCCTCCCTCTCCCCCCCCCCCCCCACCACTAGAAACCTTGTACTGTGTTCACTGCAGCCTAAGTGAACAGGTACTCTGTGCGTATCTGGGGGCTCATAGTCCCTCTCCACATGCTAGACACTGCAACACCCTGCCTGATCCCATACAAGGGCCCCTGCTTCTTCAGAGGCTGCATTTGCACCCTGTCTCCCACAGTTAGAGACACAGCACAGACCCTCGGCATGTATTTGCTTTCCTGGTTTGCATGTCTTGCCCTTTTACAGCTAGTCCCATTTCTTTGAGCTGTGCATCCAGTTATGCATTTTCCTGGTCTTTCCTCTCTATTCTGCATTGGCCAGTTACTACTGTCCTGTTGGTGTATCAGGGTCCCAATGTGGTTCTATAGCTCACTGCCACCCTAATAATGCATTGGAAGCTAACAATTGCAGGGAACATGCTGCGAGTGAGTTCATTGTAGTCATGCACTGTGGCCATGCATTCGCAGCTACCATGGTAGAGACGCACCTAGTACTGCAGTACATTCCTACCACATCCATGCCCCCTGCAACTACCACAGCCACTACCCCCCCCCCCTACTGCATGTTTGTTCCATGCTGCCTGTCGCACTGCAGTAAACATGCCCCTTAGACTGCTATCTTGAAAGTCATTAAGCCATCCTAAGGATTTTTTTTTAATGTGCAGTTTGCACAGCAGTGAAATTTTAAATATTATTCCTGAGTATTCCTGGTTGGCCATCAAAGCAGATGTTTGACTTAGTGTGGGGAGCACAGATTCTGATGGGTGGGTGGGTGGGTGGGAGTCTGGCTTTTCTAGGACAGGATTAGCATTGACAATAATTGTTACCAGGTTTTCTTCCCTGGTCTTCTCCTTATTGCTTAAAGCCTTTTCCCCCAATTTGTTACCTGAATTTATATTTCTGAGCTGTTAGAAACTGCATCTTTCTTGTATAGGTTCTTGACAGTTACCAGCTAGCCCATAATTGTTTCCAGCTCTGGAGTTTCAAAATTATGGATTTCCTTTTAGACATTTTCTTAATTCATATATATTCTCTATTTCTTTCACCTCCCTCCCCTACCTATCTCCTCTTTCTTTCCTAGGCATGAATATTTCTCAGAGGACTTGTCAACGCCCTAATCTTTTCAACAAAGAATTCCCTAACATAAATGATCTGAATACATTAAAACACAAGTGTTTTAATCTCATTTTGAGCCAGCAGTTACCTATAGATAAAGGCTGACAAACAGATTTAGTTTGGTGTATTGACCAATATATTATTATTAATTTTCTGAAGACTTTTTGCTATTTGTCATGACTGGGGCATGTTTACTAAAGGGCTGCAGGTAGTGTGGGACTAATGCATGGTTAGCATGTGTTTCTACCATGGCAAGGGTAGCGCGACTGTCGCAAAAGCTGTGGCAGAGAAGTAATGCCTCTCTAGGCACATCGATCACTCAGTAGTAATGACTGCACTTCAGGTGGCATGCACACTGTGAAGATATGTGGTATGTGTGCCCCACATTTGCGTGCTAACACCAATGCAATCCCCCCTAGACAAAAGTATGTAACTGGAGTTACATGTGGAGGGGGGAGCACAAGTCCTCAAAGCCCAGAAGCACAGCAGCGCCAGCTTGACAGCATGTGAGGAAACTGCCCACCATACCCCAGCAGAGAGAACAAACAGCAATGCATGGCCCCCAACCCTTCCAACAGAGCACAGTGCAGTGCATGTGGCCAGTGAAGGAGAGAGATGGAGTACTAGGGAATATGTGCACCTCCACTGCATAGCACAGAGATATGGGCCAAAGTACAAGGGATGAGGCATGTAAATCTGGGAAGCTAACCCATAGATAGAAACTGTGCTGCATCGGTGTGAGTTAGAGCACAAATGCTATATCTTCATGTACAGGGGGAGCTCATCCTGGGGCTTGCAGGGTCACAGCAGTGCCCAGCATGTAGGTTCTGGAACAGCCTCCAGCCACCCGATCGGCCGCAGCAGCAGGGAGCGGGCAGGTGAACTCCTCCCCGCTCCCCACCTCCAGACCCTATCAGGCACCACTTCCACCTTCAAAACTAAAAGCGTGAAAGCACGTCTGCACCTGGCAGGCCTGCACCTGAGGGCCTCACCAGAGGGCCCTTTGACGTGGCCCTTAGGTGTGAGCCTGAATCGCTGCAGAATACTCTCATGGGCAGACCTTCCACATGTAAGCTCCCACACCATTCAATAAATAATCGGATTACTTTAACACACTTGTAACAGACTCTTGTTCAAAATTCAACCCTGTCATTGCTTACTCCTCTCTGCACTGACCTATTATTATGGCTGATTACATTGTATCATTTTGTACCTCTACAGTAGTACTGCTTTATACATTGTATCACCTTGCATCTCACGTTCCCTGGAACACATTGTATCACTTTGTATCCCTCTGATCTCTAGAACACATTGTAACAATTCTAATTATACATTCCTCACTCCTTAGGCTGAATACAATACACCCTCTGACAAAACTGCATTTTATCAATACCTACCACTCACAACCACACTCCCACTTTATCACAAATATGTTCTTATCACAACAACCATCTAAAACACATAGTCCTCCTTATTACTCTTCTACTACTAGCACCAATATCTACTTCACTACAATATCATGACCACTACCGTCATATTCCCATCCTACCACACTGTCAAAGACTCTCTTGTTCCTCCACCATACCCCATTCTCTGGCTACCCAAAACACTCCTCACCAATGCTAATATACTTAACCCCCATTAGCACCATCCCCCATTCCCCTACAAACAACACTAAATGTGCAATAAACAATGCCAGGTCCATTAGAAACAAAATCCCTGCTATAATCAATCTCATCAATGACAACAACCCAAACATATTTTGCATAACTGAAACCTGGCTTTCCAAATCTGACAATGTCCTAGTCAACCAATTAGCCCTCCGAACTATGACTTATATCAACGCCTTAGACCAAAAAAGCATGGGTGCGGAGTCCTAATGCTGGCAAAAAAAAAACCCTCAAATTTTCTATCTTTTCAAACAACACCACAGAAGGCATGGACATACTAACCATCAACAACAAATCCACCATGAGCAACCTGATCTACAGACCCCCCTATCCCCACTCCAGATAACCTTTCTTCCATGCTAGAAACTGCATGCTCCTCCACCCCAAGTAAACATCGCATTATACTTGGAGATTTCAACTTACCCTCTCTCCCTCCCTCACATGGCACTGACTTCTTGAATGCCCTACAGGACTTAGGATTTCAACAACTTGTCCAAACCCCCACTCACAAGAGAGGCAACACCCTTGATCTCATCTTTCTCCCAAATACCATGCAACAAAACATTCACTTCTCCACCCCCAAATCTCTCCCTCTCCCCTGGATAGATCACTTCCTCTTAGAGTTTGCTATCACCTCCACCATACCACCCCCTGAAACCACGGAAACCAACCATTTTAAAAACAAATTTAAGCCATTTGATAAAGAAGACTTCTTAAATCACACAATTCCAAGCATAACCATTAACCTTTCCATAATGGAACTAAATGACCTCATACATAACTGGAACTTGACCATTTCCATGCCAAACAGACCACTATACACCCCCCCCCCCCCCCACACACACACATACCATACCCAAATAAACAACCTCCACCTATGCAACTCAAAGCTGGAAGTTAAAAAAGAAATCAAATATTTAGGAATCATCCTAGATCAATCCCTCTCCATGGTCCCCCACAATAAAGCTGTCACAAAGATCATATTCCTCAAACTAAAAATGCTGCAGCATCTCTGACCCTTACTAGACAGCCAAGACTTCAGATCAGTCCTTCAAGCATTGATAACACCCTACCTGTACTACTGCAACAGTATTATGTATGGCCTACCCAAAAACATCATCCATCAACTGCAGTTAGCTCAAAATCTAGCCATACGCATTATACTCAAAGGTCACTACTCAGACCACATCATGCCACTCCTCCAGTCCCTCCACTGGCTGCCCATTGCTACAAGGGCCAAATATAAATACCTCACAATTACTTTCAAATTGTATAATAAAATTGTCCCATCCTTTCTCAACTCCCTCCTTAGCCCACCCAACAACTCCAGAACCAGGAGGGTCTGCTCCCAGAATACATTAGCAATCTCAACCCATATCCGCAATGCCAACAAAACTAGCAGCGTTCACCTACATTGCACCCTTTATTTGGAACTCAGTACCAAACAACCTAAGAGCCATCAAAGACCTCCAAACTTTCCGAAAAGAGCTCAAAACCCACCTATTTGTTGAGTACTATGGACCCTCTACCAATAACAATCAGCCCCAAACACCATACCACCCTTGACAACCAGTGCCCCACCCATCATCCCCTTCCTTTCATGCTTTAAAATATATGCTATACACTTGCTGCTTATTGTACATAGTTACGCAAACTGTTAATGTGTGCAACCACATTTAGTCCTGTAAATAAGTTCTCCAATGTTGCAATGTAAAGTTCCAGTTATATTCTCTGTAAACCGCCACTGATCTTTGGAAGTGGCGGTATATGTTGTTGTTGTTAAGTGCCGTCGAGTCGGAGTCGACTCATGGCGACTCTCTGGATAGCTATCCTAAATTGTGTTCGGTTTTCAGTCAGGCGGCTCATTGTTGACAGACTGGTACCCGTAGCTGCTGTTATTGTATCGATCCATCTCATTGCTGGCCTTCCTCTTTTGCGTTGACCTTCTATCTTGCCAAGCATGATGTCTTTCTCTAATGATCTCTCTCTTCGCATGATGTGTCCAAAGTATGAAAGTCGAAGTCTTGTCATCTGAGCTTCTAAAGAAAGCTTAAGTTTGATCTCCTCTAGTACCGACTGGTTTGTTCTTCGGGCAGTCCATGGTATACACAGTATTCGCCACCAGCACCATAATTCAAAGGCATCAATTTTCTTCCTGTCTGTCTTTTTCACTGTCCAGCTTTCACATCCATATGATGTTATTGAAAATACCATGGCTTGAACAAGTCGAATCTTTGTATGGAGAGAGACATCTCTGCTCTTGAGAATCTTATCGAGGTCTTTCATAGCCGTTCTGCCAAGAGCAATGCGTCGTCTGATTTCTTGACTGCTTGTTGCTTCTTTATTGATAGTTGATCCAAGTAGGTTAAAGTTGTTCACAATTTCAATTTCTTCTCCTTCACCGATGAACGATGAACTCAGGGTGAAAGGGTGACATTTATTTATTTATTAGAACTTAGGCGGTATATAAGTTCTAATAAATAAATAAATGTCACCCTTTCACCCTGAGTCATCCAAGGTGCTTGACATCCTAGGCTTCCATAGAAGGGTAGCCAGACTGAGATTGCATTTTGGCCTTTATACAATAGTCTGCATCAACATTCAACAGCAGTGTTCTGCATTTTTAAAATGGTGACTGCTGCCACTGAAACTGAATCTGGATATTAAGCACTGGGGCCTATCCCGCATCTGGCACTTAATATCTGGGTTTGCTAGTAACCAGAATTGCTATGCGGTAAGCATCAATATTCAGCCACTGACCAGATAGCATTGACCTATCCTACCTTTATGCAGTTTGCCAATCCAGTTAGCAGCTCAGCCAAACTATACAGATAGTGCTGCTGAATTTCAGGATCGCTGAGGTTTATGTGGTTTTCAGGTCCTGCAAACTACATAAACCCTTCTGAACATCGAGCTTGGCATGTCTTTTGGACTTCTCACATCAACATTCTGTTATAAAATCAGGCCTTTAGGGGGTAACTTTATAAGGGACATGTTAAATAACATTTTACTTGCTCAAGTAAGCATGAACTACACGTGTGGAAAAGTAGGTGCAGAGAAATCATAGCAGCTACTCTTATGCAGTGTACACACAGGCATTCCGGGGACAAAGAAGAGGTAAAACCAGAGTGGGACTGGCGTATATGTGGCTATTTTATAAAATATGACCAAAACCACAGTTTTCGTAATGCTAAGGCACCAATAGAATTGAGCACCTGCAAATTCAATATTGCTAGCGAGAAATGTTGCATTTTTATCACACCAAATGCTATTGTGAGGAACGTTTACAGCCAAGCCCCTGACACAGAGCTGTCAAAGCTGAGGCACCAGGCTGGGCTGGAAGTACAGCAGTGAACATAGCAGAAGTGTTACTGCTTCATTAAACAGCAATAGTGTTTTTGACCTAAAAGTAAGTAGAATGGTAACACGCCCAAAGGGTGGTGCGTACACGTGATTTAGTGTGTCTTTGAGCTGCACAGCAAAAAATTTATTTGTGGGGACCTGCAACTTTGAATGTGCAGATGCTGAGTTCTTATGGTTCCTTAACATTAAAAAAGGTGTTTGCAGTGCCAAATTTAAGATTTTAGTGCCCAAAGGCAAGACTAGGGAGCAGATCCTACAGAATCCTGGGGCGAAGGGGGGAGGGGAGATCGAGGGAATGTGAATGGTCCAGAGGAGCAGAGAACACCCGCTACAGTGTCAGACCTTTAAAGCAGGACATGTACCTGGTTCTAAAGTGAGCAGGAACAGGCCCTTGTCAGGCCTTCAAAATGTGGCACACTAGGCAATTGCTTATACTGTCAATGCCTATATCTGGGTCTGGTTGTCTGTGGTATTGATTTTTGGGGAACATTATTTGTACGAGTATTTTATACAATAAGCACATGATCAACACTTCTTACTAGCAAGCACATCTGTAAGGGAGGAGTGGTCTAGTGGTTAGGACAAGGTACTTCAGGCTGGAGGGCCAGGGGTTCAAGTCCCACCTGGGGACAGCAATCTCAGGCCAGAGGGACTGGGATTTCTAGTCCTATAGGTACTCCTTGTGGTCTTGGGCAAGCCACTTAACCCTCCATTGCATATGTGCCTTGTATACCACTTTGGACTGGTGAAAAGCTGGATATAAATACAGCTAAATAAATATATAATTACACCTGCCTTGGATTGGGTGTAAATGTGTGCTGTGTACCTACTTTTCCAGGGGTGCATATATTGCCTTTATAACATATATGTAACATATATGCCTACGTGCCCTTATGTCACAGACACCCCATTATAAAATTAGCCTCATTTATCTCATGACTGCTTGTATATGTGAAAAGTGCATGATAATTTTCTATGTGGACTTTGCTATATTTTCAAAGTGAAAATGCACTGATAGGTCCACTTTGATGATGTTCCAGGAAAATTATGCACTTACATTTTAACCTGTTCTTTAGCACACACAAATTTCCAAGCTTGAATTAAGCTCATATGGATGAATTTTCAAACAGATGCACATGAATGCAAACCTCCTCCTAAACCAGCCCCCAGGAATATCTTCACCCAGCCCGTGTAAATTGCATGTACTCTATACAGACTATAAAAGCCTATTTCCACCAATAAAACACTTTTACCCATCTAATTGCTTCTGAAAATTACCCTCCCTGGATGGTACAGTGATATGTTCCCCATGTCTTATATAATCCCTAACAATCAACAAACTTGCCTCCCCCTGAGCCTGTTCTGTATTACTTGCTAAAATTGGACCTAGTCCCAGGGGCCATTTCTAGAGACAGCAGCAGGGTCTTAAGATGCATGGGACTGCCAATAAATATCCCTCTTTTAGACTCACCAAGAGGATGAATGGTTTGGCGATAGAACATGCTGAGGTCCGGGGGCGGAGCCTGATGTCCAGCGGGTAAGACGCTTCGCGCTGAAGCTCCCGAGAGGCCTACTTAGAATCCTGACTTAATACCTATACAAACTTACTATTTCGCTCCGGGCTGACCGGGGTACCTCGGGGGGGATGGCGGCCCATAAACCAGCGCGCTTGGACTTCGGGTCTCCTTCTTCTTCTCACGGAAAACGCTCCAAAACAGAGGTGTCCTCCCCACAGAAGATGGCCCCATTTCGTGAAAACCCCGAAATGCAACTGGAGATTTTAGAGGAAATACGCGGCGTGAAGGAATTGGTGCAGTCCAATGGAGAAGCGCTTAGAGCCATGCGAGAAGACTTTGGAGTGCTCCAGGACCGACTTGAAAGTCTCTCATTACGGCAGGACAATATGGCGGGGGTCCTCGACTCGCACGCGGTGCGCTTGGGCACACTAGACAAGGCTGAGCGCCAGATACAGAATCTTCAAAAGGAGTTAGAAGATAGCAATAATCGAGCCCGTCGCAACAATGTGAGGCTCATTGGAATACCGGAGGGGGTGGAAGCGGGAGATATGAGAGAATTCCTGCTCAAAACTCTTCCCTCCTTGCTGAAGATCACCTTTCATAAAGAACTGGAAATCGATCGTGCACACCGTGTTCCTACCCACATGGCGCTCAACCGAACGACCCCCCGGCCTATTATCTTTCGCTTGCTACGATATCAACAAGTGGAACAAATTTTAAATGCTGCCCGGGCGAACCATCATTTGGAATTTGAAGGTCACAAAGTCTCCTTCTTCCCTGATTTGGCAAAGCCTACCGTTGACCGGCGGAAGAAACTCCTTGCTTTTCGCCCTCGACTTCAACAGCTACAGGCTCGCTTTGGCCTGTTGTATCCCGCGAAGCTCCGAGTGACTCTCCACAACCAAACCAGGACATTCGAAGATCCTGATCTACTATCAACATTTTTAGACTCCAAAGAAGCAGAGCAGATGCGCTAATCCAACGACTTGGACTTTTATTTGCCGGCTCTGTCCGCCATTTTGAAGGGCCCGATGCGGCGGTCATAGTCAAGCACAGAGACTACCTGGACTTTCTTTCTTTCTTTCTCTGACTTTTGTATTTTGGTCTCCTATCCCTCCATGATGTGTGCCTCGGTCGGATTCGGAGCACGCACAGTCCTACAGGTTATGTGTTTTTTTTTCAATTTCGGCCTTCTCTGGGGCTTCTCCCCGCAGACACATGGTCGCCAGTAATTTTTGGGGTTCTGCTTCTTCTCTACCGCGCTGCGGTTTTTCTTTTTTAATGTGGGGCGCTTCATTGTATTATCTAAGCTTATTTTCTTTTATGCCATATGTACAGCCAGATACAGTCAATATGAGGGACATTGTGAAATTATGTGCGCTATCATGCTCAGAATTTTTAACTTGTCTGAATGGCCTTATGTAAAATCTTATCACTCAACGTAAAGGGCATTAATAGTCCAATCAAAAGAAAGAAAATCCTTAGCTATCTTAGCCATGAGCATGCTGATTTAGCGTTTCTTCAGGAAACGCACTTAAACTCTGCTGAAACACTGAAACTCAATGTTAAGCCTTACATGGTGGCTGCCTATTCTCCCGCCGTTTCCAAACGGTGCGGGGTAGCCATTCTGGTTAAGAAATCTTTGCAAGCTACTGTAATTGATACTAGCGCTGACAAGGAGGGTAGATGGGCCCGAGTACATCTTAAGGTTGGAGATAGTGAATTTACATGTATTTGCATTTATGCCCCGAATGTGGACAACCCTGCTTACTATGCAAGTATTGCGCAGTTGGCACAGGCCTCTGCCAATACTCCATTAATACTTGGTGGTGATTTTAATCAAGTGTTAGACCCTCTGATAGATAGACAGCCGCCTAGAACGAGTAGTCCACCCAAGAGTCTTGCTACCCTTACAGCTCTGATGCACGATCTTGCGCTGGTAGATATATGGAGGCTGCTTCACCCCTCCGACTTAGAGTTCACTTTCTTTTCTGCCCCCCATCACTCCCAATCTAGAATAGATTTCTTTCTCATTTCCAAAGCACTGATTTCTCAAGTAGACACGACTAGGACTCATCCTCTCCATATTTCAGATCATGCTGCCATATCTTTATCATTACATGTCACTGCGCGGGACGATTCTCCCCGAGCTTGGTTTTTTGATAGATCCCTACTGGGTCAAAAAGATTTTCAGGTTGATATAAAGGCCGCTATCCAAGATTATTTTCATTTTAACTCACCCCATGCCACAGCGAGCTGGGCTTGGTGGGAGGGTTTCAAAGCATCTATCCGCGCAACTATAACTAGCTATCAAATTCGGCAGGGGAAACAAAGAAAGCAGCATTTACTGATTCTAGAGCAGCAGATACAAGCTGGGGAGCGTCTCCTCACGTCCCGTACTGACCCATGTATTTTACTCCGTTTACAACGCTTGCGTTTTCAATACAATCAGCTTTTGTACACTGCTGCTGTTAAAAATATTGAATCACAACAAGGGCTATATTATCGGGAAAATAATCGTGCTGGCAAATTATTAGCAAATGCCCTAAAAGGTCAAAAAGAAGCCAAGCGTGTTACCGCCCTCCGTAATCCGTCGGGGGGGGGCTTGGTCACTAAAGATACCGAAATCTTAGAACTCTTTCGTGATTTTTATACTCGGCTTTATCAATCTGAATGTGATTTTGAGCCAGATGTATTTGAACGCTTACTTTCAGGGGTACAAAGACCGACCCTATCTGACGAAGATAGAGTGGCCTTGGACACACCATTTACTATCTCAGAAATTCATTCTGCTATCAAGAAATGTGCCTCAGGTCGAGCCGCAGGCCCAGACGGTCTCCCTGCTGAATTCTACAAAACCTTTCACGCTGACTTAGCTCCAGTTTTGAAACTTTACTTTTCTGCTCTGGCCGAGGAGGGTTCTCCTTCTGGGTCCTTTTCAATGGCAAATGTAGTAGTTTTTGAGAAAGAGGGGAGAGACCCGCAACTAACAGCTAATTATCGTCCAATTTCCCTCCTAAACGCGGACTATAAAATATTTGCCACCATTCTCTCTACCCGGCTCTCTGATAGGATGCCTACCTTAATACACCCAGATCAATGCGGTTTCATTCCTGGTAGATCAACTGCTGACAATGCTCGGACTCTATGCCATGTACTGACTACCGCAGTTAATCTTGATCGCCCATTTGTTGGCCTCTCACTTGATGCTGAGAAGGCCTTTGATCGCTTAGAGTGGCCCTTTCTATTTGCAGTCCTCCGCTGGTACGGATTCGGGGAAGGTTTTCTCCGTTGTCTTCGCACCATGTATGCACAGCCTACAGCCAGTATATGTGCCAATGCTTTAAAGTCTCAGCCTTTTCCCCTTCAACGCGGCACTCGCCAGGGATGCCCACTGTCTCCACTTCTCTTCGATCTTGCACTCGAACCCTTGGCTTTACTAATCCGGCAATCGGAGGAGATTCATGGAGTCCCCTTCACCCATAGGGAAATCAAAATTTCAGCGTATGCTGATGACCTTATGCTTTTTGTCTCTATAGACTCAGTACCGGCTGTCCTAGAGCAAATTGGTAAATACTCACAACTGTCCGGTTATAAGATAAATTGGACCAAGTCGGTAGCCTTTCCACTAAATCCTTTGCTTCATCAGGCAGATATGCAACCCTTCCCCTTTTTATGGCAACCTCGCATGGTCAAATACCTTGGGGCTCACTATTGTTCTCCTTTGGAAGACACTATCTCCTTCAATGCCAAAGACTTAACCTCTAAAGTCCGGGCGCTTACTCACCGCTGGACTCCTTTAACACTTACCTGGTGGGGTCGATTAGAAACCATAAAAATGATGATTGTTCCGAAAGTGAATTATATCTTAGAAATGTTGCCCTGTCTCTTACCTCGACGTATATATAAAGATATAGAGGGCCTTCTGACTAGATACTTGTGGCAAAACAAGACACCTAGGATAGCGAAACACAAGCTGCAAGCAGATAAGGAAAATGGGGGTGTCAGATTCCCTGATTTCCTGAAGTATCATCAATCTTTTCTTCTCAAACAAGGCGCTCGTTGGCTGGAAGATCCAGTACCGAGTAGACCTGTGTGGCTAGACATAGAAGAGGACCTTTGCAAACCGATTCCTCTTACTTTTCTTCCTGGTATGACTCTCCCATCAGACTCCCACTTTCCACCAATGCTTTTAGACACCTTAGGTGCCTTTAATAATCTTATGCAATCTTTAGACTCCCGACTCTGTCCGTTAGACAAGCTCCCACTTTGGTACAATACTCGATTTCGAATACAAAATAAGCCGATGGCGTGGAGCCCCTGGTACACTAGGGGCATTTGGACTCCTAGTCAGTTGTTCCATGAAGGTCGCTGGAAAACTTTTAGTGAATTGCAAATTGAATTTGGTCTCCCAGCGAAACACTACTTTCAGTTGGTGCAACTTCAGCATTGCCTTTGGAGTGCTAAGGTGCTCCCGCCATCGGCCTCCCCTACACAAGGTTGGTTGGAGACTATCCGATCTATCGGTAGTTCACCGGGTGTAGCATCCAATTTTTACAAAACCTTATGTAATGCTATAACTAGAGATGCCCCTATAGCGCAGAAAGCATGGGAGAGAGAATTGCATGTGACTTTGACCCCGGAGCAATGGAGCCTTGTCTGGAGTAGAGTGACACGGGTCTCCCGATCCGCCTCACTCACTCAGACACTCTTCTTTCTAGCCCACCGGTGTTTTTACACTCCTGACAGATTAGCCAAATGGAACACTACTCAGGGCAATAGTTGTTGGACATGTCATGCGGCCATTGGTTCACTACCTCATGTTATGTATGAATGTCCCGCACTACAGTATTACTGGCGTCGGGTCTGGGGTCGTATCCAGTCTATTTTGCACTTTCAAGAGCCCCTTTCTTGGAGGATAGTGGGACTTCGCTCAGCTGCGGGGATCCCCTCTCTTCCAAAAACGGCTTACTTCCTTTTGGACTTTATGCTTGGCATTGCTATTTCCCTAATTACGAAATATTGGAAAAATAGCTCCCATCTGAGCCCCAATGAATGGTGGAATCATGTCTGTCTCTATAGTAAATATGAACAAATACCTCGTATGTTTGCTTCCCCCATTCAGACTCCTCATCATCGGTCTAAATGGAAGATGCTCAATGACTATGTACATTCTGCTCAATGCTCTCATCTGACTGTCTAAATTTGTATATATCTTTGTCCCATGATTATTCTGTATCGCAGATACTCTTTTGATTGTTTTGATGTATAATCACTGCTGTTTGGAAGCGCTCACATGCTGACATAATCAGCTAGAGAAGAAGCGTGGGGGTGGGGGGTAATTGGGTTTACTTTTCTTTATTGTATATTTGTTTTGTCTCCTTTGGTGTGTTGTTTCTTTTGTTTGTTGCAAAATGAAAATAAAAGTTTAAAAAAAAAAAAGAACATGCTGAGGTCCTATGTATCTTAATATCCTGCTGCTGCTGTTACTTTTACCATCAGGCCACAATCTGGCCCTGACTTTGTTAAATTTATCTCCATGGGGAAGAGATAGCAAAGGAGTGGGATTGTTGAAGGTGGCCGTCACCGGACTGCTGTCTTCTTTGTGTTGCAGTTGCCAGCTGTTCAGAGACTGCATTCACAGCCCCAGGCTGCTGTGAGGCAAGCACATAACTGAATTCATATATATGAACAGACAGACACCCAACATCAGGCACTATTGCCTGTTGTAAAATCTGCCTAAAAAGGGATCTGAGCAGTCTTTAAACTAGATTTCGGATGGAAGCCGACAGTCACTCAGAAGCACGTGGTTTAGAGTGGAGTATCTTCAAAGGACACTATTAAAATAGGGAAATTAGATTATCCTGATAGAGAACATGTGGAAACAGGAAAGGAGGCACAGATGGATTTAAACAAAACAACAGATAAATATGAAGAAACTGTGATACCCCAGCACAAAATGTATGAAATGACAAAACAAATTGTACTGGTGTGTCTGGTACTGGATATTAAAAAGAACATTGAATTAAATAGAATAAACATTTTCCAGGAACAAACTGAAGCCTAGAATCACTATGTATAGAAATTTCATCTCATGATAGGGAAGCGAACAGCAGAGGGGCATAAAACCGTTCACATGGCCATGATGCTGAAATTGAGTGTGAAATGCTAACAGGCTACTATTATTGGGAGGTTTCTTTTATTCCAATACTGATTGGGTGAATGTCTCATTAAGGCATGCTAGGGAGCTAAAGTTCCTAGATACCAAAATTAACTTCTTAATTAAGCACCTGATTCTGTAAACAAAACCAGGGAAAACTAGTTTAAATTTGATGTGGCATTAGGTAAATATGAAATTCATCTACTGCAATGGAATTTAACTTTGAAAAGAAAGGCTATCAGTGGTAAGATTTAACTAAGTTATGTCAGATCACCCATCTGGAACCCGTTGTCATTGATCTGGAACCTTTTGGAACTTATTTTCCCCATTTTTGCTGGAGAAGAAGGTAGAACCCACCACCCAGCCTAACTTGGTACCTTTTGCTTTAGAAAATGACCACAGTTTTCCTGTATTACTTTAATTGAATTTTCTTTACTTGCAGGTTGTTTATTGTAACAGTTAAAATTTAATAAATATAAATTTAAAAAAATAGAAAATAACCACAGGAGAGTGATAAAATAAGAAAATGAGAAGGAGATCAAAAGGAGTAATTGACAAAGTAAAAAGTCTATAAGTGGTAGAAGCTGTTTAAAAATAACATCTAGAAAACCCAGATAAAATTTATCCACATGTGCAAAGCATCCAAAGAATTCCAGAGAGCTGCCAGTATGGCTGAATAGTGATACTGTAAAAGAGGCTATTTAATTCTAAAAGACATCCTTTAAAAATGGAAAGCAGGATCTAATAGGAACATAGGAAAGGGTATAACAACTAGCAAGATACATGTAAAACATTAACAAGGTAAACATTAATAAGGAAACTTGCTAGAGAAGGAAACATTAACAATGAAAACATCTTGAAGTACATCAATACATCTTGGGAGGGGGGTGGTTATGTATGGGGGATGCCTTTGCTTTTTATGGGGAAGGAGGAGGGGGATTTTTAGATTGTGCATTGTTTTTGCATCCGCAGGACCTTAGAGCTGATATTATTTTTTCAAGGAATAATGCAGCCTGCACAGTTCGGTATAAGTTGAGTTTTTCCATTTGCATTATAAGGAGGTGTTTAGCATGCGTGTTTAGCATGCATTTGCGTGATTTACTTCTCATTATTACGAAACAGGGGTTTGGGTATAATAATGTGCATTATAGTAAAATAACACAGTTTGTACTTTAAAGCAAGTTAAGAGGTAAAAATCATGTGTTATTCCCTTAATACACGTTAGTAACTGCCTCCCTGAATATTGCTGCTCTCCGGGTAGTACTGGTGGCCAGTGCTGAATCCAGATATTCATTTCCAACCATTATCTAGACCCTGGTGCTGAATATCCAGACTTTAACTATGCAGGCTGGTGTTTGCATAAAACCCTACCACTGCCATTAAATATTGACCTCTACATATTTAAATGCCAATACTTATATACACTGCACATAGATTGTAAATTTGGCATTTAGATGTGTAAATGCCAGTACTTACACATTCAAACCCCTGAATGATGGTGCTCTTTTTTAATGTGTTCCTTTGTAAAATGGATGTTCCTGCTGGATATGCTGTAATTTACACATGCATTTCTTGCATCCTTACATGTACTTTACAAAAGGCTCTGGATTCATTGAGCCTTTTATAAAATGTTTGGGAAACTGTGCATGTCCTGTTTTTTTTTTAATGTACCTTCAAGTCAATAGCTGGCCCATCAGCCCCTGGGTTTTCTTGACAAGAAGATAGATTGTCAAGTCTTTTTTTCCTGAGGCAATGAAGGGTAAAGTGACTTGCTGAAGGTCACAAGGAGCACCAGTGGGAACCAAATCCTGATCTGTTAGGTACTAGGTTGCTGCTCTAACCACTCAGCTACTCCTCCTCTCCTGTCATAGAGTTCCCAAATCCTATCTACATGCCCTATACAACACTGTGGTATATAAGAAATGGCTGACAATAAAACATGTTAGCATATACGCTTTCTTTAATGCACACTAAATCATTACAGTGCATGCTAAAATGATTTAGTGCATGCTAAATTGAAAAGATTTGATATGAAAAAAACCCTAAAATGATGGAATGAAAGAAAATTAAATAAAACTGAAGCAAACACATGAGATAAAATGAATCTAAAAAAAATTCTGCCTTAACGTATACATGCCTATATCACAGTCGAAAAAATGAATGAATTTTTTGGGGGGTTTTTTCATTGGCAGAGAATATTGACAAGACTTTTGCGATCCTCACCTTCGGGTCAATTCTGCAGTATGAGCCACACAGATGGGGGCAGACCTTTAGCCTGAACAGTTGTAGTCTTAAGTTAAATACTGGTACTAGTGTTCAACATAATCCATCTAATCCCCACCAGCCTCCATATAGTTATCAGCATGGAATATACAGATAAGTGCAATGATCATGCTGGCATTATCTGTTTAATTTAGGCCTGCTATTTGGCAGGCCTGAACTAAACACACAACTTATCCAGATAATACTGTAGCTAAATATTGCCACTACTTGGATTACATTTTTGGCTCACCCTTGGTCCTCATCCCCTCCCCAAATTGATCCACAAATACATACTGCATCATCTGGCCATTGAGTGACTGAAATATCTCAATATTTCTGTGTATTTGTTGAACATCAATGGATAGGCTAATTATGCATTTGTCAACAAATGCATAATGGCTTTTGAATATCGATCCAATAGAATAAAAGTATTCATTCACATGGAACATTTGCAGACCAGCCAATAAAACTCCAGCAACAAGTATAGAGCAGAGGTAGGAGGTTTTATTTTACTAGTTAACATATATAAAGTAATCAATTCAAATTCTGGGGTCATGTCAGTGACAGCAAAAACCTTTCTCCACTGGGGCATGTTTACTAAGTGGCTGTAGCCTCTTGCAGATATTGTGGAGCAATAACTGCAAAAGGCTTGTGGTAAGTCCCAAACCCCCATGGTATTTGCAGGTGGCATTCTCAGCTTTCCTCCTGCAGATTCTGTGGAGGTGTTGGACTTACCTCAAAGACCCACAATATCTACATCAGCAGGTAGTGTGGGGAATCCTGCATGCCTACTGATGCAGGTACAGTTATATTGTCAGATCAGAACAGATCAGATCATGTCAGGGAGGAGTAGCCTAGTGGTAAGGGCAAGTTACTGCAGGCCAGAAGGCCAAGGTTTCAAATCCCACTAGAAGACAGCAAGCTTGAGTTGGAGGGATGGGGGTTCCTTGTGGTCTTGGGCAAGCCACTTAATCCTCAGGTACAAAAGCATAGATTGTGAGCCCTTTGGGGACAAGGGAAAAATATATATACAGTACCTGAATGTACACTGCTTTGACTGGTAGAAAAGCAGTATATAAGCCTAGCTAAATAAAGATAGGCCCAATCAGATATTGGGGGGTATCTGTGGAGATTGGGAACAGAACTAGTGAGAGCTCTGTGCACCTGATCACTGCCTGTTGTCCTCTTGGATTATTGTAGAGTGGTCCTTACCCCCAACCCCCCTCATTGCTACTCACAAATGTAGCCATGATCTCATGGTGCTACTGAATCTGGATGCTAGGGAGCAGCACTGTATGATTGTGGCCATTTTGTGCTGCGTCAACAATGGGGACAGAACCACACCTGCCCCCATTGACTACTGGGCCACTCAGGCTTTAATAAAATGATGGGTAGTGGGAATGGAGGAGGTTGGGCCCAGGGAAGATCCCTTTAATCTGACTGGCTAGCCTGGAGTGGTACATTTCCATGGGGGTGAGGGAAGATCAACAGCCTGACTAGCTAGCTAGATTTGGTACTTTTAGATCAGGGGGGTGAAAGGGAAGCAGGGAGACTGGCCAGCTGTGGTTTGAACTGATTCCCCCTCCCCCAGACAGTTCCTGATGGGAATCAGGAGCTGTCTGGTATAGATCGGTGTGAATGGGGGGGGGGGGGGGGGGGTGAGAGGCACTTTTTAAAATATTGTTGGTGCTATAAATCTGTACATCCGCAGCACCAACAATATTGACAGATTGTGGGGGGAGAGGACTGATCACAGCACTGGCGTACCAATCACCTCCAGGGCAGATCAGCAGCAGTCTCACTGCCTGCAAGCAGGGTTACCTGCAGATTACTCCACCTTTTCAGGTAGCATTATCTGTAGCTGCAATGGGGCCCGGTTTTGGCAGCCATTATGTGAAAAGGTTTTATGCAATGGCTGCCAGCAATCGGAGCACCTTCTCCCCACCCCGATCCTGCTCCAATCCTGCCCCCCCCCCCCATTCCTCCGATGTGCAAAAGACATCACAGAAAAGTGCCTGAGATAACTGCTTTCATCCCATACGTTTATCTCTGATGTTGATCTTCCTGTTTTATTTTTTTCCTTCATTTCTCTCATCTACCTTTGTTCATTCCTATAGCTAGATTTCATTCCTCCTTCTCCCTCCTCAGTCTTCAGTCTTCCTATTTTCACTTTTCAGCTATTTAACCTTCTTTCCAATACCTATTCTAAATTCCCTCGTTCTCACATTCCCCATTTCTGTTTCATTCCTTTTCTAGCTTCCTATTCCTCCATCTCCGTGTCTTTCACCCTCTATAGTCACCCCCTCACCAGCCCCAGCTCCTTCCCTGTCACTCATCCCCTCTCTACCTTGACCCTTATTTTTGCCTTATTCCCAATCTAAGCTTCCATTCCTCTTTTTATTTCCTCCGTTTCTACCCTCTCATACATTTTTTCCAAAGAGACATCCCCATCCTTTGTCTCTGCCCTCTCCTTAGCTCTTTGTCTCTTTCAACAGTTTCCCAAATTCTCCAGTCTTTCAAAGCACCTCCCCTCTCTTTCACTCAGTCTCACAGCCCTATTTATACCCTCACTCAATTACCTAGTTTCCATTGTCCTCCTAATTCCTGCTCAGTTTCTTTCCCTCACTATCCACTATGTCAAAAATTGTATAATATATATTACTTGGGGTTATAAATGTGTGTTTAACAAAATAAAATTGAGCCAATGACTGATTTGGTGGGTAGTTTGGGGTGATATTTCATGCTCTACAGAAGTTATTATTACTGAACGTAGTCCCCTAGCCTCGTTGTGATGACTCTTCCTCTTGGTTTGAGGGTATTCTTACTTGTGAGTGGTTTTTATATTTGTGTGTTTGCCAGTGTTGTGTTAGTGGGGAGGTAGGGTTTTCTCCTTAGCTAGCAACCATTCCTCTGCTTTTCCTTTTGATCTTTCCCTGCATCAGTCCCCTTCTCCAGGCTTACAGCATTAGCATCAACTTTTACCCAGCCCCCCTCTCCCCCCAGCAATAGTATCAGCATCAGCATCAGCACTGCCTCTCAACCCCCAACATCAGCATCAGCTCCTTGCATTAGCAACAGCACCAGCCACTCTCCTGTCCCCAGCATTAACATTCGTATCAGCCTCCCTCCTGTCCCCCAGTATTAGCAATCCCACTAGAGGACAGCAACCTTGGGCCGGAAGGACTGGGGTTTCTAGTCCCACAGGTGCTCCTTGTGGTCTTGGGCAAGCCACTTAACCCTCCATAGCCCATGTTCCCTGTAAGTATTAGTGTATGTGTCTCATATCCCCGCGTGTTAAATGTATCCCCCAATTGTGTTGTGACCGCTTTGATTGAAGGATAAGGCGGTATACAAAACTGTCTAAATAAAATAAATAAATAAATAGCATCATCCCTTCTTTTGCCCAGCCATGAGCATCAGCCTCCCTCTCTACTGGCCATCAGCCTCTGCACCAGCCCCCCAGGTTCCTAGATATCAGCATTAGCCCCCTTTCCAGGCCCCCAGCATTATCATGAGCATCAGCCTCCCTTTCTACTGGCCTTCAGCCTCTGCACCAGCCCCCCAGGTTCCTAGATATCAGCATTAGCCCCCTTTCCAGGCCCCCAGCATTATCATGAGCATTAGCCTCCTTCCCAGTCCTCAGCATCAGCATCAAACCTTTCATAGTAACATAGTAAATGACGGCAGATAAAGACCAGTATGGTACATCTAGTCTGCCCAGTAAGATGGCAAGAGTAGGTGCACCTGCCACTCCGTGCAAGTCGTCCCTCCCCATGTCTTTGTTTAGGGGTGAACCAATGTTCCCTCTAATTTTCTGTAGGCTGTGTGTGCATAAAATATCAGCTGTGCAGCTTTTGAAGGAAGGTTACATTTTTGTGCGCCACATAACGACACTCAGAGTTATATACTTTAAGATTTGACAACACGTCAGAATACAGTATGCACACCACATTGATTTTAATCAAATTAAATGAAAATAGATGATTACTAAATGAAGCGGAAAATTTCTAGTAATTACAATCACAACTTTTAAGTTTTAAGATGTCTGTGTTGTTTTCTATCAGAATCAGAACCATAATTTTTGTGCGCTCTGTTGTAAAGTATGTGCACTCGCTTGGCAAGGTGTGTGCGTGCGCACACGTGCACAGCTTAGAGGGAACAGTGGGGTGAACCCACCGCTCCGTGTAGGATATTCCTATTTGTTGAGAAATTAGATACTTATGTTTATTTTGATTTTACCCTGTTGCTGTAAAGGGATCCGCTGTCCCGTGCCATTTTGAATTCTGTCACTGTATTTGCCCCCTCTACTTCCATCAGGAAGGCATTCCAAGCATCCACCACCCTTTTAGTGAAAAAGTATTTCCTGACATTGCCTTTCAATTTACTCCCTTGCAGCTTCATTTTATGCCCTCTAGTTTTACAGCTTCCCTGTCTTTGTAAGAGGTTTGTTTATTCATTATTTCTCTTTAAGTATTTAAAAGTCAGAATCATATCTCTCCTATCCCTCCTCTCCTCCAGTGTACAGTACATAGTTAGGTCTTCAAGTCTCTTCTCATAAGCCTTCTGACGTGCTCCAAATCATTTTGGTCGCCTTCCTCTGGATAGTTTCCAGTCTTTTTACATCCTTTGCAAGATATAGTCTCCAAAACTGAACACAGTATTCCAAGTGAGGCCTCACCAGTGACTTATACAGTGGCATTAGTACCTCTTCTTTCCTGCTGGTAATTCCTCTTTGTATGCAACCTAACATCCTCCTGGCTTTTGCCACTGCCTTGTCGCACTGTTTTGCCACCTTGAGATCCTCAGAAATAATTACACCAAGGTCCTTCTCCTGGTCCGTGCACGCCAACCTCTTGCCCTCTATTGCATACATTTCCCTTGGATTTCTGCTTCCCAAGCGCATGACACTACACTTCTTTACATTAAATCTTAAAGGCCAAGCATTAGACCATTCTTCCAGCTTTTGTAGATCTTTCTTCATGTTATCCACTCCCTCAGGGGAGTCCACTCTGTTGCAAATTTCCGTGTCATCTGCAAAAAGACAGACTTTTCCATTCAGTCCTTCAGCAATATCACTCACAAATACATTGAACAGTGCCAGGCCCAGGACTGAACCCTGGGGCACCCCACTAATCACCCTCCTTTCATCCGAGTGAGCTCCATTTACCATCACCTTCTGTCGTCTGTCAGTCAACCAATTTCTGATCTAGTTTACCACCTTGGGACCCATCCCCAAACTACTGAGTTTATTGATAAGCCTCCTATGAGGAACAGTATCAAAAGCTTTGCTGAAATCCCGGTAGATGACATCCATTACATGCCCCTGATCTAGTTCTCTGGTCACCCAGTCAAAGAACTCAATCAGATTTGTTTGGCAAGATCATCCTTTGGTAAAACCATGTTGCCTCGGATCATGCAACCTGTTGGTTTTGAGAAAGTCCACTATTCACTCTTTCAGGAGCACCTCCATTACTTTTCCTGCCACCGTGGTAAGGTTCACGGGCCTGTAGTTAGTCACTTCTTCCCTGTCACCACTTTTGTGAAGAGGTACCACATCAGCCATTCTCCAGTCCTGAGGAACTTCTTCTGTCTCCAAGGATCTGTTAAAAACATCCTTTAATGACCCTGCAAGAACCTCTCTGAGCTCTTTCAGTATCCTGGGCTGTATCCCATCCAGTCCCATGGCCTTGTCCACTTTCAGTTTTGCAAGTTGTTCTAACACATTATCTTCTGTGAATGGTGTGGTATCTACTTCGTTTCCATTTTTATATTTGGGAGTCACAGGTGGTTCGTCTCCAGGGTTTTCTTTAGTAAAGAGAGCAGAAGTATTTGTTTAGCAATTTTTAACATCTCTCCTAATGCAGCTTCACTGGCTGCCTGTAGCCGCCTGCCTTAAGTACAAAGCCCTCCTTATCTCATTCAAAATCTTCCACCAGCTCTCTGCAACTGCCTTAGAAGACACCCTACACTGGACTCCTGACAGCAGAATCGGCAGGACAAATATGGCAAAAACCCTCGCCATTCCCTCTCTGGCTAGTAAAACCTCCCAATATATTAGGCATAGAGCTTTCACCTTATTTGCACCTCTGCTCTGGAACTCCCTCCCTACTGCAATTCGTACTATCACTGACCTTTCCTCCTTTAGAAAAGCAATAAAAACACATCTCTTCCAGCAATACTTTGATCATGTAACATAGCCCACTATTACCTTGCTCCCTCCAATGCCCGATACCACTCTACCTTTACTGTTTGTAAATAGTTTAGTGCTAGGGATGTCTTAATCCGTTTGACCACCCTGCTATGAAAACTTCTGTGGTTTTGTTCTAATTGTTAAGATCTGTTATATTACTGTTCATTGTAAACTAGTTCAATGTAAACCTGTTCTAAACCGGTTTTATGTATTAAGTTGTTATAGTGTAAACCACACTGATTTAAAATAGTGTGGTATATAAACCCAAATACATTAAATAAATAAATAAATAAATTTTGTTTTTTCAATGTCACTTTCCATGAGTCCATTCCCAACACTTCTGAGTCCTGCAATTCCAGCTCTGATTTTCCTCCTCTCACAAATATACCTGAAGAATTTTTGTCGCCACACTTCACATCTTTAGCCATCTTTTCCTCTGCCTTTGATTTTGCTTTCCTTATTTCTCTTTTTGTCTCTTTTAGTTTGATCCTGTAGTCCTTTCTGTGTTCCTCTGTTTGCAAGCTTTTGAATTTTGTGAAAGCTGTGTTTTTTGCCTTTATTTGAGCAGCCACTTCTTTGGAGAACCAAATAGGTTTCTTTCTCCTTTTGTTTTTATTTACTTTCCTTACATATTTATCTGTTTCCCCTTTTATTGCCACTTTTAGTTTAGCCCATTGCAATTCTACTTCCCTTATCTCCTTCCACCCTGTCAACTCCTCCTTTAGGTACTTGGCCATTTTACTGAAGTCAGTGATTTTGCAGTTTAGGACTTTGAGCGTGCTATGATTGGACTGCACCTTGGCTTTTATCTCAAACCACACCATGTGATGATCGCTGCTGCTCACAGGGGCACCCACCCGGACATTCGACACGCTATCATTGTTGGTGAGCACTAAATCCAGCATTGAGCTTTCCCTGGTTGGTTCCATCACCATTTGTCTAAGTAACGCATCTTGGAAAGCATACACAAGTTTTTTTGCTTCTTTCCAGATTTGCAGAAGGAGTAATCCAATCCACATTGGGTAGATTAAAGTCACCCAATATGATCACTTCCCCCTTTGTGGCTATCTTGGCAATATCTATAATAAATTCATTATCTATTTCTTCGATTTGAGTCGGAAGTCTGTAGACTACAACAGTATGGATGACAGTGCCATCTCCTCTTTCCAACACAATCCAGAGCACTGCTTCTTTTCCCCATGCCCCCTGCATTGCAGTAGCTTTAATATTGATTTTGACATACAAGGCTACTCCTCCTCCTTTGACACTTTCTCTTTCTCTTCTGAATAGATTATAGTCAGCTATAGCTATATCCCATTCATGTGATTCATTATTCCATGTTTCTGTAATGGCCACAATGTCCAAGTCCATCTCCTGGCATTAGCAACAGCATCAGCCTCCTCCAGCCCCCAGAATTAGCACCAGTCTCAACCCTTCCTTCCCATCCCCAGCATTAACATTAGCATCAGTCCCCTTTCTCCCAGCCTTCAGCATCAGCAGCAGCTCCCCAGTCCACTTTAATAATGATTTATGGACTTTCCTCTAGGAACATGTCCAAACCTTTTTACACCCAGCTATACCAGCAGCAAATACCCAAGCTTAATGATGTGATAAATAAAACAAACAGGACCTGATATTCAACTAGGCAGGCTATGTACCGCTACGGCACATACCCCTGCCCACTCACCCCTAACCCCAGATATTTAATGCTGTGGCAATGACATTGAATATCCGGGTTCGGTGCAAAGAGGGCAACGCCACAGAGCCTAACTGGATAGTGGTGATATAGCAGCGTTACCCAGTTAGCATCCGCGGTTAAAACTAGGCGAGCCAAAAGCTGGCCTAGTTTTAGCCACAGATCGCTAGCAGGGTAGTGGTGCAATATCTCAAATACACAGTAAGCAGCAATCTCCACCTCTGCTCCACCCTAGAATGCCCCCAAGACACCCCGATGCTAACCGGATAGCATCGAGGCACGTAGGGGAGTTAGCAGGGGATATTCATCAGCACTAGCCATGTAAGTGCTGTTGAATAGTCCCATCTAAGTCATTTACATGGTTTAATGGTCTGTAAACCATGTAAATGCCTTTTGAATATCGGGCCCATATTTTCTCTCATTATTTTTAAATGTGCAATTTTGTAGCTTCATTGCATATCCCTTAATGTTTGTCGCTTTTTGAAGATGTAAAAACTGATTCACCTTTACTTGTTCCACTCCACTCATTATTTTATAGACCTCTGTCATATCTTCCCTTAGCCCTCTTTTCTTTGGACTGAAGAGACCTAACCTTTTAAGCCTGTCCTCATAAAGATAGCCTTCTATCCTCTTTGTCATTTTGGTCGCCCTTCTCTGTACCATTCCTAATTCCACTATATCTTTTTTTTTAGATGCCGTAACTAGAACTACACACAATACTCAAAGTGCAGTCATAACATGGAGCGATACGGAGACATTATGATATCCTTTGTTTTATTCTCCATACCTTTTCTTATAATTCCTAGCATTCTTTTAGCTTGTTTTGGCTGCTACTTCACCTTGAGCAGAGGACATCAATGCATTGTCCATGATGACGCCTAGGTGCTTTTCTGGAACTTTACATTGTGTAGCTATAGTCCTGGTTGTTCTTCCCTAAGTGCATCATTTTGCACTTTTTCATATTCAATTTTATCTGTCATTTAGACACCCAATTTCACAAATGGTCATGGGCCTCTTGCAATTTTTCACAATCCTCTTGTGATTTAACAACTTTGAATAATATTGTGTCATGTCACTTCTTGTTCACCTCACTTGTTGATCACCTCATTTGTTGTTCTGTTTCCCAGGTCATTTATAAATACGTTAATAAGCAGTTGGCCTAGTACAAATCTCTGGGATGCTGCACTGTTCACCTTTCTCCATTGTGAAAATTCACCATTTAGTCCTACTCTCTTTTTTCTATCTTTTAACCAGTTCTCATTCCACAGCTTCCTATCCCATAACTTTTTAATTTCCTCAAGATTTTCTCATGAGAGACTTGTCCAAGACTTTCTGGAAATCCAGATACACTATATCAATTGGCTCATCTTCATCTACCTGTTTATTCACATATTCACATGAATAATTACTCTGTAATGAGTTACCCCTGTTACCTCCAGGTTATCTCGTCTTTGTTCAATGTAAAAACTCAATTGTCGTGTGACATTGCAGTATGTTTTTTATTCAATTGTAAACCGCACTGATTTTAATAGCGTGGTATATAAGAGAAGTAAATAAATAATAAATAAATAAAATTCAAAAAAATAGAGCAGATTAGTGAGACAGGTCTTTCCTTGGCTAAATCCATGCTGTCTTTTGACTCTTAAACTGTGACTATTTGTTCAGTAATTTTGTTCTACCATTTTGCTCAGCACTGGCTTCAGTAGCACCTGTCTGTAGTTTTCTGGATCACACTCAAAACCTTTTTAAAAATTGGTGTTATGTTGGCCACGCTCCAGTCTTCAGGTTCTATAGATGATTTTAATGATAGTTTACAAATTATTAATAAGTAGGTCTGCAATTTCATTTTTGAGTTCTTTTAGCATCCTAGGATGAATACCATTTGGTCCAGGTGATTTGCTAATCTTTAATTCCTGTTTGCCTCTCTCTGCTCTGGGAAGAGCAGTGCCTTCACAGTGCTCTGCTAGAGAGGTGGATATTTAACTCCTGTGATGACTTTGCTGTGAGTTCTAGCTGTCTATTCATTTATTTGTTGTCTTTATTGGTGTGCTACTTCACCTCCCTGTTCCATTTAGTTTTGCACTTCAGCTTTCTCATCTGTATAACTTACCCTGCCTCTCTCAACTAACTGGCCTTTGTGTGGTAGCCAGGTTAACTGTTACTTTAAAATAAATCTCTCTCTCTGCTCTGTCCCCAGAACGTGCTACGTTTTAAACTTTTTTTCCTGCTCTAGCCTACCTGAGGGACTACCCCCCCCCCCCTGATGAGGTATTGGGTAGCCCTTCTTCCTGTCTCCTCCTCCCACATGCGCATAGTCTGTTCTGTTTGCCTCTCTCTTCTCTGGGAAGAGCAGTGCCCTCACAGTGCTCTGCTAGAGAGGTGGATATTTAACTCCTGTGACAACTTTGCTGTGAGTTTTAGCTGTCTATTTATTTATTTATTTGTTGTCTTTATTGGTGTGCTACTTCACCTCCCTGTTCCCTTTAGATTTGCACTTCAGCTTTCTCAGCTGTATAACTTACCCTGCCTCTCTCAACTAACTGGCCTTTGTGTGGTAGCCAGTTTAACTGTTACTTTAAATTAAATATCTCTCCCTGATCTGTCCCCAGAACATGCTGCGTTTTAAACTTTTTTTCCTGCTCTAGCCTACCTGAGGGACTAACCCCCTCCCCCCCTGCTGAGGGTACAGGACAGGGTACCTTGTAACAGCCCTCTTTTAATAGGTCTTATTTCCCTCTCTCCGGACACCCACCTGCCCCTGGGGTAATTGTAGCTTTATAGGTACTTACACATCTTAGAGGAAAGGGACTGCTCTCAGGTGCAGCTCATTATCCAAATCAGTCATACATTGAGGACCTGAGATTAATTAAGTTTCAGATGAAGAAGGTATATTAGAGGTATTAGCTAACACTTTTATTAGTATAAGCATCTACACCAATCTTTAGTAAGTACAGAATTTAAAGACCTAAACACAAGGTTTAAACTAAGATGCAGACAACAGTCCAGCAGCAAGATGGGGGCTTTCCAGTCTTTTGCATTGAGTGTCACATGTATGATTTTCTCCCAGCTGGTGAGAGGTCTTACGTATGCACTAAGTGCAAGGAACTCTTTGCTCTCAAGGAACAAGTCCGTTCTATAGAGGCTAGAGTAGCAGACCTGGAAGACATAAGAAAGACAGAGAAGTACATGGACGAGACCTACAGGGATATAGTCCTGAAGTCCCACCTCCAGACTGGTAGCATCCCTGTTGCCATGGAGGAGAGAGGACACGTGACAGGAGAGCATCACCTTGTGTGGCAGGACGTGATCCTGTAACTATGACCTGTCCTCCAGATGATGTAAAACCCTCTCGCACTGAGGACGTTTCTCCAGGGCCATGTGCCCATGAGGGAAGGGATAGGACAGCTGTTATAGTTAGTGATTCAATCATTAGGCATGTAGATAGCTGGGTGGCTGGTGGACGTGAGGATCGCCTGGTAACATGCCTGCCTGGTGCGAAAGTAGCAGACCACACACAACGCCTAGATAAGATCTTAGATAGTGCTGGGAAGGAGTCTGCTGTCTTGGTAAATGTCGGTACCAATGACATAGGAAAATGTGGTAGGGAGGTTCTGGAGGCTAAATTTAAGCTTTTAGGTAGGAAATTGAAATCCAGAACTTCCAGGGTAGCGTTCTCTGAAATGCTTCCCGTTCCACGTGCAGGGCTCAAAAGGTAGGCAGAGCTCCAGAGTCTCAATGCATGGATGAGATGATGGTGCAAGGATGAGGGCCTTGGATTTTTTAGGAACTGGGGAACATTCTGGGGAAAGGAGGGGCTCTTCCAAAGGGATGGGCTTCACCTTAACCAGGATGGAACCAGACTGCTGGCATTAACCTTTAAAAAGGAGATAGAGAAGCTTTTAAACTAGAAAATAGGGGAAAGCCAACAGTCGCCCAAGAGTGTATGGTTCAGAAGAAGGTATCCTTGAAGGATGCTACCAAAAGCAGTGAGGTTCCAAAAAAGAGTAAAGTAGCCCAAATGCCCTTGAATATGGTGCAGACAGAGCGTAAAGATTCCAAATTACCCATGCCTACCAATAGCCAGATTAATATTAATAAAATACAGTCTCTAAAATGCTTGTATGCAAATGCTAGAAGTCTAAACAATAAGATGGGAGAGTTAGAATATATAGCACTAAATGAGAGGTTAGATATGATTGTAATCTCAGAGACATGGTGGAAGCAGGATAACTAGTAGGACACTGTGGTACCTGGATACAAACTATATCGTAATGATAGAACTGATCAAATTGGTGGAGGGGTTGCGCTCTATGTTAGAGAGGGCATTGAGTCAGAAAGGATTAAAGTTTTGCAGGAAACAAAATTTGCTGTAGAATCTCTATGGATTGAAATTCCATGTATGAAGGGGAAGGTGATGGCAGTGGGGGTGTACTATCGACCGCCTGGCCAGAATGAACAAATAGATGATGAAATGCTCAAAGAAATTAAGGAAGGTAACAAAAGTCACAGCACAGTAATAATAATGGGTGATTTCAATTACCCCGGTATCGACTGGGTCAGTGTCACATCAGGACATGCTAAGGAGATAAAGTTTCTAGATGAAATAAATGACTGCTTCTTGGAGCAGCTGGTTCATGAACTGACCAGAGGGGAAGCCATACTGGACCTAGTCCTTAGTGGAACACCAGATCTGGTGCAAGAAATAAGGTTGTTGGGGCCACTTGGCAATAGTGATCATAGCATGATCGTGTTTGATTTAATTAGAGGACAAGGGATAGTAAAGAAATCCACAGTACTACCTTTTAACTTTCGAAAGGGAGACTATGATAAAATGAGGAATATAGTTAAGAAAAAAATAAAAGGAGCGGTTGCAAAGGTTAAAGACTTACATCAAGCTTGGGTGTTGTTTAAAAATACTATCCTGGAAGCCCAGACCAGCTGTATTCCATGCATTAAGAAAAGTGGAAGAAAGTCCAAAAAAACTGCCAGAATGATTTAAAGGTGAGGTCAGAGAGGCTGTTGCTGCCAAAAAAGCATCTTTCAGGAAATGGAAAAAAGAGCCAAACGACAAAAACTGGAAACAGCACAAGCACTGGCAAGTTAAATGCAAAGCATTGATAAGGCAGGCAAAGCGAGAATTTGAGAAGGAACTTGCTATGGAAGCAAAAACATGAAATAAAGATTTTTTCAAGTACATTCGTAGTGAAAGGCCTGTGAAAGAGTCAATTGGACCGTTAGATGATAGAGGGGCAAAAGGGGCAGTAAGAGGAGACAAGGCTATAGCGGAGAGACTGAATGAATTATTTGCTTCGATCTTTACTGAGGAAGATGTAGGGATGTTACCCAAGACTGAAGTGGTATTTGATGGTGATACTGCAGAGGAATTGAGAGAAATATCGCTACATCGGGAAGATGTATTACAACTATTTGATAAACTGAATAGTAGCAAATCACCTGGACCAGATGGTATACATCCAAGAGCATTTGAAAGAACTGAAATATGAGATTGCAGACCTGCTATTAGTAATCTGTGAACTTTCAATAAAATCATCTGTAATACCTGAAGATTGGAGGATTGCCAATGCAACGCCAATTTTTAAAAAGGGTTCCAGGGGTGATCCGGGAAACTACAGACCGGTGAGCCTGGTGTCAGTACCGGGGAAAATGGTAGAAACCATAAAGAACAAAATTACACAGCATGTAGATAGTCATGGCCTAATGGGAGACAGCCAACATGGCTTTAGACAAGGAAGATCTTGTCTTACTAATCTGATATGTTTTTTTGAAGTTGTGAATAAACAGGTAGACAAAGGTGAGTCAGTTTATATAGTGTATCAGGACTTTCAGAAAGCCTTTGACAAGGTCCCTCATCAGAGACTTTTGGCAAAACTAAAAAGTCATGGGATAAGAGGCAGTTTACAATTGTAGTTCGGGAACTGGTTGAAAGATAGAAAGCAGAGGTTAGGGCTAAATGGACAATTTTCCCAATGGAAAAAGGTGAATAGTGGAGTACCCCAGGGATCTGTACTGGGTCTGCTACTTTTTGACATATTCATAAATGACCTGGAAAAGGGAATAACTAGTGAGGTTATCAAATTTGCAGATGACACAAAACTGTTTAAAATTGTTAAAACCCAAGAGGATTGTGGAAAACTGCAGGAGGATCTGGATAAATTGGAAGACTTGGCATCCAAATGGACCTTCCCTCCAGGAACTTGTCCAAACCTTTTTTAAACCCAGCTACACTAACAGCCTTTACTACATCCTCCAGTAACAAATTCCAGAGTTTGATTACACGTTGAGTGAAAAAATATTTTCTTATATAAGTCTTAAATAGTTTACCCTGTAGCTTCATTACATGTCCCCTAGTCTTTCTGTATTCTGATAACGTAAACAATTGATCTACGTTTACCCGTTCCACTCCATTCATTAATTTATAGACTTCTATCATATCTCCCCTCAGCTGTCTCTTTTCCAGGTTAAAGAGCCCTAACTATTTTAGCCTTTCTTCATAGGAGTGTCTTTCCATCCCCTTTACCATTTTGGTGGCTCTTCTCTGAACCTTTTCTAATATCGCTATATCCTTTTTAAGATATGGCGACCAGAATTGCACACAATATTCAAGGTGCGGTCTCACCATGGAACGATATATAGGCATTATAATATCTTTTGCTTTATTTTCCATTACTTTCCTTATGATACCTAGCATTCTATTTGCTCTCTTGGCCAACGCTGCACACTGGGCCGAGGGTTTTAACATGTTATCCACAATGACGCCTAAATCTTTTTCCTGGGTGGTGGTTCCTAATGTGGAACCTTGCATTGTATAAACATAGTTTGGGTTGTTCTTCCCTAGGTGCATAACTTTGCACTTGTCCCCGTGTTAGGGTCTGGCTGACATGGGCACCTGTTAGCAGGGCAGAGGGGTTTCTAGACTTGCATGAGATTTGTGTAACAATGCTTTTATCAGGTCAAAGTAGTATACACTTCATACCCCAAAGGGCCCACATCACCTTTTTTGTAGGTAAGGGACAGTTGCCCCAGCCACAGTGAAGCAACTTCCATCCTGTTGGTATAAAACAGCCTTCCAGGGTTGGTGGGCCAGAGCCATACCTATGACTGGGGCAGAGGCAGACCAGCAGCAATGTTGGGGTTAGGTCTGGAAAACCCCAAGTGCCTCAAACCACTGTCTGCCAGTCACCAGCAGACAGCACAGTCAGACTGCACCTTATAGGTGTTCCAACCATGCACAGTCTAACCAGGGGTGGCCCAAGGGGGGTGCGGAGCCATGTGCGGAGACTCAGTGTGGGGCCTCATTTGCATAAGGGACCTTATTTGCATAATGTTACCATACACTAACTTTTAGTAAACACGCCTCTTAATGAGTGTATGGATAAAGAAAGACTAAAAGATTTCTACATTACTATAATCCAGTGCCAACCGCCAGGCACATTAGGAACTACTACAAACACTGCCCATTTAGAACACATAGCAAACCCGCCGTATCCTAACAGCACTACCAGGACTCACAAAGCACCATACCCTACCTATCAAAAGGAAACAATGCAAATATTAAACCAATACATTTCAGAGAATAACAATACATGTCCTACTGGGGAAAGAGAACAAGTACCAATGTCAAATAGGAATTATATAAACAGAACACCTCAGCTCAGTTACACATGCAGAACATAGACCATCACCAAACAAGGAATCACAATTTAGAAACAGGAAGACAATAATTAAACTGGGAACCCCAAAAGCCAAACTTGGAATGTACAACAACACTGTAGAAATAAAACTATAAATTAATTTTCTCTTGTACTAAACAAAGCACAGATGTTAATGATGCACATTTACCAGACCTGACATATTCCAGTTAATAAATTCAAAATAAAGAGATATTTTTCTACCTTTTGTGCATTTTTTTTTTCAGTTGCAATTGCTCCAGCCACTTTCTTCTGGTTTCTCTGTGTCTTCTGCTAAATCTCCATCGACTGCTGTCCTTTTGTCCTTTCTTCTCTCTTCTAGTTTTTTTCAATTCTCTCTCTACATCTGCTTTAACATACTAATCTTTCTCCTTTTGCTCTTTCCTCATTCCTATTTTGTCCACTCAAATTTTACCCCTCCATCCTCAATCCCCACCTACTATCCCAATATTCAGCCAATTTAGCCTGCCACAGTAGATTTGTCTTCCCTCCCACACAAAATATTATTTCCCTCTCCATTTTACTCTCCCAGCTCCATCCTATTCTAATCCTCCCCCAACGTCAGCTCCCTTCTAATTCAAGCCCCACCCAGCATCCGCTCCCTTCTAGTCCCCGCATCAGCCCATTTCCAGTCCTAGCCCCCATAAGCCCATTTCCAATTCTATCCTAGCCGCACCATCAGCCCATTTCCAGTCCTAGCTCCCCCATCCATTTCCAGTCCTATCCGAGTCCCTCCATCAGCTCATTTCCAATCCCAGCCCCCATCAGCCCATTTCTAGTCCTTTCCTAGCCCCACCATCAGCCTATGTCAAATCCTAGCTCCCCTCCACTCAGCCTATTTCCAATCCAAGCCCCCCATGAGCCTACTTCCAGTTCTAGCCCCTCCATGAGTCCATTTCAATCCAAGCCCCCACCACAGCCCATTTCCAATCTTAGCACCCCACAACAGCCCATTTCAAGTCCTATCTTAGCCCCTCCATCAGCCCATTTCCTGTCCTAGCCCCCCCCCCAACTCAGTCCATATCCAGTCCTGTCTCGCTCCCTTCACAGCCCATTTCCATTCCAAGCCCCCATCCCCATTAACTATTTGCAGTTCAAGCCCTCCTTCCACTCAGCCCATTTCCAGTCCTAGCAACCCCCCCATAGCCCATTACCAGCCCTAAGCCCCCCGATAACCCATTACCAGTCCTAAGCCTCCCATCAGCCCATTTCAGTCCTAACCCCCATCACCCCATTTTCAGTCTCAGCCCCCCCCCCCACAGCCCATTACCAGTTCAAACCCCCCATCAGCCCATTTCCAGTCCTAGGCCCCCCATAGCCCATTACTAGTCCTAACCCCCCCATCAACCCATTTCCAGTCTTAGCAACCCATAGCCCATTACCAGTCCTAACCCCCCTCCCCTCATCAGCCCAGGTAGATTAAAAAAAAAGAAACCGCCTGCCGCACCCACTGCCATGGCAGAGGCAGAGGCAGAATCAAGCCTCCCTGCAGCATCAGCTTTAATCTACTTGGGCTGATGTTGAATGTTTTTTGCACAGGGCCCTGTACAAAAAATATTCTTGCTCAATGGATGGGCCAACCCTGAGTCTAACTGCAGACAGTCCACAGGGCATGCTCACAGAAGAACTGCATATACTAAAGAGGCATCTCAGTGATTAGGATCCCAGCACTGGGAACACAACAGGATCACTAAAGGCAGATAATGTAGTGTGCTATGTGGGAACCTAGACATGCCATGGTCACTGCTCGGTCAAAATGAGTGCCCTCCTAGCATGCCATGCTGTGGCCACCCTGTCCATGCAGGCGGTGGTCGGGCACTACAGTGTCCCAGCCATTGTCCCAAACCCTGTGAAGATGCATCCTGGCCAATCCACCCTGTCTGGGCCATACCCACAATACCATGCTCCTCATTATGCACATATTCAGGCTAATGCTGGCAACAGTGGGACATTTTGGGCCCAGTGAGGGGTGGGCAGCCACAGAACAATGGATAAATATACACACACACACACACTCCTACTGCAGCATTGTGCAAAGATAGGGGTGGTTGGCAACCTTGCCTGCAACACTGGTCCTGATCACAGTGCCGACATTGCTAAACTGTGCAGGAGGTAGTAGTAGTGCTCTGGTGATAACTGCAGCTCAATGCTGGGGCCAACAGTCTGACTCCATGTATCGTTGGATTGTGGAGCCTGTGTGAGTGGGTGTTTTGTACCCCTGTTCACCGCTGCTTTGGGCTTTGCATATGTTGCTGTTGTATCTGCATTGTAGGGTAAAATATAGGGACATGCCCTGCAGGAACCACAGCTGAGACTTGAACCTGTGACCTTCTGCATCTGGACACACTGGCTGGGTGTACTGCACCACACATGTATGGTAGTCCCTGGAGCTACCTGTACTTTGCCTCAGCCAGACCTGTTATGTTATACTGCATACCACGTACTGGTACAGGGCATGGCCTAGGTCCACTGCAGGCAGGTGCCACTGTCCCCTCCAGCACAGGCACACCCCCCCTGCCATGCTGACATGACCATATGCTGTCGGTGCTGGTAGTGCGCAGTCCCAGGCCATACACTATGTGGGTAGGTGGTCACCTAGGGAACGGGGTCTGGGGCATGGGGCATACATGAGCATCCTCACATCCCCCCCCATCACCGCCTACCAATAGTATGTCTCTTCCGCTTGGGGGAGGGTTGGCTGGGGGATGTCAGGTCAGTGCCCTGGCAACTGTTAGCTCGGGTGGACCAGGTAGATGTAGGTGGATTGTGTTTGGCCTTTGTCAGCTGCTGTCTTGCTGATTTCCGGTTTCTATGTTCCTATATGCCACCTAGACAACCGCCAGTCCACCCTGTGCCCCAGCTTCCCCCGCTACATGTCCCGCCTGCAGCCCCCTATGCCCCATTTGCACCATTTCCATACTGGCCTTTCATACTTGGGCACTATGCTGTTGCTGGAAATGGAGCACTACTATCACGGTTCTTGGGCTCCCTGTCTATGCGGTACATTGCTGACACTGAAATGGTTTCTCTCTCCTGCAAACGTGCATCTAATGGCAGGTTGTCATTCGCAGTAGGATTCAGCCCTTCAGTTCAGCGCGTTAGTGTGCAGGGAGCCTCTCCCCACCCACTCCCCGCCCATTTACCCCTTCTTTCCGCCCTCTCTCCACCCTCTGCGGTGTTTACCGCGGACAGGAACGCTAACGCTCGTTAGGTAACGTTAACGCGCATTAATGTTACATACCACATGTTAATGTTACCTAATGCTCGGAAACGTTACCTACCGTGTGGTATGCAACGTTACCACAGTTTAGTAAACATACCCCATAATGTCATACGCGTAAATGTGATAATTTACGCGGTGCCTTTTAAGGATGGAGCAGATAGGCTGCAGATAGATATTAAAGAGGAGCGCTGAAAGTGCTGATCCCTGGGGGAGGCCTTGGTCCTGTTGGAAAGTAGAGGAGGTTTGTTGGTTGATTCTGACAGCTTGTGTTCTGTCCTAAACCATGTATACACTGTTTCAGTTAGCCCTATCTGCCTGAGTCTGGTAAGCATAAGTTGATGACTAATGCTATCGAATGCAGCTTTGATATCTAGGAAAAGGAGGAAGAATGCTTGCCTTGAGTCGTCTATTCCCCGTGAAAGTTTGTCGAAAAGTACTGCTAGGAGTGTCTCCACTCCATGGGATGGGTGAAAACCATATTGTTGTTCGTCAAGTGGGGCGGATGTGTCTGTGTAGTCATCAAGCTTATCCAGCCTACGCCCTCTAACAGATCCAGGAGATCCGCAGCAGTCAACACACTGGTAATCCCTAAGGAAATAACACAATGCACGCAGGCAACGACAAACAGGGCTTTTAGGTTCTATGCGCTTAATGCTGGAATGCCCTCCCACCCAACATAAGGGCAATCCCCGACCTTGCCCAATTTAGAAAGGCATTGAAGCACCACCTCTTCCTCAAACACTATTCAGACGACAGCGCACAAACAACCACCCCCCACCACCAGGCCCGCCACACCAACACACAAAGCACGTGATGAGGCATCCACACCCATTGGCGCCAGCATTGACTATGCTTACTTGTAAATAGCAGCTTGTATATACCCTACCCTGGTAGAAATGGCGCCAGCCTTGATAATGCATACCTTATAAATAACAGCACGAACTATACTTACTTGTAAATAGCAGCTTGCATACACCCCTACCCTGGTAAAAGCCACGCCAGCCTTGATTATGCATACCTTGTAAATAGAAACATAGAAACATAGGAACATAGAAATATGATGACAGAAAAAGACCACATGGCCTATCTAGTCTGTCCTTCCATAACAACTACAACAGTCCCCTTTTTACCTTTAGAGATCCTCTGTGTTTGTCCCATGCTTTTTTGAATTCAGTTACTGTCCTCATCTCTACCACCTCCACTGGGAGACTATTCCACGGATACACTACTCTTTCCATAAAGAAATATTTCTGCATATCACTCCTGAATCTATCTCCCTTCACCCTCATCCCATGTCCCCTCGTAGCAGAACTTGCTTTCAATTGAAAGAGGCTCTCTCCCTGAACATTTATGCCACGGAGGTATTTAAACATCTCAATCATATCACCTCTATCCCGCCTTTCCTCTAAGGTGTACATATTAAGATCCTTCAGTCTGTCCTCATATGCTTTATAATGAAGACCACTAATCATTTTAGTAGCCACCCTCTGCACCGACTCCATCCTGTTCACATCCTTTTGAAGGTGCGGTCTCCAGAATTGCACACTATACTCCAAATGAGGTTGCACCAAAGACTTATACAGAGGTATTATTACCTCCTTTTTTTTGCTAGCCATTCCTCTCCGTATGCACCCAAGCATCCTTCTAGCTTTTGCCGTCGCCTTTTCTACCTGTTTAGCTATTTTAAGATCATCAGACACAACCATGCCTAGGTCCCGCTGTTCTTTAGTGGACAAAAGTACTTCACCCCCTATACTATATTGCTCCCTTGGATTGCTGCAGCCCAAATGCATGACCTTACATTTTTTAACATTAAATCCCAGCTGCCAAATTATAGACCATTCTTCAAGCTTAGCTAGATCCCTCCTCATGTTATCTACCCCTTCCTGTGTGTCTACTCTATTGCAGATTTTGGTATCATCCGCAAAGAGGCAAACCTTACCTGAAAGCCCTTCCTGTATATGCCCTCACACCTTGTAAAGATTATACATACTCTGTAAATAGTTACCCCAGCAATGTCCAAGTTGCAGTACCTGTTCTCTGCACATACAGAGCAGCTCTGTCTGCTCTGTATAAGTTACTGTTGTATGTAAACCGTACTGATACTAAATAGCGCGGTATAGAAGAGACATTAAATAAATAAATAAATAGTCCTGAAGTTGTATCTGGACAACTTTTTCTGTTAATTTCGCAAGGAACGGGATGCTAGATATGGGTCTATATGATTTAGGGGAGGACTTGTTAAGTTTATTATTTTTTATTATAGGATGTATTTGAGCATGTTTAAGAGTTGGGGGGAGGTACCCTTCCTTGAGGGAGAGATTAATCATAGGGAGAATGAACGACGATAATTCAGGTAACGTCATTTTGATCCAGGGTATTGGGCACGGATCCAGTTAAGAGGTGGTAGTATTAAGTTTAGTTATTATGTTTTTAAGAAAATCTTTGGAGATCAGTTGGAATTTGGGCCAGGTGTTATGGCAGTCTATGTGGTCTAAGTTTTGTGTTATGGTGATTGGGGCAGTTTGCTTGATTTTATTCTCATAATAAGAAGCAAGAGTTTGAGAGGATATATCGTATTCTGTGTAGGTGGCGTTATAGGCTATGCTGGTTAGATTTTGAACTATACTGAAAAGTTCTCTCGGTCAGTTTAGGAATTTGGAAAGAATGTTTGAGTAGTAGTTTTTCTTTGCTTTGTCAATAGTTGCCTTGTATTTAGTGAGAATGTTTGTGTAGTATGAATGATGGGTTGGAGATTTTGAGTGTCTCCATCTGCGTTCAGCTTTTCTCAATTCTAATTTCATATTTTTAAGTGTAGTGTGAAACCACTATATATATATATATATATATACTAAATATTATATTTAGCATATATATATATACAGTCAAACCTCGGTTTTCATTTGCCCCGGTTTTCATACGCTTCGGTTTTCAACGTCTTTTTTGACTGAGATTTTGTCCCGGTTTTCATACATCGCTTCGGTTTTCAACGTCTTTTGACTGAGATTTTGTCCCGGTTCTCGTACATCGCCTCGGTTTTCGTAAAGTACAGTACTGTAAATACATACACCCTCGCGCTGCACACCATTCTGTATACACTGCCAGAACGCCTGCCCGGTCCCGGCAGCACTGCCCCCCCCCCCCGGACTCACCGATCGCCAGCGTGATGAGAAGCAAAAGCCAGCTGAGCACGTAAATGAAACACATCATCGAGCCTGGTCAGAGTCAGAGAGGCAAGGATTGCGCCAAGAGGAAGGTCCCGATCTCGTCCACCGCCTGCCCGTTCTCTGGAGCGCCCCCTCAGGCTCGGAGGTAGCAGGGAAGAAAAGCTGTCAACATAAGCAGGAGATGTTGCATGAATGTGGGAGGCAGTTCTTTCTCTTGCATGGTACGTCTGAAGCTATATCATTAAGATTTTCTGCCATTCTGAAGCATTGAGCAGATAATGTAAAGGTATTTTAATGGGCTGAATCCAATGTGATTCCGAAGAGAGCAGGGCACAGCAGCTTGTCAGGGGTGGCTAAGGCCAGATGTTAACATACTGTACTGTACAGTACTGAACTTAGCTTGCTTTCAGTGATGTTAAATGTTCATTTATCCATTTCATTAGTCATTTATATTTATTTCTCATTGTTTTCTGTATGTAAAAATATAATTATTCTCTATAAAATGTATTTTTGTGAATATTTTTGGGTGTCTGGAACGGATTAATTGGATTTACATTATTTCTTATGGGAAATATTGCTTCAGTTTTCATACGTTTCGGTTTTAGTCAGATTTTTTCAAACGGATTAATCATGAAAACCGAGGTTTGACTGTATATATATATATATATATATATATATATATATATATATATATATATATATATATATATATATATATATATCTATATATATATATATATATATATATACATAGCATCCCGAAATACCAGTGCTAGCATATCTATGTGGTCAATACTGCAAATGTCTATATTTCTTGCGTCCACATTTCTGAAATCAGCCAGGTTTCTGCATGTGTCTGGCCCTTTATTCCACATGTTCCTGTACTGCTCTGTATTGTGGCAGACACATTTATTTTTGGGGGTGGAGATAGATGGCCCAATTTTTGAATCGCTAGGTGCAAGTTACCTGTATAAAAGAGGGCCTTAACCATGTAAAACCACCATAACTACGTAAACCACATTTTCAACAAGGTGGCTTGAATCATGGAGTTGCAGCTATCTGCACGGCATCATGCACCAAGGCCCAGGGGCTTAATGGGGGTGTGGTGCCATGAAACCCACATAAAGCAGATTTTCAAAACCTGTGTGTGCCGACATTGGACATTACAAACCACATAAGCCTAAGCAACATTTCCCAGCGCATAAAGACCTCAGAAGGGATCTGGTGAACCCGTGGAGAGGCAGAACAGTGTACAGTAGAGCAAGGGAGCACGTGCAGGCCTGTACACTAACCATGCACTTGGAAAGCAATGCTAGACTGGCAGAGAGGCCATGTGGACTATGCACATGGTGATCCAGAGGTGGAGATACACCCGCCATGCCCGGGCACAGCGGAGAATGCAGCAGACAGTGTGTATCCAGCAGCAGGCCACAGCCCAGTGCCCGGGATGCAGGTACCATGCCCCATGTGTACACAGGCCCAGGGTGAGCTATCTGCAATTGACAGAGGAAGAGGTCTACCAGAGGTACCGACTGGATGAGGCAACAATAACAGAGCTGTGCAGAATTCGCAGCATGGACTTAGAGTGCTGCCCCTCCCACAGAATTTCAGATGTTTTGACATGGATTTCCCAAGATATCACCTTGATGATCTTTCTAAAATCTGCCTTCACATTGAGGCCAATTCTCAAAGGTGCATGGCCGGGCTGTCGGGACACCCAAAACATGGACAGGGTCCAGTTGTACCCAATTCTGCAACCACGGGAGCTATACATTCCTATTATTTAGATGGCCTGGCGCACATCTGATCCCTGCTGGCATCTGCCTATCTCCACTGCATAGCTCTATGGTTAGTGTGCCGGTGGAGTGGGATAAACCCATGCAAAAGAGAAGCAAGCTACGAAAACCTGCTGGAAGGCAATAAGCACAAAAGCTCACATTCTGGATAATAAAGTTCCTTACTTGGAAGTCTGGATGGTGGTAATGGACTTGGATATTGTGGTCATTATGGAAACATGGTTTAATGAGTTTCATGAATGGCATATTGCCATACCTCGATATAATCTATTTAGGAGGGATAGAGACGGTAGGAAAGGAAGAGGAGGAGGAAACCTCTATATCAGAAACAATATTAAAACAGTTGAAATGCAGGGGCTTGGGGAAAAGAAGAAACACTGTGGATTGATTTGGAAAGAGATGATGATACTACCATCCACACTGGTGTAGTCTACAGACCTTCAACTCATACGGACAAAATAGACAGACTTGGACAATGATATTGCAAAGGTAATAAAAAAGGGTGAGCTGATGATACTAGGGGACTTTAATCTGCCAAATATGGATTGAAGTGTCCCTTATGAAAATATGAAAAGAAGTAGAAAGATTATGGATGCCATAGAAGAGGATTTGCTCAGGCAACTGGTGAAGGAACCTATCAGAGAAGAGTTAATGCTAGATCTGGTGCTCATTAATGAAGACAGTGTCTCTAATGTCTGGGTGGGTGCCCATTTGAGTAGCAGTGATCACCACATGGTGTAGCCTGAAGTAAAAGCCAAGGTAGAGTCCAATCACAGCAAACTCAAAGTCCTAGATTTCACAACTGCTGATTTCAGTAAAATGGGAAAGTATTTATTGCAGGAACTAGCAGAGTGAGAGAGATAAAGGAAGTAGAAAGGCAGTGAGCTAAACTAAAAGAAGCCATAACAGGGCAACAGATCTATATGTAAGGAATGCATATAAAAGCAAGAAGAAAAGGAAACCTAAATGGTTCTCCAAATTATTGGCTGCAAAAATAAAAGCAAAAATGGCAACATTCACAATTTTCAGAGGATCACAAAAAGAGGAACACAGAAAACTAAATAAAGCTGAAAGAGGCAAAGAGAGAAATCAGGATGACAATAACACAAGCAGAAGAAAAACTGGCAACAGATGTGAAGCGAGGTGACAAGACCTTTTCAGGTATATTGGGAAAAGGAGTAAGGCCAGAGGTGGAATTGAAAGACTCAAAGATGCTGAGGACCAATTTTTGCACAGTGATAAGGAAAAAGCAGGATTACTAAACAAATGTATCTGTTCTGTTTTCACAAAAGAAAATCCTGAAGAAGGGCCACATATGACTGACAATGGTAACAAGAGGAATGTAGTAGAGGTAATACCATTCATGGAAGAAGATGTTTGTGAACAGCTTGCAAAATTGAAAGTGGACAAGGCTATGGGACCAGATCAGATACATCGCAGGATACTGAAAGAGCTCAAGGAAGTTTTGGCAGGAACTGTAAAAGATGTGTTTAATAGATTCCTGGAGACCAGGGAGGTACCATAGGATTGGAAAAGGGCTGTTGTGGTCCCTATTCACATTGTGGCAACAGAGAAGAGGTGGCAAACTACAGGTCAGTAAGCCTTATCCAGACCAGTGTACCATTAGGCGAACTAAGGGAAATAGAACAGTTTCTGTTAGAGCACACATAAAAGAGGTCAATTGCTCTTTCTCTTAAAGGACAGCTGAGGAAACATTAGGGTCTTTGGTAGTTCTCTCTCATTTACTTTAACAGGTACCAAAGCTCCACCAACTGAACAATGGCTGGGAAAAATCATATTGTCAAAACTGTTGCCCCATTACAGCTTCTGCCTCTGTCCAGACACAGAACCTGATGCCAGTTGAAGGACCAGTTCCATGTGCAGGCTTCTTGCAAACTGAAGCCCTCATGAAACAAGTGGAGGAGCTCAGAGAAGAGGTGGCAAGGCTGGGAAGCATTTGAGACAGTGAGAAGTACATTGATGGGATACTTCTTGAAACATCTAAGCTCTCCAACAGAGGTGAAGATGGGAGGCTACAGAATGAAGAGAGTTGGACATGAGTCACCAGAGCCTTCAGAATCAACAATCCAGCTCCTCCAGCCATTGAATTGAAGAACCAGTATGCAGCCCTGGAAGTGGAGGAGGTGACAGCATTCAAGGAAAGGGAAGAACCAGAGCTTAAGCACTCAAAGTTGCAGAATCTCTGACCACAAGGAAGCAAGGGGTGGTGGTTGTTGGTGACTCTCTTCTGAGGGGTACTGAGGTGTCCATCTGACCAGACTTGATGTCCAGATAGGTGTGCTGTCTGCCAGGTGCCAAAATCCGAGATGTTACTGAGAGTTTGCCGAGACTCATCAAGCCTACTGATTACTATCCAATGTTGCTCATCCATGTCGGCACAAATGATATTGCCAAGTATCTTTCTGAGTGTATCAAAAGTGACTTCATGGCTCTAGGACAGAGGGTGAAGCAGATAGGTGTGCAGATGGCATTCTTTTCAATCCTCCCTGTTAAGGGTAAAGGCCGAGGCAGAGAAGCTCGCATCCTGGAGATCTTTATCTTTATCTTTATTCATGCATTTGATATATCACCCAGGCAGTAGCATCAGGGAAGTTTACAATAAAAATACCACTGAAAGACAATAGAGGGTAAAGGAAAAGCCACTGTTTGACAGGATAGAGAGTGAATAGTCATGCAACTAGAAAGAGCAGAAAAATACAACAGATGGGGTAAAAGGAGAAAAGGGAGCAGAGTAATCGGTCATGAAGGAAAGGGAGGTTGAAAGCCAGGTGGAAGAGGTGGGTTTTTAACATTGCTCTGAATCTTTGAAAAGATGATTCCAGTTGGAGTGTGTGGGATAGGGAGTTTCAGATTGTGGGACCAAGGAAGTAAAAAGTGGAGTTACGGGTGCATTCCAGATGGGCACGGAAAGTGGGTGGGAGGAATAATTGGTAGCATGGACTGAGCGAAGCAGGCGGTGGGGGGGGTAGGTGGATAATATCAGCTAGATACTGATGAATGTATGGCTGCATGGATGGTGTCATTGTGAGAGTTTTGGTTTCTTGGACAATGCAGTGATATTCCAAGGGCCGCAGAGCAGAGATGGCATCCATCTGTCCAAGAAGGGTCAAAGTGTCTTTTGTAGCAGACTGGCTAATCTACTGAAGAGGGCTTTAAACTGGATTCATTGGGGAAGGGTGAAAAAAGCCCCCAGGTAAATGAAAGCCTCCAGGTAAGTGAAACATTAAAAACCTCTGTAGAAATGGGTAAAAGGAGCAACATCTGGAAAGTGGTGTGCATAAATGCCCATAGCATGGGAAAGAAGATCCCAGATGTTGAGGCTTTAATGGAAGAGGATGACTTGGATTTAGTTGCGGTCAGGGAGACATGGTTCACAGACAGTCATGACTGGGATATAATTATTATAATTATTCAGGAAGGATAGGGTTGGAAGAAGGGGAGGAGGAGTGGCACTATATGTAAAAAATAATATTAAAGCTATAGAATAACAGGACTTAAAAGGGAGTGAGGAAGCACTGTGGATTAAACTAGAAAGTGGGAAAGGGAAATCCATTTGCATTGTTGGGATATACAGATCTCCCTCACAGGGAGAAGTGGACAAGGATTTAATAGAAGTATACGCAGTATTGCCTTGAAAGAAGTGCTATTGATAGGTGATTTCAATATGCCGGGTGTTGATTGGCACATCCCTGCTGCAGTGTCATCTAGAGGTAAGGAGATCCTAGATTCTTTATAGGGAAAACTAGTCCGGTAAATGGTAACAGAACCCCAGAATGAGGGGGGCCATACTGGACTTGGCGCTTACCAATGGGGAAAAAGTGTTTCTAATGTCATAGAAGGAGATCATCTCGCATCTGGTGATCACCAGATAGTGTGGTTCAGTATTAGGACTAAGGCTGATAAAATCTATTCAAAAGCGAGGGTCTTAGACTTTAGGAAAACTAACTTTGCCAAGATGGGACAATACCCCCAGGAGTCATAAGTGGGATGGGAACAGCTGAGGGATGTAGAAAAGTAATGGGCAAAACTGAAAGGAAATATTTTAAGGTCAACAAAACGTTTTGTTAGAAAGGTAAATAAATGCAACAGGAAAAGGAAGCCACTATTGTTCTCAAAAGTAGCTGCTGAAAAGGTGAAGAAAAAGAGGGTGGCCTTCACAAAATACAAGAGATCATAGAGAAAGGAAGACAAGCATCTATATTTGGAAAAACTTTGAGAAGCTTGCAAAGTAATTAGGAAAGCAAAGACACAAAAAGAAGGAATAGCCAATGCCTTAAAATGGGGGGGATAAGACATTTTTCAGATATGTCAGTGAAAGGAGGAAGGGCAAAAGTGGCATTGTCAGACTCAAGGGTGAAGGCGATGAATACGTAGAAGCTGATGAGGATAAAGCTTAAGAAATATTCCGGTTCTTTGTTCACAAATGAAGGGTCAGGAGCAGGACCTCAGAAAACACCCACAAATAGGAACAGAAGTGACAAGGATCTTGAATGACTTTCAGAAGACTGTGTTTGTGAGGAATTAGTTAAACTAAAAGTAAACAAAGCGATGGGACTAGATGGGATACATCTGAGAATATTGAAGGAACTTGAGGATGTTCTAGTAGCTTTTCTGACTGACCTTTTCAATGCTTCTTTGGAGTTGGGAATAGTCCCAGAGGACTGGAGAAAGGCACATGTGGTCCCTTTACACAAAAGCCGAAGTAAGGATGAGGTTGAAAACTACAAGCCGGTTAGTCTAAACTCTTGGTTGATAAACTATTGGAAATGTTGCTAAAAGAGAGAATAGTGAGGTTTCTGGAGTCCAGTGGATTGTAGGATCTAAGGCAGCATGGGTTTACCAGAGGCAGGTCTTGTCAGACAAATCTGATTGATTTCTTTAACCGGATGACCAGGGAGTTGGACTGAGGGAGAACCCTAAATGTGGTGTACTTGGATTTCAGTAAAGCCTTTGATACTGTTCCTTACAGACGACTTATAAATAAACTGAGCACCCTAGGGATGGACCCTAAAGTGACTGACTGGGTTAGAAATTGGTTGAGTGGGAGGCAACAAAGGGTACAGGTAAATAGAGCTTACTCTGAGGAGAAGGATGTTACCAGTGGTGTGCCGCAGGGATCTGTCCTTGGTCCAATTCTTTTTAACATCTTTGTTAGTGATATTGTGGAAGGGCTGTCGGTTAAGGTTTGCCTATTTACGGATGATATCAAAATCTACAATAGAGTAGACATTTAGGAAGGAGTAGATATCATGAGGAGGGATCTAGCTAAGCTTGAAGAATGGTCTAGAATTTGGCAGCTGAGAAATAATGCTAAAAAAATACAGGTCATGTATTTGGGCTTCAAAAATCCAAGGGAGCGGTACAGTGTAAGGGGTGAAGTACTTCTGTCCAGGAAAGAAGAGTGGGACCTGGGCGTGATTGTTTCTGATGATCTTAGAGGGTCTAAACAGGTAGAAAAAGTGACAGCGAAAACCAGAAGGATATTTGAGTGCATAGGGAGAGGAATGGCCAGCAGAAACAAGGAGGTGATATTGCCTCTGTATAAGTTTCTGGTGTATCCTCATTTGGAGTATTGTGTGTGCAATTCTGGAGACCACATCTTCAAAAGAATATAAACAGGATGGAGTAGATGCAGAGAGTGGCTACTAAAATGGTTAGTGGTCTTCGTTATAAAGCATATGAGGACAGTCTTAAAGATCTTAATATGTATACATTACAGGAAAGGTGGGACAGAGGAGATATGATAGAGATGTTTAAATACGTGCTATGAGGGGACATAAGATGAGGGAGAAAGGGAATAGACTCTGGAGTAATATGTGGAAATATTTCTTTATAGAGAGAGGACAGTACCTGAATTCAAAAAGCAGAGAAGATCACTAAAGGAATGGAAGGGCAGACTAGAAAGGCCATGTGATATTTTTCTGCCATCATGGTCACATGTGATCACATAGAGCGTTGGCCCACAAAGGGCTCCCATTGCCACCACTGTTTGCAAACAGGAAGTTAGCATCAGGCAGTCCAAGGGACGGAAGCAAACAGCCCCATGGTGCTGAAGTTGTAAGGTAAGCGCAGCAAGGCTGTTTTCGGCCATTGCCACCGGTGCAGGTCCTGGAGGGGGGATGCAAGTGATGAGATTCCCCTAGGTCACCCCATCTCCTTACATCAGCTCTGGTCTTACCTCTGTGGTGGAAAAAGTAATGGAAATGTTGCTGAAAGAATGGATAGTGGTTTTCCTAGAATCCAATGCTCTGATGTTACAAAGGGTGGTATATCAAATTTTAATAAACCATAAATCATAAGTCATCCAAGCCAACATGGCTTTACTAAGGTAAGATTGTGCCTTACAGATCTGATTGATTTCTTTGACTGGGTGGCTAGAGAACTAGATGAAAGGTATGTGAGGCCCAATATTGAACAAGGACTAAAGATACGTGTCTAAATGGACAGGCAATGAAAATGAGACTCAAACCTAGCTTGGTGGCAGACTCATAGTACAGCATAAATGGGGAAGCACAAGGAACCGAGTTTGGATTACACATCTAGAGGGAAAACAACTTTATAAGAGGACTCTCTGAACAGGATGGAGTCGGTGCAGAAGGTGGCTACTAAAATGATTAGTGGGCTTCATTATAAAGCATATGAGGACAGACTTAAGGATCTTAATATGTACACCTTAGAGGAAAGGCGGGATAAAGGTGATATGATTGAGATGTTTAAATAACTCCGTGGCATAAATGTTCAGGGAGAGAGCCTCTTTCAATTGAAAGCAAGTTCTGCTACGAGGGGACATGGGATGAGGGTGAAGGGAGATAGATTCAGGAGTGATATGCAGAAATATTTCTTTACGGAAAGAGTAGTGGATACATGGAATAGTCTCCCAGTGGAGGTGGTAGAGATGAGGACAGTAACTGAATTCAAAAAAGCCTGGGACCAACACAGAGGCTCTCTAAAGGTAAAATGGGGACTGTTGTAGTTGTTGATATGGAAGGACTGACTAGATAGGCCATGTGGTCTTTTTCTGTCATCATATTTCTATGTTTCTATGACTCCGTTCTTCTTCCTCAAGCCCTGCTACAGCTCTCCTGAGCAGGATCGAGCTGCAGGGAACCGGCTCAAGCCAGCATCGCATCCACCCAATCGGGGCAGCCCACAGCGCACTTAAAAGGAGCGCCATCGGGAGCGTGGAACAAGAGGACTCCTTCGTTTTTCTTCCTCCGGCCCTGCTACAGCTCTCCTTAGCAGGATCGATCTCCAGGGAACCGGCTCAAGCCAGCATTGCATCCACCCAATTGGGGCAGCCCGCAGCACATTTAAAAGGAGCACCATTAGGTGCAGCCGCACCTGGCAGGCCTCATCAGAGGGCCGTTTGGTGTGGCTCTTAGGCGGAGGCCAAGCCCTGAGGCCACACGCTGCCACTGAGGATTCCGAAGCGACCAGAATCGAAGCCACCAACCCAGCAAGATCAGTCTCAAGTAAGCTTCACACATTATTTTGATCAAAGGGTATAAACCACAAAACCACTAGCTAAATACTGACCCCAGAGCGAACAGACAGTGGATAGCGTGCCTGATTTACCGGCCTGTAGCATATCAGATTGAGTGCCTGATTATCTGCCTGTATCATATCAGATAGCGTAGATAGCGTGCCTGATTTATATGCCTGTATCATATCAGATAGAGCGCTTGATTATCTGCCTGTATCACATCAGATAGAGTGCCTGATTATCTGCCTGTATCACATCAGATAGATCGCCTGATTATCTGCTTGTATCATATCAGATAGCGTAGATAGCATGCCTGATCTATCTGCTTGTATCATATCAGAGAACGTGCCTGATTTATTTGCCTGTATCATATCAGAGAACGTGCCTGCTTTATCTGCCTGTATCATATCAGAGAATGGGCCTGATTTGCCTGCCTGTATCATATCAGATAGCTCGCCTGATTACCTGCCATAGCGTGCCGATCTACCAAGTTACGGGAGGAGCTGCCAAAATGATGCACCCAATCATAGCAATAGCCTGCTTCTACCTCCTCACTGGGCTACCCATTGGATCACTTGCCCTTAATCCAGTCTGCAATCATATACCAGTATTATGGAGCAACGGGAAGAAATGGGCAGGTAACCCTCACCACTCTTCAACAGAAGCCAATCACACGCTTCACCCCCACTTACTGCACATCTCATTACAACACACCAAAAAGCCCCATATTGAGAAACACCCACACCTGCACATGCTGAAATATGCCCTCATCAAAGCCTGCTCAATCCGCAAAAAATGGCCAATTGTCACAGATTTGTTAACTCTCCATGACCTGGACATCCTAATGATCACAGAGACATGGCTATCTGTGACAATGCTCTTCTCAACCAGATGTTACCCCCCCCCCCCCCAACTTCTCACTCCACACCTGCCACAGAGCTAATATGAGAGGTGGAGGAGCGCTCATCCTCTCCAAAACAGAGCTACAATTTCAACTGATCAATGCTGCCAGCACAACCCACTTAGACACAATCATCATAGCTAACAATCATTGCACAATCAACCTACTCTACAGAGCACTGGTGGCATCACCAGACAACCTCTCGACAATAATCGACCTCGCCTGCAACACCAGTATTCCACGCTCACCAAACTGGTTACTAGGCAATTTCAACCTGCCTACTCTGCAAGATACTCATGCCACATCCTTCCTTGAAGCACTCGATGAGCTAGGTTACAAGCAACTAGTCAACATACCCACCCACGTGAGAGGGAACAAACTGGACCTGGTCTTTGCCCCACAAGCAACTGTGGAATCGACCCATGACCTGGCGATGTCTATAACCCCAGTACCCTGGTCTGACCACAGCCTGATTAGATTTCAAATACCTTCCCACTGTCACAGTCATAACAACACCAGCAGAGCTACTGGCTTCCCAAAACCAGCAGCAAGACGTTTCCGACCCTTTGTCAAAGAAGAAATACTGGAGAAAGCCATTCCACTGCTCAACACAATGGCCCCTAATTTGGAGGAAATGATCTCTAGCTGGGACAACAGCCTCAGCACCATTGCTCAGCTCCCAACCACAAACAAACCTCCAAGGAGACGCGAGCCCACACCATGGTACTCCACCAAACTGCAATCATCACTTCTCCACCTATGTAAGCTAGAGAGACGATGGCGCCGATCACGATCCACTGAAGCACAGATTGCATATAGCTTACACCTAAGAAGTGTCGCCTCCTTCCCCCGCCTAGGCGGTTGCCTATAGAAGGGAAAGGGGGCCCCTTCAATGTTCCCTTTATATGAGCTCCCAGAGCTAGGGCTTCTGGGAGTTGTAGTTGCTTGCACTGAGTTGTAGTTGTGAATAAATGATTAAGCCGAGGGTTTGAAAGCAACACAGGAATTTTATTTGCCTCCTTTGTTCAAGGAACTTCCATAGAAGCTTGGACATCATATAAGGTAAGATACTTTTCCTCAAAAGAAAGATAACTTCTGTACAACACTTTTTCCAGAGTCTCTAATTACCTTTGCTTCCCTCAGCAAGGTAAATATCTCTTCATGCCACAAATTATCACGTCACAGTCTTTGGCTAGCTTTAGCTTCAAAACAGTGTTCTTTAAACTGCCATACTTATACTTTAAGCCAAAACAATGGTCTTTAAACTGCAGCACTTATACTTTAAGTTTTCCTTTTTACTTGTGTTATCACAGGTTTTGTTAATTGCTCCAGACACATTCAGAATGCAGTCCTGACGGTCTCATGCATTTTAAAACCACAGCAGCAACTTCATATCAAATCTTCTTAGGCTTGTTTTAACCCCAGACATTCAAGCATAATAAGCCTGGGATTTTCTTCAGGTTTACAATCTATAGGTTTTCACTTTACCCTCCTAGATAAAGCACAGTCCATCTCACATTCTGAGAAATCAGATTCAATATCAGCCTCATCTATTTGCATGCACTCACAGTCAGATTCTGCAGTCTCCGGACTGGAAACAGCTTGGGACAGCGTGGGTTAATTTCTTCTAGCAGCTTAACAACCCGTTCCCAATGAGACCTCCCTCTTGGCTCAGGGGTGTTATCAGGGCACAGGAAGTCCTTATCCCGTAGCAAGCTATTTAAAACTTCTAAGGAATTCAGCTCCTTTCTTTTAACAGCTCTCTTTAACAGCCTTCCCCGAGGTAAACTTCTTTGACCCAGCTCCTCCTGGAAAGTCCCCGTACCTGGATTATAGATAGCAGTCTCTTCAGGGTTAAACCTCCTGCCTTCTAGACCAGCTGTAGCCTTTCTACCACACAGGCTCTGCTCAAGACTCTGTTGCTGGCTATGAGGAGAGTCTTCCCTTAAGCTGTCATTAGAATACCTCTCTCTGGGCTCTCTGCTAGAATCCTTTCTTTCTGTTTCCTTCAGGATTTCTTCCACTTCTGTTTCTCTGCTGTTTTCTTGGTTGTACTTGCTCCTGATTTCTCTTCCGTTCCCCCTTCCGTCTCTCTCACTTCCTGTTCTCTGGGGCTTATATGAGTGGGGATGCCCTGCACCTTTCCACTCCTCCCTCAGCTGTCTCTCATTACCTCCCTTAGTTGCTATGGTGCTGGGGCGTGGCCTTAGGACAGCAGCTTTAGGAATGTTTTTTTTCTCTCCAGCTGAACTTTTAAAGTCACGGCTCCCTGCACTTTCTTTCTGCCTGGAGGTAAAGGTCTGTGTTTTTTCTATTTCCCCTGGCTCTGGAGCAGATTCGTCACCACAGAAGGCACCGAGAAGCAATGATGGAGAGAAGGAAGCAATTTCATACGGACCTCCTGAAACGCTCGCTGAGCAAACCACACGACCTCTTCAATACAGTGAAGACATTAACAAGGGAACCAGCCCCAGACCAACCATACATGCCGCAACCGCAGGAATTTGCAGAATATCTCTAATCAAAAATGCACCAGACTGACAAGACCACAAACCGCACAAGCCACACACCTCTACACAAGCCACCCCATCCAACGCCACTGACCAAATTCACCACTTTGTCAAAGAGAGACATAGAGGACACCACCGCCTCCATCAACACCACCACTGCACCAAATGACCCCTGTCTAGCATTCTGGGTAAAAGAACTGCGTTGTGATCTCAGCCAGTTCCTGAATTTTTATTTTTATTTATTTATTTAATGTGTTTATATACCGCGCTTTTTAAAATCAGTGTGGTTTACAGATAACATATTGTGCAGAGCAGGATCATTCCCACAAAGGCTGAAGCATACCTCCATAAGGCCGCTGCTGAAAAACAACAAATTGGATCCCCTGAAGGTCGAATACTTTAGACCAATCTCAAGCATCCCACTTCTCGCCAAGATAATTGAAAAGGTAGTCCAATGCCAAATTCAACACCATATCGAGACTGATGCCCCTTTGGACCCCTGTCAGCACAGATTCAGGGAGGCACATGGCATTGAAACCATCCTCACCACCCTCTTCAGTACCATAATCTCGGGAATTGACAACATTCGACAAGGGTTTGTTCTCATCTTCATGGCTATCGCTGCGGCCTTCGACTCCGTAAGCCATGAGATACTCCTAGGACGTCTCGAGGAAAAGGGGATACAGGACAGAGCTCTAAACTGGTGCAAATCCTACCTGACCAACAGATGGCAGCACGTAAGAACTGGCACCACAACCTCGGAACCGTTCCTACAAAAACAGGGTGTACCACAGTGGTCCTCGCTATCGGCACTGATGTTCAACATATACATGCAGCCCATCTGCGCCCTGATCTGCTCATTTAACGTTGCCTGTCTGGTTTACGCAGATGATGTTCTACTCTACATGCCATTTGCAATGGACCAGCCAGACTTCTCCCCACTAACAAGCTGCTTCGACGCAGTTGCTGACTGGCTCCATATGCAAAATCTCCGAATAAACCACAAGAAGACAGATGTCCTTTTCATCACGAGGAACCAAGGCTTCACCCCTCCAGTCTCCTTAAAGGTGAAGAACGCCGAGCTGATAGCCAAACCCACAATCCGTTACCTAGGTGTCACCTTGGACCAACAGCTGGACATGAAAACCCACATAAGAAACACAGTCAAGACAATATACCATAAAGTGCGGACTCTACGACATCTATGACCTCTACTGGACCCCGATGACTTCCGAATGATCTATCAAGCCCTGGCAATCCTATATGGGCTCCCGCAAGTATCACTGAATCCACTCCAGCTTGCAATGAATGCAGCCACCAGAATTCTATACAGAGTCTCAAGAATGGACCACATCACACCAATCCTGAAGAAACTCCACTGGTTACCAATCCACGGCAGACTATGCTTTAAAATCCTAGTAATGACCTTCAAGGCCATAAACAACCAACCCTCCACCTCCATCACCGAGCTAATCCACCCCACACCCCCGAACAGATCCAGAAGATCCACAGCTGTCAATACACTGATAATCCTAAAGGAAACAATGAAATGCACCCATGCGACATCTAATAGGGCTTTCATGTTCTATGGACCCAGATGTTGGAATGCCCTCCCTACAGCCATTCGATCAATCACCGACCTGGCCCAATTCAGGAAGGCAATGAAGCATCACCTATTCATACGGCACTACGAAGAGGTCAGCCCCAAAGGTCAGCTCGCAAACAGTCTCACCAATCACCAAGACTCCCCCAACAGCACACACAGCTCTCTAGAGGGCAGCTAGCCCCATAGGTGCAACTCCGTGAAAATCTCAGTATGTACAGCAGTTATTAGTGTAAATAATTTGTAGAAAGTTACCCCAGTTATGTCCAAGTTATAGTTCCTGTTTATTGTAAATACAATGCATCCCCGACTGCATTGTATAAGGTTCTGTTAAATGTACACCACACTGATATGAATAGCGCGGTATAGAAGAGACGTTAAATAAATAAATAAATAATGTAATACCCGTGGAAGAGCCCACAATTCCGAACAAATGAGCAGGGACAGAACGTGGGGATAAAACTGTGTGGTGCCCATCCGGAGTACCCATGCAGTGGTGATACCACCTTCAGACAGGTCCTGCGAGCTGCCTATGCAGGAGCCCCCTGTGTCTGGGCTGATAGATAGCAGTGGCATGGCATTGAGGAGGATGGCAAACTTCAGCCCAGATAAGGCAGAGGCCCTTGCATGGTCCGTGCGTCGGTACAAGGGGGTGCTGTACCCATGGTGGGGCCAGAGGCCGAAGCTGATGTCCATGACCATCTGGAGGGGGATCCAGCTCTGCCTGCACAGGTGAGAGACATGAATGGTCAGACTGCACAGGGGAGAGGGGCTGAGTACCAGGCTAGGGCAGAAACATTTGAAAAGGCAAAGATGTGTGTCTTCACATGCAGACAGGGTTGTGGGGCCAAGGCATATGCTGGTGCCATCACCTATGGGAGCTGAACAGATGCCAGTGAGGGGACGTGCCACATAAAGTACAACCCTGCCAGCCCTGGCTGGCCACAGCAGTAGCTATGCCCAGACACAGCATGGGTGGATTCTGCAGCTCCCCCTGGTGGAGGATGGCAGCAACACCACAATGTAGCCACAGTGGAGGCATGGCCCTGCACATGGGGAGCTGTGATTTGGGCAGAGGTGCTCCAAGGGTACAAGCCAGCAGAAACAGCTGCCACGTGGCCCCCTCCCAGTTGCCACGACCCTGTCTCTGGGGGTTTAGGGAGCCGGTGGCAGTATCCACAAATGTGGTGGCTGTTTGTTGCTGCATTTTAACTGACTACTGCTGCCTGCCTCCTCCAAATGGAGGCTGTGGCAGCTGGGAGGGGTGGCGCCATTGCCTGCCATGTGCTTCTGCCACCTGCCCTTTGCGGATGCCATTTACGCTGCCACCCATCAGGATCTGGCACCCTAGGTGTCCGCTTAGCAAATCAGGTAGACGGGCTGGCCTTGCCAGGAGTGTGCAACCATCGCAGGGGCTGCTACCAGATCCCACACACAGCGGATGCCCAGCCCCATACCACATCATAGGCAGAACAGATGACCATGTGTAGACAATGAGATGTCACAGGACAAGACAGATGTGCAATGCTCAGCCTGCACAAACCAGGGCACCCTATGCCACACAGAGCAGAACGAACCATGCAGCAGTGTGGGCTGTGTAGTAGCAGATGGCTAGTGCCATGACACCTGAACACAACCCGAGCCGAGCACTGTCCCCCACCACGTACCATAGTATCAAGGCCAGACAGTATGCAACAGATGAGAGCAAGGGAAGGGGAAGAGTGAAATAGGTAGGAGATGGGATCCAGAAGGGTGACAAAGGTGGATGAGGGCCATATATGCTGACTGAGGCGGTGGCATGGGGCACATGGCATGGTACCAGAGATGTCGGTGGGTGTGAATCTGGGACCATATGCTGGCGGTGTACCAGCACATGCACACCACATAGGATACACATGGAAATGCCCCTGCTGCCTGAATGGACAGCCCACCAGGCACCAGCATGATATAGGAATGTACAATAGGTGAGCTGGTAACGTACAACTAACCCCATGTGGACACCCCACCTCTCATTCACAGTGACTACAGTGTGCGATGCACCCTGGATACCCATGCATGACCGATGGTGTGAGGCCACTGGCGGAGTCACGGCACCATACCCATGCACAAACGGCAGTAGGACATCGCTCTGTATTGGCATCATGTCACGGTGCCATACCTGTGCACAGCGACACAACCGACAGGGCACCCTTCCTATGCCCATGAACCACAGGGTTATGCACAGGTACTGGTGCTAAAGCTGCTATTGGCCCTACCCAGGTAGAGTGGTCTGTATGTCCATGCACGCATATCCCTTATCAGCCAGGTGTACAGCTATGGTTGCGTATGGTAGCATGCTGTGATGCCAATTTTCAATGCGTCAGCATACAAAATGTTATTCAGGTACCGGATATGGCATGACTGCGCATCATATTCGTGTATGTGTAAAAGGAGTTACATGGGTAACCTATATATATATATTTGATTGCTGTTTCACTCCCTTCCTCCCAATTAACCTTTTTGTTCTTCTCCCTCATGTTTACTGCATTTTCAATATAAGCCTTGACAGCCTGTTGCTCTCTGTAAACAGCTATGACTTTTAGATAAAGTGGTATATAAGCATAGCCAAATAAATAAATAAACAACCTTAAACTGCCATGGCTCCTGAGCATCACAATAGCAGACACAGCACCTAAAGGCCCAAAGCAAACATGTAAGGCCAACTTTACCCTTGCAGAGATCTCCATGGTCCTGGGGCTCATCATTCAGCAGCATGCCACCCTCTTTGCAGTAGAGGATACTAGCTCACAGCTGCTGACATGGCAGGACATTGTCAGGAGAGTGAATGCCATCCACCACCACAACAGAGATGTGGAGGATATTAAGAAAAAGTGGTGGATGGTACGGCAGGCTGCCACCTGAGCGCCAATGCAGACTCAGCGCCCTGGAGGAACAGATTCTCCAGTTCATGGATGAAGTTTCTGTCTCCAGGGTCACTGGCTTCAACAGCTCCACCCCAGGCACACAGAAGGGTGAGTAGAGCTTGCTCCGTGGCCTGTGTGGCACTGTGATGGGGATGTGTATGTCCTGACCATGGATCTGTCCACTCAGGGCCTGTATGTCTGTCTGTCCTGGTGAGATGGGAGGGTGGGGGGGGGGACAGTGTATGACAGGGGATCCCTCAGCCTTTTCCAAGGTGGGGCTGGCAGCCCCATCCAGGCCCAAATGTACTGCAAGGCACTACCCTCTGATGCCTTTGTACTCCCACAGACCTGCCAGAGAGTGAACCCACCCAGCCTGGAACAGATGAGGCGGGGAGTGCATCATCACCCACTGCTGATGACCCCACTGTGCAGCCAGGATGCAGCACATCCACAGAGGCTGGCATGGTTGCCAGGGCAGAGGAACCAGAGACAGATGATCCACCACTGGCTGAGCTACAGTTCCTTATTCTGGATGAGCCAGAGGATGTGGGGCATGATGATATGGACCAGGAGCTACTGCAGGAGGTGGCATGTCTGCTTTCCTGCACTGAGGGCATCCAGTCTGAGCTGCGTTGCATCCGTCAGACCTGCAGGCCGCAGCACTGGTGAGCAATGTTCCCTCTAATTTTCTGTAGGCTGTGTGTGCATAAAATATAAGCTGTGCAGCTTTTGAAGGAAGGTTAAATTTTTGTGCGCCACATAACGACACTCGGAGTTATATACTTTAAAATTTGACTACAGGTCAGAATACAGTATGTACACCACATTGATTTTAATCAAATTAAATGAAAATAGACGATTACTAAATGAAGTGGAAAATTTTTAGTAATTACAAATTTTAAGACGTCTGTGTTGTTTTCTATCAGAATCAGAACCGTAATTTTTGTACGCTCTGTTGTAAAGTATGTGCCTTGCTCGGAGAGGTGTGTGCGCACGCACACGCGCACAGCTTAGAGGGAACAGTGCTGGTGAGGGAGACTGAGCTCCAGGAGTTGCGGGAATACCAACTGAGTGTGGTGTGCCATCAGGATGCCCAACTGCATCTGATGAGGGAGATGGCGGCCAACTATACCACTGTTGCTGGTGCTCTACACCAGTTGGTGGGCCTCCAGCAGGCCTGGGGGCGAAGGTAGGGAGCCTGGTAGCTTAGACCCATGTGCAGCGGCCTGCCTCAAAGGGGAGGGCAATGATGCTGTCAGCACCTCATCTGACAATGTTCCACTGCGTCGCAGTGGACATGTATCCAAATGCCCATGGCAGGCTGTGGTCTCAGTGGGTGGGGGCACTCATGGGGGAACCTGAACCCTGGCACACTGTAGGTTTTTTTTTCTAAAGTTTATTATTTATGCAGTTTCAAAGTCATAAACACAAGAAACACTTGCTACAGAAAAGAACATAAATGCAAGCATTATACAAATACCCAAATCTTAGGACGGGATATTTACCATAGAATGTTCACTAGCCCACAATGATAAGAGGGGGACAAGACCAATATTAAGGAGATAAATTATAGGAAATAAGACACATACTGATACAGTTCCTTCACTGTAGTTTCTTAGAGTCATATTAGGGTGGACTGTGTGTTGGCACTGTAATTAGGATGTCTCACAGATGAGTTGGGCACAGTTGGCCAGTACCAAGGCCTGCTGTTGGCTTCTCAACTGTTCTCTGTCCCCCTCAGATGCCTCTGTGGCCTCCCAGACTTCCACTTCCTCAGGCTCAGGGTCCGATATGCCTCGCTGCCTTGCCAGATTGTGCAGGATGCAGCATGATGCAAAGATGATGCAAACACACTCTGGTCTGTATGAGAGCTCACCCCCACTCTGGTCCAGGCACCGGAAGCAGCTCTTCCAATGGCTCTCTCCACAACCACCCTAGTCTTCTGGTGGGCCACATTATATCGTTCCTCCTGTGTTGTCCTGGAGTGCTGCAGTTGTGTCAGCAGCCAGGTCCTCAGAGGATATCCATGATCACCTGTGGGGGCAATGTGAGTGAGAACAGAAGCATGGCACATGTGCTGGGAGGGGTATATGGTTTATTGGGTATTAGTTCCATGATATACCACGCCATCTACTAACAGGGCGGTGTACAATATAAAGCAACATACAGACACATACTAGCTTGGACAGCAGACTTCCTAGATTGTTCAGCAAGCATGCCTAGGAGTAGGGGAGGGGGATCATGCAGAATGTCCTCATGTGTCTTTGGCGTGGCTTTGAGATGTGGGTAGGAGGGTTTGCAGGTTGGGATGGGGGTAGACATGGATATGGCCTACACGGGCTGCTGCCATGTGGTTGTGCAATATGGAGACAGCTTCTTCTCTGCCTCATGCTCCATGTTGGTGCGTGCTGTCTGCTCAGTGCCATGGGGTGTCCCCTGGATACCTCCCCCATGTGAACCATTGCATGCTGCCTGCATGCATCTGTGGCACTACAGTACATGTGCCCACAGTGGTCATCAAGGTTCACATTACACACCTACAGCATATCTCCCTACATATTTGCATACCGCTTTGCAGTATACAACATCAACTGTGGGTTGAATGCCTGTCTGGGGGCTCACAGATGTGTGCACTCACCTAGCAACAGGCAATACCACCAGCTGCTGCCTGTCCCAGGCTAGACTGGCCAAGCACAAAGGCATCATGACAGGACCCTGGGTACTGTGTACACACATCGGTGATGGTCATGTTGGCATCCACCACCACCTCCATATTCATCGAGGTATTGTTGTGTCTGTTTTGGTAGGCCCTCTGGTCCTGCCTGGGTGCTCTCAGTGCAATATGTGTGCAGTCAATATTGCCAAGCACAGAGGGAAATCTGGCGATGTCGTAGAATGATTGCATGGTATCCTGCTGCCCCTGTGGTGTCTTGGGGAAGGCAATGAGGTGCCGCATGCACCGCAGCAGGGCTCTGATGACAGCACTTAAAAGTGACTTTCTGCTGACTGTGTGATACCAATGGTTGCTCCAGTGATGTGTTGGAATCTGCCTGTTGCAAGGTATCCTAGGGCAGTGGTGACCTTCACTGCCACTGGCAGTGCCTGGCATCTGGCGGTGGATGGCTCCCCAGTGATTATGGTGCACAATTCTATGATTGTGGCACCATCCAGCCTGTACCACTGGTAGACCTCCTCCTCCATCAATTGCAGGTAGCTCACCATGGGCCTGTGCACACCGGGGGCACAGTACCTGTGCTTGGGGTGTGGGGATACTGGCTGCTGCTGTATCCCTACTGCTCACCACCTCCTCCTCTGTGCCCGTGCATGCCAGATGTGAATCCATCTCTGGAGGAAACTGTGCAGTGCCCACATGGCGTCTCTGGTGGTCCTGCATGGTTTGTCCTCTGGACAGATTGGCAAATTAACTTTCTGCTCTCACTTCTCTCTCTATTATACATGCTTACGCTGTTACACGGGTTGCCAGCTAGCATTATGCTGTACTAGGCACCACCTACTGTTGCATAGGCTTATGCGGTTTGTAATATCTACTGACACCGCACAGTGCATTCGAATATCAGCTTTACGTGGTTGTTACAGAACCATGCCCCATTATGCCCTCGCAATCCACTGTTAGTATTGGCCAGTTAGGATGGATGTTCAAAACAAGCCGCTTTGTTGAAAATCTGGTGTGTACAGTTAAGGCATCCTTCCACGGGTAGGGCCATCTGTTCTCCATCCAGCACGTGCCTAGCGCTTCAAAAATCGGGCCTGTGATGTATGTGGTCTACTTAAATTTCAGCGTGGCAAATACTGTGCCTCAAAGGAAGCTTGTGAATAAACTGAGCAGTCTGGGTATGGATCCTAAGCTGGTGAACTGGATCAAGAACTGGTTGACTGACAGTATGGCATTTTTTATGTTCTTATTGGAGTGAAATGTGTAAACATACATCGATTCTTTATGGCATCAAAAAACAGAAAGACTAGAGGACATACAATGAAGCTACAGTGTAACCCGCTTAAGACTAATAAGAGAAAATATTTTTTCACTCAACGCGCAATCAAACTCTGGAATTCATTACTAGAGAATGTAGTAAAAGTTGTTATTGTAGCTGGGTTTAAAAAAGGTTTGGACAAGTTCCTGGAGGAAAGGTCCATAAACTATTATTAAAGAGGACCGAGGTAATCCACTGCTTGCTCCAATACAAGCATTATGGAACCTGTGTGTCTTTTTGGGAAACTGCTGGGTACTTGTGACCTGGGTCGGCCACTGTTGGAAACAGGATACTGGGCTTGATGGACCTTGGTCTGACCCAATATTTATTTATTTATTTTATTTAACAGTTTCTTATATACCGCCCCTTCCAGAGATCAGGGGCGGTTCACATCGAACAAAAATCAATATACTTCTGTATATTTTACATGGAACTTGTGTTAACTATGTACACGTTTAGTTACATTGAACATGTTTTGAACATTAACTAGAATAACACTATTCAAACTATGTACAGGTCATCACAACATAATTGAGTTACCGGTATTATTTACAATAGAGATATAGCCATTTGTTTGTGTAAATCTTTGTCTGTAGGGTAAGGCAGAGTAGAGTAAGTGTCTTTCTTATGTTTAATCATTTGTTCTGTCTTGAGAACTATTCTTATGTTCTTATGTAAAGAGTGTAGTAGTGAATAGAACTCAGTCTGAAGAAAGGCAGTTGAGTAGTGGAGCGCCTTAGGGATCAGTCCTGGGAATACTACTGTTCAGGGTCTTTGTGGGTGATAGTGCTGAAGTGTTAAAAGGAAAAGGTTGCCTTTTTCTGATGATATGAAGATTTACAATAGAGTGGACACTTCAGAGGGAGTAGACAACATGATAAAAGTTCTACAAAATTAGAAAAATGGTCTAATGTTTGTCAATTGAGATTTAATGCAAAGAAGTGCAGAGTGACACATATGGGATGCAGAAACCCAAAGGAGCTATACGCAACTGGGGACAAAATACTGGAGTGTACAGACCAAGAGAGGGGTTTCTGAGGATCTCAAGGTGGTGAAGCAGTGTCACAAGATGGTGGCCAAAGCTAGAAGGATGTTAAACTGCATATAGAGAGGAATAACTAGCAGGTAGGAGGAGGTATTAGTGCCCCTATACTTGTCGTTGATGAGGTCTCGCTTGGAGTATTGTGTTCAGTTTTGGAGAGTGTACCTTGCAAAGGATAAAAAAAAATACTTGAAATGGTTCAGAAGACAACCAACATGATATTGTGCCTGCACCAGAAGGCCTATGAGAAAATACTTGAAGATCCCTTATTCTTGGGGATTTTAATATCCACACTGATGACCTTTCTGACCCTTATGCCTTAAAGCTCCTTTCCCTAACCACCTCATTCAACCTCCAGTTGTGCTCTACCGCTCCTACTCACAAGCATGGCTACTGCCTTGACCTCATTTTCTTCTCCAATTGCTCACCCTCAATTCTTCCCTTATCTGACCATCACCTGCTAATCTTCACCCTTAGCCATCCCCCTTAGTGCCCCCTTGTCTCGCCCGATCTCCACCAGTGTGTTTAGGGATTTTCACACCATCGACCCTTCAGTTCTTTCTGCTGCTGTCTTATCACTTCTTTCCACCACTATGTCATCTGAGCCTGTTGAAGGCAGTATCTTCCTAGAAACATAGAAACATGACGACAGAAAAAGACCACAAGGCCCATCTAGTCTGTCCTTCCATAACAACAACTACAACAGTCCACTTTTTACCTTTAGAGATCCTCTGTGTTGGTCCCATGCTTTTTGAATTCAGTTACTGTCCTCATCTCCACCACCTCCACTGGGAGACTATTCCACGGATCCACTACTCTTTCCGTAAAGAAATATTTCCGCATATCACTCCTGAATCTATCTCTCTTCACCCTCATCCCATGTCCCCTCATAGCAGAACTTGCTTTCAATTGAAAGAGGCTCTCTCCCTGAACATTTATGCCACGGAGGTATTTAAACATCTCAATCATATCACCTCTATCCCGCCTTTCCTCTAAGGTGTACATATTAAGATCCTTAAGTCTGTCCTCATATGCTTTATAATGAAGCCCATTAATCATTTTAGTAGCAACCCTCTGCACCGACTCCATCCTGTTCACATCCTTTTGAAGGTGCGGTCTCCAGAATTGCACACCATACTCCAAATGAGGTCGCACCAAAGACTTATACAGAGGCATTATCACCTCCTTTTTACTGCTAGCCATTCCTCTCCGTATGCACCCAAGCATCCTTCTAGCTTTTGCTGTCGCCTTTTCTACCTGTTTAGCTACTTTAAGATCATCAGACACAACCACGCCTAGGTCCCGCTCTTCTTTAGTGGACAAAAGTACTTCACCCCCTATACTGTATTGCTCCCTTGGATTGCTGCAGCCCAAATGCATGACCTTACATTTTTTAACATTAAATCCCAGCTGCCAAATTCTAGACCATTCTTAAAGCTTAGCTAGATCCCTCCTCATGTTATCTACACCTTCCTGGGTGTCTACTCTATTGCAGATTTTGGTATCATCCGCAAAGAGGCAAACCTTACCCGACAGCCCTTCCGCTATATCACTAACAAAGATGTTAAAAAGAATCGGACCAAGGACAGATCCCTGGGGCACACCACTGGTAACATCCTTCTCCTCAGAGTGAGCTCCATTTACTTGTACTCTTTGCCGCCTCCCACCCAACCAATTTCTAACCCAAGCAGTAACTTTAGGGTCCATCCCTAGGGTGCTCAGTTTGTTTATAAGTCGCCTGTGAAGAACAGTGTCAAAGGCTTTACTGAAATCTAAATACACCACATCTAGAGCTCTCCCTCGGTCCAACTCCCTGGTCACCCAGTCAAAGAAATCAATCAGATTTGTCTGACAAGACCTGCCTCTGGTGAATCCATGCTGCCTCGGATCCTGTAATCCGCCGGACTCCATAAACCTCACTATTTTCTCTTTCAGCAGCGTTTCCAATAATTTACTCACCACTGAAGTTAAACTAACCGGCCTGTAGTTTTCAACCACATCCTTACTTCCGCTTTTGTGTAAAGGCACCACATGAGCCTCTCTCCAGTCCTTTGGCACCACTCCCGACTCCAACGAGGCATTGAAGAGGTCAGTCAGTGGAGTTGCTAGAACGTCCCCAAGTTCCCTCAGTATACTAGGGTGTATCCCATCCGGTCCCATCGCTTTGTCTACTTTAAGTTGAGCTAGTTTCTCATGAGCACAGTCTTTTGAAAATTGTTCAAGATGTCCCTCGCTTCTGTTCCTATTTGTGGGTGTTTTCTGAGGTCCTGCTCCTGGTTCTTCATCTGTGAACACAGAACAAAAATATTTGTTAAACAATTCCGCTTTATCCTTATCAGCTTCTACATATTCCCCCCCTGCACCCTTGAGTCTGACAATACCACTTTTGCCCTTCCTCTTCTCACTAATATATCTGAAAAATGTCTTATCCCCCCATTTTATTGCATTGGCTATTTCCTCCTCCTTTTGAATCTTTGCCTTCTTGACTACTTTGCTAGCTTCTCTAAGTTTTTCCAAATACAGATGCCTGTCTTCCTCTCTCTGTGATCTCTTGTATTTCATGAAGGCCTCCCTCTTTTTCTTCACTTTTTCAGCTACTTCCTTCGAAAACCATAGCGGTCTCCTGTTCCTTTTGCCTTTATTTATCATTTTAACAAAAAGGTTGGTTGCCTTAAAATACCCCCTTTCAGTTTTGCCCACTGTTTTTCTACATCCCCCAGCTGTTCCCATCCCACTAACGACTCCCTGAGGTATTGGCCCATCTTCGCAAAGTTAGTCTTCCTAAAGTCTAAGATCTTCACCTTGGAATGGATTATAACAGCCCTAGTCCTAATATTGAACCACACCATCTGGTGATCACTGGATGCAAAATGATCTCCCACTACAAAATCAGAAACACTTTCACCATTGGTAAGCACCAAGTCCAGTATGGCCCCTTCACGTGTGGGGTCTGTTACCAATTGCCTGAATAGTTCTCCCTGGAGAGAATCCAGGATCTCCTTACTTCTATATGATACTGCAGCAGGAATGTGCCAATCAACATCTGGCATATTGAAATCTCCTAGCAGTAGCACTTCCCCTTTCCTAGCAATGCTGCGTATGTCTTCAATTAACTCTCTGTCCACCTCTTCCTCTTGTGAGGGAGGTCTGTATATCACACCAATGCAAATAGATTTCTCTTTCCCTCTTTCTAGTTTAACCCACAATGCCTCCTCTCTCCCTTTTAAGCTCTGTAATTCCAAAGCTTTAATAGTAGTTTTTACATATAGTGCCACTCCTCCTCCCCTTCTTCCTACCCTGTCCTTTCTGAATAAAGTATAGCCAGGTATAGTTACATCCCAGTCATGGTTTTCTGTGAACCATGTTTCTGTAACTGCCACTAAATCCAAGTCAGCCACTCCCACCAAAGCTTCAACCTCAGGGATCTTATTTCCCATGCTACGGGCATTAATACACACTGCTTTCCATATATTACCCCTGTTACCCATTTCCATAAAGGTATTTAATGTATCACCTACCTGGGGGCTTTCACTTACCTGGGGGCTTTCTTCACCCATCCCCAACAAATCTAGTTTAAAGCCCTCTTCAGTAGATTAGCCAGTCTACTACCAAAGATGCGTTGACCTTTCTTGGACAGATGGATGCCATCTCTGCTCTGCAACCCTTGGAACAGCATCCCATGGTCTAGGAAACCAAAACACTCTCGAAGACACCATCCACACAGCCATGCATTCATCTCCAGGATGCGAGCCTCTCTGCCTTGGCCTTTACCCTCAACAGGGAGGATTGAAGAGAACACCACCTGTGCACCTAGCTGCTTTACCCTCTGTCCCAGAGCCATGAAGTCACTTTTGATATGATCCGAGGTATACATGGCAGTATCATTTGTTCCAACATGGATTAGCAACATTGGGAAATAGTCAGTGGGCTTGATGAGTCTCGGCAAACTCTCCGTAATATCTTGGATCTTGGCACCAGGCAGACAGCATACCTCTCTGGACATCAAGTCTGGTCGGCAGATGGATGCCTCAGTACCCCTCAGAAGAGAGTCTCCAACCACCACTACCCTTCGTTTCCTTCTGGTCACTGATTCCGCAACTATGGGGTACTTGAACTCTGGTTCTTCCCTTTCCAGGGATGCTTTCACCTCCTCCACTTCCAGGGCTGCATAATGGTTCTTCAATTCAAGGGCTGGAGAAGTTGGATTGGTGATTTTGCAGGCTCTGGTGACTTTTGTCCAACCATCGACATTCTGTTGGCACCCATCTTCACACTATAACACTATACTCTCCTCTGTTCTTGATGCACTTGCTCCTCCTATTCCAAATCCTGTGAAATGTGTACCATACTTCAACCCTTGCTGTTCTCGACAACCCGCTACCTATGTTCGTGTGTCTGCTGAGCTGAGCGCCTTTGGCTTAAATCACATACCCTTGCTGACTACCTACATTTCAAATTCATGTCGACCTCTTTTCAGTCAGCCACAGCACTCACCAAGCAAGAGTACTATGTCCATCTGACTAAATATCAGAGGGCCTTTACTCGATCCTCATCCTTCTTGACCTTTCTGCTGCCTTTAACACTGTTGATCACCACCTTCTCCTTGATACTCTGTCCTCGCTTGGATTTAGGGGCTCTGTTCTGTCCTAGTTTTCTTTTTATCTCTCCCAGTGCACTTTTAGTGTATGTCCTGGTGGATCCTCCTCTACTGCCATCTCACCTTCAGCTGGTGTACCTTAGGGCTCTGTCTTGGGACCTCTACTTTTCGCTTTCTATACTCAGTCCCTTGATGCACTTATTTCCTCCTATGGTTTTCAGTACCATCTTTATGCTATGACTCTCAGATCCATCCTCTCTTATTACTTATTGCTGCCTGGATGTCTCACCGCTATCTGAAATTGAACATGGTCAAAACTGAACTCCTTATCTTTCCCCCCTAAACCCACTTGCCCCTTCTTCTCTTCTCTGTTTCTGTAGATTACACTATATTCCTCTCTGTTTCCTCAGCTCGCAACCTTTGGGGTCATCTTTGAGTCTACTTTCTCTTCCTCTGAGCACATCCAACAGATAGATAAAACCTGTCACTTCTTTCTCTATAAAATCAGCAAAATTCATCCCTTCCTTTCTACTCACAATGCTAAAGGGTATGTTTACTAAACTGTCTTAATGTGCGCCCAGCGATATTGTGCAGAATGCCATAAAAGGAGTGGGCGTTCCGGTCTTAAGGTAGAAAGTGCGGGTTATCACACGATAAAGTGCGCCGCGCACATTATCATGCGATAGAGGGAGCCGCGCACATTATCATGCGATAGAGGGAGCCGCGCATGTTACCACGCGTTAACCTTAACTTTGTGTGCTGACCGGCAATCATAGCAATAGAGGTGTAGCACACTGGTTATTACAATGCCTGCTGAAACCAGGGTCATGAGCTTAATCCCCCAGTGGGCCTAATGACTAAGGTTGGCAGAGGCAATTCCTTTTCCTGCTTGCAACAGTACAACAATCTGTTCTGCCAGCTAAAAATACCCGCACCCCAGTGCCATAAACTAATGCACCTTTTAGGGCGCACCAGAAGGCACATCCTAAACCACCACGTCAGCCAAGGCGGTTATAATGTGCCCCAGAGGCCATGTCGAAAGGTTTCCAACTCCCAAGGCACCATAGTAGGCACCCCATAAGCTGGATGAATCTAAGGTGTGGCTGAAGATGCCCCAAGGATGTATAGGTGACCCCAAAAATGTTGGCCAAGGGCAGTAAGGTCCCCCAAGCAAGAGAGGTATGGGCCAAACACAGATGTAACCCTAACACTGCACAGAGCAACAAGGAAAGACAATGCACAAGTAATGGAAGGAAGTAGATCTGAGCTGATGGACTAGACAAATCTGCGTCCAGCCCATGTGGCAGCTGGAAAAATGGACAAACATATCGGGGGCAGCTGTAGCGATGCACAGAGTGATGGTAATGTTCCATGCAATAATGACAGTGTGTGGCAGAGGATGGGAAGACATGTCCAGCAGAGGAGGTAGAAGTGGCAGGATGACAGCGGAGTAGCAGTGCTATGCAGAGCACACACAGGAGAGGTAACCAGGGAGACCTGCAATACAGAAATGTGTAGCAGTGCAGGACGTGGGGTAGCAGCATGCACATTAGGTTAGGACGGCACACAGCTGGCAGACACACATAGATGGACAGAAGGATGGTTGACAACTGTGATAAGGGTACAATGTGCTAACAGCACAGATCTGCACAGATATGACTGTCACAGGAATGAAAAGTAGCTGTACAGGACAGGCATAAAAATGAAAGAGAACAGAGAGGAATCAAACCTATGACCATTAGCACAAATGGCAATGCACAAACCAGTAGGCCACACCACAAACATGAGGCTATTAGCAAAGGCTGCATACAAGAATACTGCAGGGCATCACACAAGAAGCCTGCTGGCTGCCAGGATAGGCAAACCTCCAACAGTAACCATGATGCAATGCACATGCAGATCAGCAGTCTACAGATGATCACAAGATGGGGTATGCACCGCCACAGCACCTCGGCCTGGTAGGGGAACTGACCGTGTGTGTTACTGGCACAGAGTAGCTACAGACCATCACATTGTGCGGGTACTGTGCTCACCCTGAGGGTGAGGTGGGGCGCCCAGCACCATGTCCACAGCACCTTGCTTAGCTGAGATAGGCTATGCCGCAGGTCATCATCAGTGCTAGTGTGTGATAGGTAGTCCTTGCAGACACACCTAGGATGCACATGTATCCATCCATATTTCCAAGTCACGTCTAGCCCTTGTGGACTATGATGCACCCAGAATAGTGCATATCCTGTGTGGGTGCCATGGTCTCATGATTTAAGTGATTTGGGGGGGGGGGGGTGTTTGGACCCATAGGTGGATTATGTAGCACCACCCAACCTGCCCTCTGGGGCTCAGGGTGAGGGACAGGATCTCCCACCAACGGATCCACATTCTATATCCCTGCAATGGTGGCAGTAGAGGGGACCATCAACCCCAGTCCTGCTGGGGAACAGACACCCTACAGGGCAGTCAATGCAGATCTGTACGCATCCATAAGGCAATGGCAGACAGACAGTAGGCCTGGAAATGTTCAGCTGCCCACCCACCACCAAACACCCAACACCCAACTACATTCTCCAGCCACAAGCACACTGAGTCTCCAGCCACTGCACCCTGCAAGGTGTTCCAGCCATATACATACTAACTGCAGACAGTCTGCTAGCTAGTCCATAGTGCATGTTCCAGGAGGAGATGTGTGCACCCAAAACTGGGAGGTGAGCACACCCACCAAGCAAATAAGTCAGTGATTGGGCCCCAGAAAAAAGAACCCATATATATCACTTGAAAAAAATACTATATAGTACTATGGGGGAACCTAGCCATGCCGTGGTCACTGCTCAGTCAGGGTGAGAGTGACCTCCCAGCAGGACATGCTGTGGCCACCCTGTCCATGCAGGTGGTGGCTGGTCACTACAATGTCCCAGCCATTGCCCTATGCCCTGTGCAGATGCATCCTTCCCAGGCCGCCCTGTCTGGGCCATACCCATGGTACCTTGCTCCTCATTATGCACATTGGCAGGCTAACACTGGAAACAGTGCAAGCAGTGTGGGCTGAGTAAGGTGTCGGCAACCACAACACACTGGTTAGACAGACACACACTCCCACACCTATGCCAGCATTGTGCAAATATAGAGGCTTTTGGCAGCCCTGGCCACCACACCAGTCCTGGGCACAGTGCAGGCATGGTTATGGTACGCAATACTGTTGGGGTCACTCCCCGGGGTGGAAAACACTGTCATAAAACAAAACTGAAACACACTCCATAGATATCAGAAAGGTTGCTATGATGTAGCTCTATCAGTAAATTGTGCTTAACTTAGGAATTGCTATCTGCCATTAATCATAGCAACCTTTTGATATATGTGTAACGTATTCCCAGGTTTAGGGCGGCATTGCTAAGGTATGCAAGTGCTAGTATTGGGAGATGCTGCTGCACACAGGGCCCAACAGCCTGACCCTCCATGAAGCTATGGATAGTGGAGCCTGTGGGTGCAGGTGTTTCTGCCCCTGTTGGCCGCTGCTCTAGGGCAGAGGTTCCCAACTCCGGTCCTGGTGGGCCAAACAGTGTTCAGGTTTTCATGCTGTCTCTAATGAATATGCATGAGATGCATTTGCATACCATGGGGCGGCACATACTAATGCAGCACAGGCATCTTTATTAGAGACAGCATGAAACCTGAATGGTGTTTGGCCCTTTAGGACTGGAGTTGGGAAACTCTGCTCAAGGTATTGCACATGTTTATGGTGTCTGTGCTCTGTAGGGTAAAATATAGGCGTTTCAGGCATGTTTATGTTATCTGCAATAAAGGTTCCGTCTTTATTACCACGGTTTAGTACTGGGTAAAATATGGGGACTGGGTTAATAGGAGCCACAGCTGGGACTTGAACTTGTGACCTTTTGCCCCTGAACACACTGGGGATATCATGACTGTTCATCAGACAGACCCTGTGTGTTGCAGTGCACGACATCCACCTAAATGGGGCTAGGCCGTGGTCTGCTGTGGGCCACTGCCCCCTCTGCCACCAGTACCCCTCTGCCACCATGCTGCCATTCCATTATGCCGGTGGTACTGGTGGTGTACAGTCCTAGGCCATCCAGTATGCCGGTAGGCAGCTGCCTATGGTGTGGGTTCTTGGGTAGGGGTGCCTACATTGACATGCATGCTTCCCCCCCAGCACCGCCTGCCAATGTTCTGTGCCCTTGGGAGTACCTGCTGGGTACTATCCCCTGTGACACTGTGAGAAACACACTCATGCCCATGTTGGGCCCTCATCAGTTGCTGTCTAGCTGCTCTACAGTTTTGGCGCAGGTCTGCACTATCCCCAGGCGGCCTCAGGCCTAATTAGAGAGGTCTGCTGTTAATCCTAGTGCTATCTTAGGTGCGCCTGTTGATGTGAGCAGGTCTGCCCTAACCCCAGGCGGCCTCAGGACTATTTACAGAGGTCTGTATTTACACCAGGTGCTATGGTAGGTGTGCCTGCTGATGTGCACAGGTCTTCCCTAACCTCAGGCGGCCTCAGGCCTATTTACAGAGGTCTGTTGTTAATCCTAGTGCTATCTTAGGTATGCCTGTTGATGTGTGCAGGTCTGCCCTAACCCCAGGCAGCCTCAGACCTATTTACAGAGGTCTGTTATTAATTCTAGTGCTATGGTAGGTGCATCTGTTGATGTGCGCAGGTCTGCCCTATCCCCAGGTGGCCTCCGACCTATTTACAGAGGTCTGTTATTAATCCTATTGCTATGGTAGGTGCACCTGTAGATGTGCGCAGGTCTTCCCTAACCCCAGGCGGCCTCAGGCCTATTTACAGAGGTCTGTTGTTAATCCTAGTGCTATGGTAGGTGCGCCTGTAGATGTGCTCAGGTCTTCCCTAACCCCAGGCGGCCTCAGGCCTATTTACAGAGGTCTGTTATTAATCTTAGTGCTATGGTAGTTGCGCCTCTTGATGTGCGCAGGTCTGACCTATCCCCAGGTGGCCTCATGCCTATTTACAGAGGTCTGTGTTCACACTTGGTGCTATGGTAGGTGCGCCAAGTAGGTGCTATGGTAGGCACTGGGGGCCCCTGCCACCTTCCCCATGGGTCCAGGGATGATGCCTGTCTGGCCGCGGGACCGGCATACAGTGCCGTGGACAGGACGTGTGCGGATGCCACCACACAGACACTGGGCACCTGGTGTCTGTGTGGGGGCATGTGTGCATGCCATTTGTCCGTGGCACTGTGCGCTGTGTCCCAAGGCCAGTGGGAGCAGACCTGCACCATGGGGCAGGTGGTAGACGCCATGGTGCGGATGGCTGATGAGCTGCGCATGCTGTGTGAGGTTATCACAGGCAGCGCAGCTCATCAGCCATCCAGCCAGGGTGACCCCCAGTGGGTGTGAGCACTACACAGGCATGTGGCACCCCTGCCCTATGCTGTCCTGTGCCCCGGGACTGCCACCACCTCCAGGGCAGGGGGGGTGCAGCCCCAACCAGGTACAACCTGATCACTGAAGGGACAAGACTGTACAAATGTATATAGTTTTATATAAATATACGATGTGTGCAGGTCTGCCCTTTCCCCAGGTGGCCTCAGGCCTAATTACAGAGGTCCGTTAGTAATCCTGGTGCTGTGGTAGTTGTGCCTCTTGATGTGTGCTGGTCTGCCCTATCCCCAGGTGGCCTCAAGCCTATTTACAGAGGTCTGTGTTTACACCTGGTGCTATGGTAGGTGCGCCTGTTGATGTGTGCAGGTCTGCCCTAACCCCAGGCGGCCTCAATCCTATTTACAGAGGCCTGTGTTTACACCTGGTGCTATGGTAGGTGCGCCTGTTATTGTGCACAAGTCTTCTCTATCCCCAGGCGGCCTCAGGCCTATTTACGGAGGTCTGTTATTAATCCTAGTGCTATGGTAGGTGTGCCTGCTGATGTGCACTGGTCTGCCCTATCCCCAGTTGGAACCTGGACTATATAGAGAGGTCAGTGGTACTTCCCCTGGACCCTCCTAGGTGCATCTGCTGCTGTGTTCATGCCACAATGGCTAACCACATGTGCAGCACCATCGCCATTGAGTACTGTGGCATGGACATATGCAGTCACAGCATATGAAAGCCAAATGTTGTTGTCATGTCGACAGGTGTAGCAGACATGCAGACACAACGCATATGTGTAGGATGTGGCGCATGCCCCAACTCCCCCTTGGCAACCCATCACACGGGTGACGATACCATACAGCACTGCCGGTATGATACACATGAACTGTAGCATGGCAAGGCCACATATGCCATGGGGTGGCCATGTCATGCAAGAGAGGCCATCAGGTAGGCATGGGGTCCCCGGGTGGTAGCACACAGGACACGGAGGGGGCAATCCACACATGCCCAGCATCACTAGCACACATGCAGGCGGCAGTGGCAACAGCTAGCATTGGACCAACAGTGTACAGCAGGAGCAGCATCCTGCTGCTCACAGCCATGTGTGGTGTGCAGTAGCTGATGGTCAGGGATGTCTGTACCCTAACTGTCCCTAACCATTGCTGTACTCCCAGGTGGAGGACCTGCGTAAGAAAGGTCGTGAAATGCGGCAGCGCTGCCCATACTTTCTATAGTGGATGTAGCGGGAGGTGATGGCCCAATAGGATGGTGAGTGATGCAGCCTGTGTGTTGCACAACAGCATGTTCCAATGCCCCATCAGCCTGTGGTGCCACCTACTATGTTTGCATGACATGTTGAACACAGGACTGAGGTGCTAATGGCTCTCTTCCCCCCACAGCAGATGCAGATGCTGGTGAGGGCCCATCACAGCCCAGGCATGAGGGTGCAAGGAGGCAGCCACAGCCAGGAAGCCCCCCAGAACCCGAGGAGATGGAGCAGGAGCGGGAGGAGGAGGAGGAGGAATCTGCGGCTGTGGAAGAGGAGGAGGCATCCGTTGCCGGAGAGGGGGAGGCCCAGGAGGGGGAGTGGGAGTGGGTGGCTGGTGAGGGGGAGGAGGAGTAAAGGGAGGCCGGGGAGGGTGAGGGGGACGGGGGATGGGGAGGCTGGGAGGGGGAGGGAGGGGCAGCAGGAGTGGGTGGGTGTGGGCCAGGATGCATCCCTGGAGGTATGTGACATGCCAGAGCCTGGCAGGTCCACACACTTCCATGGGTGGATCCTGGCTCACTGGGCAGGTCCTGGGCAGTCCTGAGTGGCTCAGGACTGCACAGGACACTGGGGGCCCCTGCTACCTGCCCCATGGGTCCAGGGATGATGCCCGTCTGGCCTGGGACCGGCATACAGTGCCAAGGACAGGATGTGTGTGGATGCCACCACACAGACACTGGGCACCTGATGTCTGTGTGGGGGCATGTGTGCAAGCCACCTGTCCGTGGCACTGTGCGCCGTGTCCCAAGGCCAGTGGGAGCAGACCTGCACCATGGGGCACCATGGGGCAGGTGGTAGACGCCATGGTGTGGATGGCTGATGAGCTGCACAAGCTGTGTGAGGTTATCACAGGTAGCGCAGCTCATCAGCCATCCAGCCAGGGCAACCCCCAGGGGGTGTGAGCACTACACAGGCATGTGGCATCCCTGCCCTGTGCTGCCCTGTGCCCCGGGACTGCCACCACCTCCAGGGCAGGGGGGGTGCGGCCCCAACCAGGTACAACCTGATCACCTGCAGGGACAAGACTGTACATATGTATATAGTTTTATATAAAGATACTATGTTAACGTATTGCAATTGTCATGTGTCTCATTTCCTGACATGCCATTGCACTGAGAGTGACACGTGTGAGCATGTCCCTGTGTGTATGGGTGCAATACATCTGTCACATACATGGTACAGTCCCCAAGGCAGGTGTAGGGGATGGGCATAGGCGCTGGAGTATGTAGCCCTCACAGCTACTGGGATGTAGCCATGTGTTGGTATGACCAGCTGACATGGGCACATGCATTGTGGAATGGACATTCCATCAGTACACACATAGCATGGTGCACGGCACAGGTGGCATGTCAGAACATATATGTGCCGAATGGTGGCAGGGCAGAGCCCCCACCCCCGTGATATGGGATAGGGACAAGGAATGGTGTGCTAAAGGGTGTTCATGCCATGGCAAGGCATATTTGACCAGGGTGACCACATGGGGGACAGGGTAATGATGGGAGTGCAGAATGCAACACTGGACACATGCCCACAGGTTTAATCAGGTGAGATGCCTTTATTTAGGCTGACATAATGCCCCAGCCCCCACAACTACACCCTGCGTGCCTGCCCACGGCTGCACAGACCATGGCCCCTCTCACCCCTTGGTGCTGGTGCTGCTGCTGCTTGCTGCTGGCCATGTCCAGCCATGGCCTTAAGTGCATCGGCCACACGACCAATCCCAGGCACCGTCGCCTCAGCTGTCCCATGCAGCTGGCCAATCTCGGCACATAGGCCCTGCATATCCTGGTGGAGACTGAGCATCACCTGCATCTGCACCTGCCTCTCCTCGCGTTGGCCACGAAGCTCATCACAGATGGCCTGCAGCACCTGCCGCATGCCTGTGGGTGAGACACGGTATGACCTGTGAGACATGGGTTACACACACCACCATAACACATGCAATAGGTGTCCTGGTGGACCAGTGGGGGACAGCTACATGTAGGGTGGGATCTGCAGATGTGGGTATACATCTGGGGACTCTCAGACTAAGGGGGGAAAGAAACAGGGCATCCAGGGTACAGATCTGTGTCATCTGTGTACCACGTGTATCTGTAACATTGGTTAGGGCCCAGTGGCAGCAGGGATTGCTGGCTCATATGTGCGATGCAGACAACATCTGTCTGGGTAGCTGTGGTACGCAGCAGAGGGCTGCCAACCCAGATGTACTACCTAGTCAGGGCTCAGCACACAGTCATGACCCTGAGGGGGGTTGGGGGTGTCTGGTCATATGCTGGCCCAACAGACAGCCCACAGGTTGCATGTGCTACACAGGCAGGGCCCAGGTCACATACAGGGTACAGAGGGGATGTGGCAGGTTACAACGGTGAACCAGGTATCCCCGTATCCATACAAGGGTTCATGGGACACCCCCTGACAATTGATCACCGTTCACCTGCGTGTCACTGGACAGGGTGTGGTGTGGCAGCCATTTGGTGGTGGCCCCTGCCCTCTCCTCCCCATCCTGCCCTGGCCCTTGGTCACCCATAGCTGTATAGGTCGCACGGTCCCCAATAGGTACCAAGGCGCCATATCCACCCACAAGTACAGCTGGCTATTCTAGTCATCATACATTATAGCCAGGGGGCCATGTGCATCGGGTGTACAGTGTATATCATATGCATCTGGTCATGTTATACTGGCATGGGTATACCCAGCAGCCCCTGGAAGGCTGTGAACCCCAGTCCCGGTTCACAGGTGTGGGGCACAGCTGCAAACAGTAGGCCAGTGGCGTGATGGGGGCTGTCTGGGCACATGCACTGGGCACCACATGTATGGGTGTCTCCTGGTTGGTGGAGGGCCCTATGTGTGCCCAGGGAGCAGGGCACCCACTGCCCACCAGGAGAGGTCTGTCTACTAGTGGCAGGTGTAGCAGACCTGGGGACATAAGGGGGACAGGTGGGTACTGGGACAGGACGGTCAGGGCTGGTGTCCAGTGGCCCTACCTCGGGATGAGTTGCACCCCTGTTGCCATGGTGGGGGCGGTCTGGTGACAGTGTGGCAGCACCCTAGTGTGGCAGGTGGTGATACAGTAACAAGGAGCTGTTCCACAGGTGATGTGGGCCCCCCACACTGGGAATGCCCCCCCGGGGCCATGTGCCCATGTGGGGGGTGATAGGACACATGTTACGGTCATTGCTGTGGTCTTTGGGCATGTGGATGGATGTGCGACCGATGTGTATCTAGGCCACCTGGTAACATGCCTGCCCTGTGTGAGGGCATGGCCCACATGTGCCACCATGACATGGCCATGGATAGTGCTTGGGAGGGGTCGGCTGCCCTGTCACATGGCAGAACCACGGACATAGGGAACTGTGGCAGGGAAGTACTGGGGACTAACACATGGCATCCAGGTGGTCGGTTGGCCACCAGACCCCCAGGGTACCTGTCCCCAAGCTGGCTCCTATTTCACACACAGGATCTGGGCCTGGGCCACGGGGTCCCAGTGCACGGATGCGACAATGGCGCACAGATGAGGGGCCCTGATATGTGGTGTGGCAGGAGGCAATCAGGGAAAGGGAAAGGCCCTGGTGAGGGGATGGGCTTCAGCTTGCCTGGGATTCATCGGACCTCTGGCAGTCACTGTGGGGACAGCGATGGAGCTGCATGTCCGCTACATGAATGACAAATACACATGGGGGGGCAGCAGGCAGCCTGCCCACTGGCACCCCAGGGTGCAGTGGTGCCAAGGGAGCCACCCCACCACTGGACAAACATGGGCCCTGTGCAAGCGGACACCCCCAGACCTGCCATCAGGGGTGGGAGGGCCATGCAGGGGTCAGTCCGAGGAGTGCTCACCCACTCTGAGCCACATGTGACACTGCACACACACACCTGCCTCAGTGGCCTGCCTGTGTCCTGTGTGACAGCTGGATACAGGGATAGGGATAGGTCACCGTGGGCCAGTCCTGCTGGTGTGGTGTGGGGGCCCTGTCATCCAACATATTGAGTGTGTCACCCTACGGCCGTGATGTTGTGTGAGCCCCATCACCAGGTAGTAGCTGGCCTGGTCCTGGGCCCCCTTAGTTGCGCGACCCTCAACACCAGTCACCACGTGGCGCCCCGGTCCCTGCGAGCCACCTGCACACAGTAGCCACACCAGGCCCTATGTGCTGGACAGTGTATCTTCCCTGTGGGTGTGTGCTCAACCCCCAGACATGACCATGGTGGTACACATACATGGGGACATGCACTGTTAGTGTTGAGGGTGTACCCACACTGCCATGTCTGGCCACTGTGGTGCCACCCCTACTCCTGCACCTGTCTGGTCAGTCACTCACCTTCCGAGTCCACACGGGATGCGGCGGTGTGGGCCTGCATCTCACCCAGCATGTCCCCCATGGCAGCCTGTGTGGGTTGCGGAACAGGTCCCTGTGCTGGCCGCCCCTCTGCAGACGCTGACACAGCTCCCACTGCCTCCTCACCCTCTCCGTCCTCCGTGCCGCTGCTGCTTTGCTCCTCCTCCACCTCTCTAAGTGCATTGCCTCCTGCCGGGCTGTGACCCCACCTCGTCTGCTGCCTCCATGGCCTGTGTGTTGCATGGGGAGGAATATGGTACACAATTTAGCTGTGGTGTACCTGGCCATCTACGTACATCTCTATGATACATGGTTACCTAATGGGATGTATATACCGCCGTAGACCTATGTCACTGTGATTACAATGAGCTCCACGCAGCACAGACCGATGGGATGGAACAGACAGAGAGGGTAGCAGCCTCACATCTGTACTAGACTCAGTGTAGCCTCACCCTTGGTTCTGCCATACTGTCTCCTCTCTGCCCCGTACTCTACTACACCTTCACCTTCTCTCATCTGGAGATGTCAGCCCCAACCCTGACCCCCTAGACCTCTGTCACACTCTGAGTAGAGATCGTCACGCAACACATCTAATCTTATCCATATCCCTCTCCTTTCCCCTTCCACTCTCCCTTTCACATGTGCCTTGTGGAATGCACACTCTGTCTCTCATACACCTGCTTTTACTCATGATCTCTTTATCTCTAATGGTCTACTTCTTCTTGCTCTAACTGAGACCTGGCTGCTTCCAGATGATACTGCATCTATTGCTGCTCTCTGTCATGGGGCTATCAGTTCCCCCACACACCTCATTCCTCTGGCCATGGTGGTGGTGTTGGGCTCCTATATTCTCCCTCCAGCCAGTTCCAACCCCTCCTGCTGCCCCAGCCTCACCCCTTTCCCTCTTTTGATGTTCCCTCCATCCGTCTGTTCACCCCACCTCCTATCCGGGTAGCTGTTGTTTATCGACCTCCTGCCAGGTCTGCTTCTACTTTTCTCATTAACATTGACTCATGGCTTTCCTTCTTTCTGGAGTCCTCTTCCCCCATTCATATTCTCGGGGGTCTTAACATTCATGTTGATAACTCCTCTGATCCCTATGCTTTTGAGCTCCTCTCTCTTACCTCCTCATTTGACCTCCAGCTATGTTCCACTGCTCCCACTCACCAGCATGGCCACTGCCTTGACCTGGTATATTTCTCTAGTTTCTTACTCTTGAACCTCTGTAGCTCAGTTCTTCCCTTATCTGGCCATCACCATTTATGCTTCAATCTTCATCACCCGCTGCCTCATTTTCTTCCTATCTCCTCCAACCTATTCAGATATCCTCATGCTATTGATCCTTTGGGTCTCTCTTCTACTGTTTCTTCATCTCTTTCTTCCACTATGTCATCTAGGTCTGTTGATGAAGCAGTAACATCCTATAAGACTGCACTCTCCTCTGCTCTGGATGCTCTTGCTCCTCCCATGCCACGTCCTATGAGCCCTCTGCACCACAGCCCTGTCTTTCATCCACTACCCACTATCTACATTCCTGTGCTCGCTCTGCTGAGCTTGCTTGGCTCATATCCTGCTCCCTTGAGGACTTTCTACACCTCAGGTACATGCTTGTCTCTTTCCAGTCAGCCATAGCTCTTACCAAACAGGACTATTATGTCCATCTAACTGACTCTCTTGCTTCTGGCCCTCACCATCTCTTTACTACTCTCAGCTCTCTCCTCAAGGTGCCTCCACCTCTGATCCCTCCCTCCCATTGTGCCCAGACCCTGGCTCACTATTTCCATGCCAATATCCACAGGATCACCCTTCAATTCCCCACAAAGTCAGCAACATCCCCTCCTCCCCCTCTTCCCTGCCAAATGTCCTCCCCTACCTCTGCTACCCTCTCTTCCTTTCCTGTGATCTCTGAAGGGGAACCTGCACACCTTCTTTCTCCCTCCAAACTCACCACCTGCTCATCTGATACTATCCCCACCCACTTCCTAAGCCCCGTCTCCTCCACTGTTGTCCCTTCCATTTCTCATATTCTCAACCTTTCGCTCTCCACTGCAACTGTCCCTGCAGCCTTCAAACATGCATTGGTCACACCTCTCCTCAAGAAACCCTCACTTGATCCCACCTGTCCTTCTAATTCTCGACCCATCTCTCTCCTTCCCTTCATTTCTAGACTACTTGAACGTGCTGTTCACTGCCATTGCCTTGACTTCCTCTCCTCCTATGCCCTCCTGTATCCTTTACAGTCTGGCTTTCGTCCTTTACCCTCTACTGAAACGGCTCATTCCAAAGTCTCCAGTTACCTGTTCCTGGCGAAATCCAAGGGCATTTACTCTGTCCTCATCCTTCTTGACCTCTCTGCTGCTCTTGACACTGTTGACCACAATCTTCTCCTTAATACCCTGTCCTCGCTTGGTTCTAAGGGCTCTGTACTATCCTCATTCTCCTCCTATCTTTCCCATCACTCTTTCGGTGTGTGTTCTTGTGGCTGCTCCTCCTCTGCTATCCTGTTCCCAGTTGGTGTACCCCAAGGATCTGTCTTGGGTCTGCTCCTTTTCTCTCTCTATACCCAGTCCCTTGGTGCGCTTATCTCTTCCCATGGCTTTCAGTACCATCTTTATGCTTCTGACTCCCAGATCTACCTCTCTGCGCCTGACATCTCTCCAGCTATCCAGACCCGGATCTCTGCCTGCCTTTCTGACATTGCTGCCTGGATGTCTCACCGCCACTTGAAATTGAACATGGCCAGGGCTGAACCTCTTATCTTTCCCCCTATACCCTCCCCCCTCTTCCTCCTTTCTCCGTCTCTGTGGATAACTCTGTACTTCTTCCTTTTTCCTCGACTCGCAATCTTGGGGTTGTCTTCGCCTCTTCTCTCTCCTTCTCCGCACACATTCGTCTGATAGCTATGTCCTGCCATTTCTTTCTCTATAATATCAGCAAACTCTGTCCTTTCCTTTCTAAACAAACTACTAAGACACCTATCCACTCTTTGATCACCTCCCGTCTTGACTACTGTGACCTACTTCTTGCTGGTCTCCCTTTGTATCATCTCTCTCCCCTTCAATCTGTTCAACACTCTGCTGTGCGGCTAATCTTCCGCCAGCCTCATCATGCCCATATTACTCCTCTTCTCAAGTCACTCCACTGGCTCCCTATCCATTTCCACATCCAGTTCAAACCTCACCTACTGACCTATAAATGCATTCACTCTGCAGCTCCTCACTACCTTTCTTCTCTTATCTCTCCTTACAACCCTTCTCAGGAACTCTGCTCTTCTGGCAAATTGCTTCTATCTCTGCCCTTCTCTTCTATTGCTAACTCCAGACTTGTCTCCGTTCACCTTGCTGCACCTTACACCTGGAACAAACTACCTGCATCTGTACACCAGGCACCCTCTTTGATCCTCTTCAAATCCAGGCTGAAAACTCACCTCTTTGCTGCTGCTTTTGGATCCTGACTCACCTGTTCTCCTTTATCTTTTATTTCCCCCCCCCCTTGTTTTATCCAAGCCTACACCTCCTATGTTGTCTATTTTGACTAGATTGTGAGCTCTGATGGGCAGGGACTGTCTCTTACATGTCTGTGCAGCGCTGCGTATGACTTGTAGAGCTATACAAATGCTCCGTAGTGGGAGTGGTAGGATGGGTCCTCCATGGGGCCCTGTACCCATCCCTCTGCTGTGGCTGTACTGGGGGCCAGCACACCATGTTTGTGTGCGGTTCACATGGGTGTCTGTGCGGCTCTATGCTGCACACTGTCATGTGCTTGCTGATGGGTGTATGGCGCTGTACATGCCCTGCATCATGTAGGAGTGGTCACAACACGTTCACGTGTTCCGTGCTGGTCCATCCATCTCACAGGGCTGTTGTTTGCACAGGGCCATGTGGTCCAGGTGGCCACATGCAGACAATATCCATATCTGTGGTTCAGCAGGCTGGCGGGCCTCGGGGGGAGCCAGGATGGTCTCAGCCCCCTTGGACAGCTGCAGGGGTGGGGGACACCATCCCCCTTCCCAGGGACAGCTGTTTGGGTGTGCCAGGCCCTCCCCAGCCCCCTGTTCGATAGTCTTGGCCCTCTTCCCTCTACATGGTGGGATGTATCTGCTTTGCCGAATGTGGGGTTTGGGGTGGGGTTCCAAGGGCTGGTTGTGGGGCATTGTGGGGCCTGCATGGGAGCAAGCACTGGGTTGGGCTGGAGCTGCACGGTAACTGGTGTTGTGGCCAGGACACATGGGATGGGACTGGGGACCTGACATGGTGGGGGTGGGGGTGATCAGTGTGGATGGGATGGTATCTCTACATTGGGCCAGGTATTGGGTGTGTAGCTGGGGACTGCAGGTGGAAGGTTACACTGTGAATGGCTGACTGGGGACTACAGTCTGGGGGCGGAGTGGGCATGCTGCAAAAGGCTTGTCATTTATGCCATATGTTGCGAGACACTGGCTGAAAACATGAAGTGAGATGATTGGACACCCGCACAACAGGTGGCGGGGTGTTCACAGTGGACACATGGACACCAATGGACTGCAGCTGGTTTGTTGGCAACAGGGTATACACAGGGACGAAAGGGAAGGTGCTATATTTTACTTTGGCCCTCATAGCTATTTCTTTCCTCCGGCCCTCATAGCTATCTCTTTCCTCTGGCCCTCATAGCTATTTCTCTCCTCTGGCTCTCATAGCTATTTCATTCCTTTGACTCCCATGACTATCTCTTTCCTCTGGCCATCATAGCTATCTCTGTCCATTGACCATCATACCTGGTATATGTTAGCTCTGGGATTTGGCCATCGTGAACGTCTGCGCTATGTGTTGTACAAGGGGTCAGTACTGTGTAGCTCACCTCCTACAGTGGTGTTGTACCTTCCATGTTGGCCCTTGTGATTTCCATGTCATATACTTGTCCTCCAGGGTCTATATTGTGCTTCCTTGTCCTTTGTTTGGTGAGGTCTGTGATCCGCATGTCCAGTATGAGCTGTGTTATGCTGTTACTGTGGAATGTGGTTCACACTGCCACCTGTTCACCTCCCACAATACCATGTGTTGTCATTCTCTGCAATGTTTTGGTCTGCTATTTGCACCGCTACCCTCTGAGCAGTCTGGTATGGTGCATTCTGTGTGCTGGTAGTGATGTCATGGTATGTAGGGTTTGCTGGGGGTTCTACATGGACTGTGTTTGCAGTTCCCCCTACTCATGATGCCAGTTGGCACTGGCATGTGGTACTGTGGATATCTGGTACTCCTTCCATGTACATGCACTCAGTATGGGCCATGTCTGATGTCCCTAGACATGGCTCCCACACCCCCCTGCGGCAGCCCCTGCATGTGCTGGGATGTTAGCTTTCCCTGGACTACATATCTCCATCTTACCTGCATGTGGATGTGCTGTATCCAGCGCAGGGGGCAGGCCATGCAGATACATGGGCCCCAGTCATTCCACCAGCCACTGCTCCAGGGGTGCGAGGGCAGGTCTGCTGGGTCCACCCCTACCAGTGGCCTGTGCATGGCGCCTCTCCTCCGATAGGTGCGCACATACCCCCCGCTTTATATCGCTGTAGCGTTTACGGATGCTGTCAAGGTCTCTTTGTGGGCCTCCTGTCTCTGCAACAGCGGCCCGCACTGCCTCCCATGCCATGGTACGTGCGCTGACGGTGGTGGTGCTGCTCTGGTGCCCGTATAGCACTTCATAATTGTCAAGCATGCTTGCCAGCAGGAGTTCATTTTCCTCCTGTGTGAATCTCAATGCCCTCCTCCTGGCATCCACGGGCATGGGCCTCTGCTTCTGCTTCCATCCTGGTGCCCCTTCAAGCTGGTTTCCATGGGGGCCGGGACACCCTGGATCACCCTGCCTCCTCACCCTCAGGCTCCTGTATAGTGGCGGCTGCTGGAGGCTGCTGTCTACCTTGGTCACCAGATGTGTCTGTCAGATCAGTGTGGTTCTCCTCACTGATGTTACTCGCTGCTCTCTTCCTTTCACCTCCTTCTATTCAGCTCCTACTATACACCCTCGGCAGTATGTGCATTTTGCGCATGTGTTCTGTGTTGTTGACAGACCTATCTCTTGTGTGATGACAGACCACTATGCATCAACATTTCAGTTTCACACATGTCGCCATACTTTGGACATGTGGCAATGATGGCTGAACATGCAGACATGGTAATTCAACACATTTCAATGACATCTTCTGCCTTTTCTATGATGTCTTGTAGCCTTTGCCTGCCTCATACAGTCCCTATCAGACACTTGCTGCACACAGACGGTAGGTTGCACCTTGGATCTTTTGTGACTAACATCAACCTTTACATGTTTGTGTTTAGCTGTTTGTTTCATCGTGCCTTTCTGTGGTATCTATGTGCACCAACACTGATGGACATGATGTGGACCTCTGAGATGCCTGTGTGACATGGGCATAGACATGACCATGTGGAGATGACAACCTGGTCTGCAGTGCCATTTCCTAATGTCCTCGAAATGCACTGTGCTCTGTGTTGTGATCGTGTAATGTTTGCATGTCTGACATTTCATTATGTACATATTGATATTTCACTCCCTACAATGTTGCCTAATGTTGTGTGCAGCATATCATGATGGTGTTTCTCCTCCTTTTACCACAGGGCACAGCCAACACACACAGCACATCTACTACACTGCATCTGCAGTCACCATCACCCACCTGTTGGAGGACACAGCAACACCATGCAATGATCCTTGAGAGATGGTGCCATAGGGTGATGGAACTATGCGAGTGGGACACATGCCTATGATGGACATTATTGTTGGACTGGTACTTTGAGCATAACAAGGATGACCACACACCCTTGCTGCTGTGCTCTGGCTGGGTGTTGTGTTCATCGCAGGAGACACACGTCACCTTTGCAATACTGTGGCACATTGAGATGTCACATGTGACTATGCATGCCCAGGGATTCAAGGACAGTCTTAATGGGACATGTAGGGTTGCAGACACCATTTGCACTGCAGACACTGTGTACTGGTCCCTACATATGCAGTAGAGACTCACATACTCACTGTATGTTGTAAATCCATCTGACATTGTGTTCGTGTGTGTGGCCCATGTGTGTGACTTGCATCGCTGGATATCCTCATATGTTTGGATCAACAGGAGCATACAGCCATGTGTGTGGCACAAGAGGAACATTGTGTAGATCCTCTTTTATTTGTCTGACTACCTTACACTTGGACATGACACGCTGTTTGCCACCATATCACTGTGATGCGCGCCAACATCTTGGATTGTTGTTTGACCCTCGCCAGGGGTGTTACAGTGCATCCGGGGCAGCACTCTGTCATCGTTCAATGTACACAGTGCATGTGCATGTGACTGATTATGTTGGTACACCAGTGCATGTGCCGGTGTGGATTTTATGTGGGTTAGTGCACCATTGTTGACCTTTTTTCCAACTCCACGTACATGATATTGTGTTTGGTTACTGTACAGATGTGCTGCTCTACATTGATCTACAAACAAATCATTGCATATCTGCATAGTCCTATTTATCATATGACATTGCGCCACTCACATTGTAACAGTAACTTTGCAGTGTGGCAGTAGGTGTGTCCATTTTCTAACTTCATTTGTGCATTCCATGTACCCTGACATATGTGTGATGATCCTGTATCCACAGCACTCATTGCAGCAGGCCTTCGGCATTGTGCTATCTCTGCATGTCTGTGAGGTTCTGCTTTGTTTGTTCTTTGGCAACATGTGCCTCTCGTACCTGTTACCATGTCCTCATTTTGCACTGTGTCACTGTTTTTGGTCCCATTTGGGCATTAAAGGTGTGTATTTGCCTGGTTACTTGATGTCTGATCTTTCTCGGCACATCACAGACTGTTTTCTGGCATCTACACTGCTGTATGACCCACTGCTACACACACATATGGTCTACACAGCTGGGGGTTGTGCTGGGGTATTGGTACATGACATCATTGTCATGTTTGTGCATTTGCCTGTGCACTGCAAATCCACATCTCTGCATGGCAGCATGGCATTACATCTGTGTATCTTCCTTTCCTACCGTATCACCTTGTGGTTGTGTGGTCAGCTTGGTGTACCTGCCTGGACCATGCTTCCTGTCAGTTGTGTGGCCTGACACATATTTCATGGCTGACCCACCTATCAGAGCACTCACATGGCCATGGTACAGTTGGTGGACATTGGACACATGTTACGATCATTTTGTCCTGTTCATCTTACAATGACTCGTGCACAGGTAATTGACACTGACAGCTATATATGTGCAGACATTCCAGCCAGGTATGTTGGCACCACTGTTCCCTCTAAGCTGTGCGTGTGTGCGCGCGCACACACCTCGCAGAGCGAGCGCACATACTTTATAACAGAGCGCACAAAAATTACAGTTCTGATTCTGATAGAAAACAACACAGACGTCTTAAAATTTAAAAGTTGTTGTGTATTTACGGTTTTCACAAGTTCTACAATATTTTCTAGTGCAATCAAGGTGGTGTACATACTGTATTCTGACATGTAGTCAAATTTTAAAGTATATAACTCCGAGTGTTGTTATGTGGCGCACAAAAAGATAACCTTCCTTCAAAAGCTGCACAGATGATATTTTATGTGCACACAGCCTACAGAAAATTAGAGGGAACATTGGTTGGCACGTCAACCATGCGCCATGTGTTCTCTTGCTATTGCAGTGATGATGCAGATGACGTACATCGATGCCATCTGGATCACTCACAGCACAATAACCCCAAACCACCTTTGAGATCATTGACTAGTGTGGGTGTTTTATCATACACAGGATGTGTGAGGTGTATCCAATGTTGTACTCCTGCCCACAGATGGTTTTACTGATATCCACATAGGTGTTCCATTGTAACACAGCTACATTCTTCACTCCCATGTGCCTGGCCAGTTGCATGTCAGCTCATTTGGACCATTGTGGCTTCTTTTGGGTGGGCATTTCTACTACTTGGCCACATGCATGGTCAGGCTGGTGCCAGTACATCCCCACATGGGAGGTGTTTGAGGGACATAGCTGGCATTGGTGTTCATTGGCACTGGTGCTGACAGTGGCAGCGGGGCGGATTAAAGATGCGTCTGCCTCCTTCTCTACACATCGACGGCAGAGATGCTCATGTCATGGTGTGGAGGAGTGGCACAATGGTTCGCACACTGGCTTGGGAACCAGGGGATCAGGGTTTGATTCCCACTAGCACTCCATGGCTGATCACATACTCTCCATTGCTATGACAGGATTGAGGTTATCAGTGTCCCTCTTTAATGTACATTCCCAGGTTTAAGTTACAATGTATGCTGCTTTGATTGATATAATACAGCAGTATCAGACAGCTGTTACATATATATGTCTGTACACTTGCTGACATCTTGCTGTGTATGCTTTTTCAGGTTTGTGTGCCCTGTATTGCCGGCCAGGTATGTATTTGTGGACATTTCATGACTGATGTGTGTTGGGTCCTCATCATGCACCACCTACTGTCTACATGCACGCATATGTGACTACGGCATTTGGAGCATGCAGCTGCATTGGGGGGAGGCCTACTGAGCAGTACACACCATGCAGCTCCTGAACATGATGTGCCCTGCTCATCATCTGTGGACGGGCCAGTGACTTTTGTGTGACATGTTGGACACACATTTGTCTCTGCTGCTGCATCACTGCACTGACCAACGTATTAAGTGGGATACTGCTGATGTACATGGCCCACCTGTGCTCACATCCTTGAATGGTGGCAGCTGTCTGTGTTCCAGCCATCTGCCACCTCATAGGGTGCTACGGGTTTCCATACACACATTCCCTTTGTTGGAACATATTTGCATTGTGCTTGTTGCGGTTGTTTGGGATAGTGGTTACAGACATGTGTTGCACCACCATAGGTTCTGGGTTTGGGTCCCACCTGTTCCTTTTCTTTTCTTTTCTTGTGTTCTGCTAACCTTACCATACAATGGCTCCCGCTTCGTCACTTCTCCACGCACCCTACCTTCTCTTCACTGTGCACTGCAGTGTCTCCTCCATGCAGTCTATCCATCACATATTAGCTGTTACATATGGTCCCTTTCTTTGGGCTGTCTGGGTGGGCAGTTGGCTCAGTGGTTTGGTATTGGTGTTGGTAAGCTCTGTTTGGACTTTTCAGTGAACCAGTTCAATTCTATCATATTCCTTTTTGGATCTCTTGCCCATTTTGCCCTTGTACACACACCATCCACACAGCTGGCCCTTCAGACCAACCTCTGACGCCTTTTCCGTTTAATTTGTTTACTTTTCTGCATGCTGTTTTCACTGCACACCATTTCATGGTGTGTGTGCATGTCTTTATCTGTGGCTCACATCCCCATTACAGACTGCGATATCAGCTGCCTGTGGTCTACGGCCTTACACCTACGGCTCCGTTTCTCATGTGGCACCATGTCTGTACATCTCTCAGCGCGTCTTCTACTGTATGCGCGCCTTTGATTGCAACCCCTTTGGACGCGTTGCTGCTTCCCGTCAGCTGTGACGTTAATGCGCGGTAAGTCCAGGGCACCCTATACCACACATTAAATAACCAGGGAGCCCTGTACCACATGTTACCGGATCAGGCTTGCCTTAATGCCGCACCACCCACTTCCTTATATGAAATCAGTAACATTACCGGGGCAGTTAACGACAGTAACATTACCGTGCTTTAGTAAGCATACCCCTTAGGCTTCAAAAACTCTGACTTCAGTAAAATGGTCAAGTACCTGAAGGAGGAGTTGGTAGGTTGGGAGGGCTTAAGAGAAGTGGAATTGCAATGAGTTAAACTAAAGAAGTGGCTGCACAAATAAAGGCAAAAACCACAGCTTTCACAAAATTCAGAAGCTCGCAAACAGAGGAACACAGAAAAGAATACAAGATCAAACTAAAAGAGACAAAAATAGAAATAAGGATAGCAAAATCAAAGGCAGAAGAAAAGATGGCTAAAGATATGAAGTGTGGAGACAAGACTTTTCTCAAGTATATTTGGGAGAGGAGGAAAATCAGAGGTGGAATTGCAGGACTTAAAAGTACTGGGAACGGATTCGTGGAAAGTGACATTGAAAAATCAACAGTGCTGAACAAATACTTCTGTTCTGTTTTCACTAGAGAAAATCCGGGAGAAGGACCACCTGTGATTGACAGATATACAAATGGGAATGGAGTAGATACCACACCATTCACAAAAGATGATGTGTCAGAACAGCTTGCAAAACTGAAAGTAGACAAGTCTATGGAACCAAATGGGATATACCCCAGTATACTGAAAGAGCTCAGAGAGGTTCTTGCAGGGCCTTTGAAGGATATTTTTAATAGATCCTTGGAGACAGGAGACGTTCCGCAGGACTGGAGAAGGGCTGATGTGGTACCTCTCCACAAAAGTGGCAATAGGGAAGAAGTGACAAACTACAGGCCAGTAAGCCTTACCTTGGTGGCAGGAAAAGTAATGGAGGCACTCCTGAAAGAGTGAATAGTGGACTTCCTTGAAAACAACAGGTTGCATGATCCAAAGAAACATGGTTTTACCAAAGGACGATCTTGCCAAATGAATCTGATTGAGTTTTTTGACTGGGTGACCAGAGAACTAGATCAAGAGCATACGATGGATGTGATCTACCTAGATTTCAGCAAAGCCTTTGATACTGTCCCTCATAGGAGGCTTGTCCCTCCAACTTAGATACAGCAGAATTGCAATTAGAAATACAAACGTCTTGATCAGACATGTTTGCAACCACATCAGAAGAAAATTGGGAGACTTGGGAAAGAAATGACCACAGAGAAACCTCTATATGTGTCACTATTTCCCATATGTTCCACAATGAAATATCTTTAGAAACAGTAACTTTCTCTCCAGAACTCAAAACGTTCAAAGGTACTGGCATCCTAACTGAAGCAGCAGTTGAACCACTGTCCACATTGAGAGGCATCTTCGGGGAAATTGGAGATTGAGCACCATCCCCTCCAGATATTGAGATGACTTCTGTCCCCACATGAACTTCCTGACTGGATGGGGTAGAACCCATTCTTGCAGGGGGAGATACAGTCAAAAGAGTACTTACATACTAGGAATGGAAACCCTTGGTGTAGCCAATTGAAGGTGCCGATCCACTGGCCCAAAGACCTTAACAGACTTCGTCAATTCAGCTGGCTTTGCCTTTTTTTCCTCTTCCCCATAAGATCCCCAATTCAGGTTCAAAACTCTAAACTCCAAAGGGGCTCCAAAGGGGCAGGACATCCCCTTTGGTCACACCCCTTCGAGCACGTGCCAATGGTCATGCGTCTGTGGCCACGTCCCGTGGCGTGCTACAGATTTTTAATTGCCCGGGGTTGATGTCAGCACAGCGGCTCAACCTCTAGCGGCAGCAAGCAGAGAACCAGCAGATAGCACAGGTAATTCAGCAGTAGTAGCAAAACCTCTCTTGCAACTAAAAGGTTTTAAATAGTAAAAATGGGAAAGCAAATTGGAATGCTAATCATTTATAAGACAGCATGGGTGTGCTTGTTGAATCACATGAACTTTAGGAATCCTATTTAACATCTTCATGGAACTTGATAATCTTTAATTCAGAAAAGCCATTATATATGGTAGCAGCTAGTAGAAAAGCCCCAAAATATCTGATTACTGCCCCAGAAAGGTGAACAGCAAAGCAGAGGAGAGCTCCCTAATGAACATAGGAAGATACATTTTGGTAAGGATAGTTTTGAATTCACACACCTTTGAGAAATATGTTCCTGATTTATAAACCATACACTGTATTTAATAAATACTGCCAGATGAAATAAGCTTCAGAAGATCTAACACAGCTTTGTTAGATATAAGCTATTTTTAAACAAACCTAAATGATATTATTATTTATGCAGGCTTGAGTGAACTGTAGAACTGATTTTCCCTTTGGCAGCTATAACAAAAGCTAAGAAGGCCTAAGAGAGAGACTTTCCAGTATGAAGATCTGAATCTGTTCAAACTTCTAAGTGTCAAAGAAAATTAATAACAAGCTTCAGTTCTGGCAAAGTTATATATATTCTTATAGAACCAAAACCAGTCTTTTAAAATTACTGAATGATGACAATATACTGTAACTTTACCTTCCAATTTGCCCTTTAAAATTTTAAAAACATCGCAGCCGACCGCAGTCCAGGTCTCCTGTCATAAACTACAAAAAAATTCTGAACTGAAACTGGTTTGCTAGCTTTAGAATTTGTTAACCAAATGGGAAGGGCTAGAGAATAAGAGGGTGCACGGTTAAAATAAAATTTGGTTTGTGTTTGTTTAAAATTAATTTTTACAGATTTTTGGGCATTTGCTTTCAGTTTCTTTGACATATTCATTTTTTTAGGCACACATTGTGAAAATCAAAACAAACAAATATTTTTTAAACTTCAACAAATAGAGGTAGGCTGACTTGCACTGAACAGTGGGAAGAACCACTCTAGCCACCTTAATGGGCACAGTAAATGGACCATACTGTTTTTTATCTGATGACATATACTATGGACCCAATTCTGGGATGTGGGTTGCGGGGCTGCACATCCCAATGGGGGCTTGATTCCCCCTCTGATTCTCCCCATTTGTCCTTCGCAGCAGGACTGGGAAAGCCGGCGGGGGGCAAGAGGGGGTGGGATCGGGGCAGACCAGGGGCAGGCCAGCACAGCAGGTCATACAGGGCCAATTCAGGTCACAGTCAAAGGTGGAATAAGCAGCACCAACCTGGCAATTGGGCCCAGGGATCCCACCCCTGGGGCCCGGGGCCAGGTGCAGGGGGTCCCCACCACCCAATCCAGGCCCCAGCAGGTCAGCCATGGGTCAGGTGGCGAGTTAGAGGGGGGCTGAAGCCATGGGAGCTGGAGGTGCCTGCAGGGAGGATGTTCCCATAGGTGGCAGGGGAATGCTGGGTTGCCCACAGGCCCGATTCTGTGCACCGTGGAAACGTTTTGTTCCCACGGTCCAGAATCAGGTCCAAATGGGTCTGTCTTGCTCGGGGCCATCCGGACCACCCAGACGTGCCCCTCTGTAAATAGGGCTTCACGTTACTATGTTATTATGCGGAATGATTATGTGCATGTTAATTTGTAGGTATACATGCATACAAGTGATTTGCATGCACTTAAATTTTTCAGTGCTCATACAAAGCAAATGCATGCTCACGAATGCACATCCCCTGCTAGAGAATTTGCTGCCAAGTAGGTCTGCTCTCTGAAGTATAAAGCAGTAGAGCGGCAGTACGTGCTTTAGGTTTTTTTTGCTTGTTCCATATTAACACATGCAAACACAAACTAGCACACACTATTTCAGTTTACCATATTTAAATTGTTTCACCAGAAGCATGCTGTTCCATTGGAATATTTGGTTCAATCCAGGAACCTTAGGTTCCTGAATTTTCCAAAGACAATGCAACTGTCTCCCTCTAAGTTATAAAAAAGCTATACATGAGAGATACTGAAATTTACTACAGGTGAGGGTATTGTTATTTTTAAATTTTACTATTTACCATTGAAAATTATTCAAGGGAATACAACAAAAGGAACATAATAAGATTTGTCATACTGGGCCAGAGGAATGGTCCATCAAGCACAGTATCCTTTTTCCATTCAGTGGCCAATCCAGGTTACAAGTATATGGCAGGATCCCAAAAGGTACACAGATTCTATGATATACATAGAGTGAAAAAACATTTTCTCCAATTAATCTTAAATGTACTACTTTGTAGCTTCATTATATGGCCCATAGTCTTTATATAAATGGTAAATAAATGATTTATGTTTACTCACTCTACTCTGCTCATTATTTGGTTCACCTCTATCATATCTCCCCTCAGCTGTCTCTTATCCAGTCTGAAGAACCCTAACCTTTTAAGCCTTTAGTCATAGGGATATTCTTCCATCTCCTATATAACTTTGGTCACTCTTCTCTGTACCTTTTCTAATTCTACTGTATCTTTTTTTAGATGCATCAACCAGAACTGCACACAATACTCAAGATGTGGTCGCACCATGGGGTGATACAGAGGTTTTCTAATATCCATTTCGTAAAATTCCTAGCATTCTATTAGCTTTCTTTGCTGCCACTGCACACTGAGTAGAGGATTTCAATGTTTTATCGATAATGGCACCTAGATCCTTTTTCTGGGTGATGGCTCCTAGAGCACTGGCTTGGTAACCAAGAGACCTGGGTTTGAGTCCCACTGGCACTTCTTGTGACCTTGAACAAGTCACTTAACCATCCATTGCCTTGAAAGAAAGTCCTGGCAATATACTTCCGGTCACATTGCCAACAAACCCAGGAGTTGTGCTGGGTCACCAGTAGTCAGCATTGACTTGAAAGCACACACTGCTTTGCATTGGCTTGTAGGAGATATTGTCAGTAGCAGATAAATACACATGTATGAATACTCGGTATGTCTAGGGAAAATTGCTATTCTCCCTTTTCCCAGGATTCCATAGGACTACCTGGCAAACAAACCACATGAAAAACAAGAACCATCCCTGTGTTTATATATAAATTAGACTTTATTACTGATAGAAAAATAGTGTGAAATTAGCATAAAATTGTTTTCTGAGGTAGTATGTTATGCAGCCCTATAATTACAATTACCAAGATACCTAATCTCTGTTTTAGCAACCAACATCACTGATTCACTCTGCACTCAGATGTACAGTACATTATCTGTCTGTCTAAGCTAGCCCCGACCTTGGTGGGGGCGGGGGGGGGGGGGGGATTAAAGACCAGTATCTTAGCTCTTGCTAGAATGGTTGTAGCTGGGACTGAGAAACTGTCTCCAGAACAGCACAAAGTCAAAGTATGGCAGAGGTCCAATGTCGGCTACAGGTCTGTGGGAGAGAATCACTCCACTCTGAGGTTTTGCCCTTGGACACTATGGGCCCGATTCCATCCCAAATGTCCGGGCCCTCTGTGTATCCGGCTGGAACCAGACTCACAGAGGGAGCCAGGATTCTGATCCCATGGGGCACGTCTAGCCCCACGGGATCGGAATCGAGAAATAAGAATCACGAATAAGAATTATCCTCTGTACAAAAGGAAAGATGGACAGGATGCACCTGCAGCCCAACACACATATGCAGCCCTCTGTGAACATGCATAGAGGCTTGCAGAACACCTGGGAAATTTAACTTCTGTCACAGACTGTTTTGCTGATTTCCTCTGCCATTCTCACTTTATTTGCTTGCTTGCCTGTCTCTCTGGCTGGAAAGTCAGATAAGGGGTCATTCTATGTTGTACAGAGAAGGTAGACGGGGGAGGGAAAGGGGCAGATCAGGGCAGTTCCATTGAAGAGCCCTGACTGAGCTAGCTGAGCACGGCCTGTACGTGCAGGCCGGATGAAATCGGGGTCCCGGCCATGGTGCAGTCGGGATCCTGATTCTATCCGGCCTGCACGTACAGGCCTTGCCCAGCTAGCTCAGTCAGCACCATGGCGTCTGGTTGTCATTGCTCCGCGGCTCCATTGAAAAGCCGCAATCCCTGGCTGCCAGCTGCAGAGCTGCTTTTCCCGCAGCCCGACCCCTGATCTGGCCCCCTAAGGCCAGGGTCAGGTTGTGGGGAATATCCTCAGCCCCCCACCCCACTTCCGACAACTAGGGGAACTTATTCCACCTCGGAGCTGAAATAAGTTCCCCGTGCAAGTCACCGGCCCTGGATATGCAGGGCTGACACTGGAATCGGCCCTGTACATCTGGGGCCACGACTGCCTACTGCCTGCCCTTTCACTGCCCCTGATCTGCCCCTTTCCCGCCCCTTTCGCGCCCCTGTCTACCTTCCCCATACAACATGGAATGACCCCTTATCTGACTTTCCAGCCAGAGAGACAGGCAAGCAAGCACATAAAGTGCAGAGAATGGCAGAGGAAATCAGCACTTTCCCTGATCGGTTCCATCACCATTTGTCTAAGCAATGCATCTTGGAAGGCATCCACAATTTTGTTACTTCTTTCCAGATTTTCAGGAGGAATACTCCAATCCACATCGGGTAGATTAAAGTCACCCAAAATGATCACTTCCCCCTTCATGGCTATCTTTGCAAAACAGTCTGTGACAAAAGTTAAAGTTCCCAGGTGTTCCACAAGCCTCTATGCATGTTCACAGAGGGCTGCTTGTGTGTGTTGGGCTGCATGTGTGGAAGGCCGTCCTGAAGCGTTTGTGCCACTTGAAGACTCACGGCCTTGACATTACATCTTCTCCATGAGACACTCAGTTGGGCCCTTCTCCAACTTAACCAGAAATTTCAATTTGATTCTTTGCTCCATATTTCTGCTACCTCCAGTTGCATGACAAAGCAACGGAGCAGGGTGCTACAAAAAAACCTGAAAATAAAACCTGAGTGAGAGAGATGAAAAATATTATAGCAGAATAGTGGCGAGATGTTGCACAACACAGTGACATAAGCAGTTAGCCAATTGGCATTGAGTCATGGGCGTGGCTGCCACAGTCTCGTTTCATTTTTATCGCACCTCTTATGATGTCAGATAAAGACCAGCATGGTCCATCTAGTCTGCCCAGCAAGGTGGCAAGAGTAGGTACGCCCACTGCTTCATGCAGGTCACCCCTCCCCATGCCTTTGTTTAGGGGTGTACCCAGCGCTCCATGCAGATCACCTCTACTTGTTGAGATATCAGAGACAGTTACGTTTATTTTGATTTTATCCTGTTTCTATAAAGAGATCCACTGTGTCTGTCCCATGCCATTTTGAATTCTGTTACTTTATTTTCCCCTACCATTTCCATCGAGAGGGCATTCCAAGTATCTACTACTCTTTCAGTGAGAAAGTATTTCTTGATGTTGCCTTTTAGTTTACCCCTTGCAGCTTCATGTTATGCCCTCCAGTATTAGAGCTTCCCCGTCTTTGAAAAAGGTTTGTTTGTTCATTAATACTCCTTAAGTATTTAAACGTCTGTATCATATCTCCCCTATCCCTCCTCTCCTCTAGAGTATACATATTTAGGTATAGGAGTCTCTTTTCATACGTCTTCTGACGCAGGCTCCAAATAATTGCGGTCGCCTTCCTCGGAACATTTCCAGTCTTTTTATATTCTTTCTGAGACATGGTCTCCAAACCTGAACACAATATTCCAAATGAGGCCTCACCAGTGACTTGTATAGTGGCATTAGTATCTCCTCTTTTCTGCTGATAATTCCTCTCTGTGTGCAACCCAGCATTCTTCTGGCTTTGGCCATCGCCTTGTCACACTGTTTCACCACTTTGAGATCCTCAGAAACAATCACTCCGAGGTCCTTCTCCTGGTCCATGCACACCAACCTCTCGCCCCCTATCTCATACAATTCCCTTGGATTTCTTCATCCCACGTGCATAACACTGCACTTCTTCACATTAAATCTTAACTGCCAAGCATTAGACCATTCTTCCAGCTCTTTCAGATATTTTCTCATCTTATCCACTCCCTCAGGGGAATCCACTCTGTTGCAAATTTTTGTGTCACCTGTAAATAGACAGACTTTTCCATTCAGTCCTTCAGCAATATCACTCACAAATACACTGAACAGTACCAGCCCCAGGACCGATCCCCGGGGCATACCTACTACTACTACTACTGAGCATTTATATAGCGCTACAAGTCATACGCAGCGCTGCACAAGCAAACAAGTAAGAGGCAGGGATAAAGCAAGGGAGGAGAAGGAGATCAGGGGAGTTAAGAACCAAAAGCAGTAGCGAAGAGGTGAGTTTTCAGCATGGATTTGAAGAGGGTAAGGGAGGGTGCCTGGCGTACAGACACAGGTAGTCTAATCACTTTCCTTTTATCCAAGTAACTTCTATTTACCATCACCTTCTGTCATCTGATCCAGTTCACCATCTCGGGACCCATCCCAAGTCTGGTCAGTTTATTGATAAGCCTCCTGTGAGGAACAGTATCAAAGTCTTTGCTGAAATCTAAGTAGATCACATCCATCGCATACCGTTGAGCTAGTTCTCTGGTCACACAGTCAAAGAACTCAGTCAGATTTGTTTGGCATGATCATCCTTTGGTAAAACCATGTTGCCTCGGATCATGCAACCTATTGGTTTCAAGAAAGTCCTCTATTCTCTCTTTCAAGATTGCCTCCAATACTTTTCCCTTTTGTGAAGAGGTAACAAATCGGCCCTTTTCCAGTCCTGCGGAACTTCTCCTGTTTCCAAGGATCTATTAAAAACATTCTTTAAAGGTCCTGCAAGAGCCTCTCTGAGCTCTTCCAGTTTCCTGTATGTATCCCATCCAGTCCCATGGCTTTGTCCACTTTCAGTTTTGCAAGCTGTTCAAACACATCATCTTCTGTAAATGGTGTAGTATCTATTCCATTTCCATTCGTATATTTGTCAATCACAGGTGGTCTTTTTCCAGGATTTTCTTTAGTAAAAACAGCATTTTCGCTTTTTCAATGTCACTTTCCACGAATCCACTCTCAGCACTTCTGAGTCCTGCAATTCCACCTCTGATCCTCCTCCCCAATATACCTGAAAAATGTTTTATCACCACGCTTTAGATCTTTAGTCAGCTTTACTTCTGCCTTTGATTTTGCTATTCTCATTTCTCTTTTTGTCTATTTTAGCTTTATCCTTTATTCTTTTCAGTGTTCCTTTGTTTGCAAACTTCTGAATTTTGTGCAAGCTGTGTTTTTTGCCTTTATTTGTGCAGCCACTCCTTTAGAAAACCAAATAGGTTTCCTTTTCCTCTTGTTTGTATTTACTTTCCTTACATATGTATCTGTTGCCCCTTTTATTGCCTTCTTTAGTTTAGCTCATTGCAATTCCACTTCCATTACCTCCTCCACCCTGCCAATTCCTCCTTGAGGCACTTGGCCATCTTCCTGAAGTCAGCATTTTTTATTTCTAGGGACTTTAAGCTTGCTGTGAGGTGACTCTGCCTTGGCTTTTATCTCAAACCACACCGTGCGATGATTGCTGCTGTTCACATGGGCACCCACCTGGATATTAGACACGCTATCTCCATTGGTGAGTACTAAATCCAGCTTCAAACGTTCCCTGATCGGTTCCATCACCATTTCTCTAAGCAATGCATCCTGGAAGGCATCCACAATTTTTTTTCACTTCTTTTCAGATTTGCAGGAGGAATACTCCAATCCACATCGGGTAGATTAAAGTCACCCAATATGATCACTTCCCCCTTCATGGCTATCTTTGCAATATCAGCAATCAATTCGCTCTCCATTTCTTTGGTTTGAGTTGGAGGCATGTAGACTACACTAATATCGATGACAGTTGCATCTCCTCTTTCCAACACAATCCACAGCACTTCTTCTTTTCCCTACATCCCCTGCATTTCAGCAGCTTTAATATTGCTTTTGATATATAGAGCTACTCCTCCTCCTTTTCTGCCTTCTCTATCTCTCCTAAAAAAATTATAACCAGCTATAGCTTTATCCCATTCATGTGACTCATTAAACCATGTTTCTATAATGGCCACAATGTCCAAGTCCATTTCCACAATTAGGGCTTCCAGGTCAGGAACTTTGTTGACTAGGCTTCGAACATTTGTGCTCATTGCTTTCCAGTATTTCTTGACTGGCTTGCCTGTATTTTGCATGGATTTTGTGCTATACACCTCTTCCCATTTGTCATTGATGTGTGGTTTAAAAGTGTGGCTGTTTCCAATGTTATTATGCTTTTGCTGGGAGCGACGTCCTGATCTTGTCCTTCTCCATCCGTCACCCCCTCTCCCTAGTTTAAATGCCTGTCCACATGCTGCCTGAATTTTTCACTTAGGATCCTTTTCTCTGCGACAGAGAGATGCAGTCCATCAGCACAGTATCGTCTCTTGTTGATCCATCTGTTTCCCCAGTCTAAATCCTTCTTGTTTGCACCAGGTTTGGAGCCATGTATTAAAGGTTTTTATGTGATGCAGCCTTTCTGCCCCCTTTCCAAGAACAGGTAGAACTTCTGAGAATGTTATAGTGTTAACAATGGGCTTAAATTTCTCTCCCAGAGTCAGGAAGTCCCTTTGAATTGCAGAGGCACTGTTTCTAGCCAGGTCATTTGTACTCAATGTGGATGACAACATCAATTTTGGAGTGCTCACTTTTTCCACTAACTATACTAACAATTTGGCTCGTATTCCTGCTGGCTGAAGAGTCTGGGAGGCATTTGACCATCTTCTCACCATTGAACTGTGTTCCCAAGTTGATGCCTCTGATGATGGAATCTCCAAGTAGTAGTACGGTAGTTTTCTGTTTTGTGTTTTTTTCTTCATATTTGGTGCATTATCAGAATCCTTTAAAACACACTTAAAAACTCACCTTTTTGTATGGCTTTCAACGTTCCGCCCCCTCCCTCACCTCCTACTACCTTTCCCCTTAACGAGTATTGTAATTAACTTTTTTATTGATTGTCTTGTTGTTTTTTTACTTCTTTGTTCTCTTTCCTTTCCCCCTCTTGGAAACTTCTAAATTGGCGTTCTCTTTCCTTTCTGCAGCCTTTTATGATTTTACGATTGTAAACCGCTCCGATACCCTGTGACGGGCGGTATATAAAGTTTTAAATAAACATAAACATAAACAAACTTCACAGCCAGCTATAAGCTGAGAATTGAATATGTATGTTTTGCCAGTTTTTTCAGTGCTCACTGTAAACTATCTCGTCTGTAATCCGCTGTCATGGGCTGCAACTATCAATCTCTCATCCTTTGGTTGCAGTTCACCTCTCCTTAACAATTCATTTGTCCATTCTTGATCAACAAAGGGTTCCTGGAATAACACTTCGGGGTATGTTTACTAAACCGCGGTAAAGTCACCGGGAGCAAGGGCAGTGTTAAGGTGCATGAAGCCATATAAGGCAGTGGGCGGGTAGGGGGCATGCCGGCATTAGGGTGCCTTGGGCCATTTAATGTGAGCTAATAGGACCAAGTGCGGTAAGGTAACAAGACGCCCTAAGAAGAGACAAGGTGCCCTAACATGAGACAAGGTGCTCTAAAATGAGATACGGTGCCCTAACATGAGACAAGGTATCCTAAAGAGAGACAAGGTGCCCTAACATGAGATAAAGTGCCCTAACATGAGACAAGGCATCCTAAAGAGAGACAAGGCATCATAAAGAGAGACAAGGTGACCTAAAGAAAGACAAGGTGCCCTAACATGAGATAAAGTGCCCTAACATGAGACAAGGTATCCTAAAGAGAGACAAGGTGCCCTAACATGAGACAAGGTGCCCTAACATGAGACAAGGTATCCTAAAAAAAGACAAGGCACCATAAAGAGAGACAAGGTGCCCTAATATGTGATAAGGTGCTCTAACATGAGACAAGGTGTCCTAAAGAGAGACAAGGCATCGTAAAGAGAGACAAGGTGCCCTAATATGTGATAAGGTGCCCTAACATGAGACAACGTGTCTTGAAATGTTGAGAGAAGAAGCACGAGGTGCATGTTTCGGGACCCGTCGTCCCTGTATCAAGTGCTCACACGCAACTCACTTCAAGTTGTTACTTCCCATATCATGTACTTGAAGTGAGTTGCGTGTGAGCACTTGATACAGGGACGACGGGTCCCGAAACGTGCACGTCGTGCTTCTTCTCTCAACATTTCAAGACACGTTTTCTATTTCAAGCTAATCAAGATTCGTCTTCTACTTCAAGCTAAGTTTTTATGATATTCACTAAAGAACTGTATGATTAAAATGGACCTCATTTGACGGGTGTGGTTTTGCAGTCCATCTTAACCTCCCTCACTGGGGTCCGACAAAAAGAAAATTTTGGTTCACGGGGGATTTCCCAGGGGATTTTTTATAGGGTATTGTAGTTATCTCCGGTAAAGGGATTTTTTTCTGAGTGACTAACATGAGACAAGGCATCCTAAGGAGAGACAAGGTGCCCTAAGGTGAAAAGCATACATCTTAAGGCAGGAAAATGGCTGTAACCCAAACACTGGATAGAGCACCAAGGAACGTTAATGTAAAGGTGACGAAAGTCAGGTGGGAGTTGATGGACCTGCCATATAGGTGGGCACCCTATGTAGCAGCCAGTAAAGCAGATGAGCATGTGGGAGGCAGCTGTACCGATGCACAGGGTGGTGCCAATGTAAAATGCTGCAATGTCAGTGTGTGGCATAGGAGGGGGAAGACATGTCCCCCAGCGGAGGCAGAAGCGGCAGGATGTTTGCAGCAACAGGAGGACAGAGCAGTAGTGGTAATGTGTAGATCAGGCACAGGAGAGGTGAGCACAAAGAGGCATAATGGCGCCGCGCACCTTAGCGCATATTTAAATTACGGCTTTTCTTTTTCAGGACGGAACGCCCACTCCTTATATGGCACCCACACACTACCGGGGCCTGCACTTTACCGGGGTTTTAGTAAACATGCCCCTTAGAAATCATTCTGGATCAGTGCCTCTTCTTCTCATCCCACATCAGGAACATCACAAAAAGCATCTACTACAAGCTCAAGACAGTCCAGCACCTCAAACCACTCCTAGCCCATCACGACTTTTGTACAGTTCTCCAAACACTCGTCTTCCCACACCTTGACTACTGCAATCTCATCTTCCAAGGCCTACCAAAGTCAGCAAACCACCCAGTCCAACTTGCTCACAACACTGCAGCCAACACCTTCTGCAAAGCCCACAGAGCAGAGCACATAACCCCTCTACTCATACAGCTACACTGGCTACCCATCGCATGAAATATAAAGCCATCCTTACAATTTTTAAAGTCATCAATGGCCTATCATTCATCCACCTCCAATCACTAATACAAAAGATACCCAAAAAATGAAACAGACGAACTGGTTCCCTCAACACATTACACATACCAGCGCTGTACACCAGAACCAGCTCCACCACATCAAAGAGGGCCTTCTCCCTATTCATACCATCCCTGTGGAATTTATTTCCTGACAACTTACGCGCTACAAAGGACTTAACAGCCTTCAGAAAGAGCCTTAAAGCATACCTGTTTATAGACTGTTTCTCCAAGAACATAACATAACCACCCAGCATGCAATGCCACATCCACCCATCCCTCTCTTCCCCTATCACCATCATGTTCAACCCCTTATGTTACAAATACTCCAAGTTGATTTCCCTGTTGTAATGTATCACCAGGTTGTTATAATGTAAAATCCTTTGACCACAGGATAAAGCAGTATAAAAACAATTCTGTTAAATAAATAAATAAATAAATAAATAAAATACATTGCAACTCCATCCCAGCTCTGCCCAGGAACGCCTACATGCGTGATGTAGGTGTGTTTTATACATGTGCATATAGCAATCATTTCCCACATGTAGAACATGCTTCACACTCAGAAAATGCTCTATAAAATTACCCTTGTGGAGAATAATTTTATAAACTGGTACCTAGTTAACAGGCATTTTCACCGGCCTAGTTTACACCTAATTTATAAAGTCAAATATGTGTGTACTTGACTTTATAAAATAGAGCGCATATGTGAATGTATGCATGCACATGAAGGTGTGATCACTTACACCAACCTATTCTTTGCAATTATGTGTGTAAATTAAAGAATTTTTCATCTATTTGTGTAACTGCTCACACTGCCCATGCTCCACTCAAATTCTGCCTATGTACATGCCACATTGAAAGTACACATAATAGAAGCCATGTGCATGCTTTCATGCTTGTTGATATTTTCTAAGAGGTCATTTATGTGTGCATGTCATCATTTACACACATAAATGGCTAAAATTTGGGGTGTTATTAATGAAATGCTTTGTAGTTTTGTGCTGTTATTTCTTTTATTTACATTTGCCTTGTATTTGTTAGGTTTTGTAATCTTATTGAAATATGTAATCCACTCTGGACTGCTCTTGTGGGATAAAGCAGAATATAAAAAAAATGAAAAGCAATTAAATCAAATTAAATTAAAATACTAGAATTTAAGTGCATTGTTCATGTGAAATCTCAGCAGCTCCTTATAAAAGTACCCCTTTTATGTCTATATATTCAATGGGATAAAACTAGGATCAGTCTGTTCTTCGAGAACGGAATCAACTGGCAAGCCAAACAAAGCTATGAAGTACCACAGCAGTATAGAATTTCAGAACCACACTATGTGAAACAATCCCTCACCAAAACCACACAAGAGGAGCACTGCAATGACAAAATCAAGGCCCAAGCCCTAGCAGATCACTACGCTAGCAAACTAAACCCACATGTGGCCACAAAACCCACACAACCCCTGGACGAACCCCCCCCCCCCCCCCCACGCCACAACTTAGTAAGATGACCAGCGAAACCCACATCACCAACTGGAACAACATTTTGAGAATTGGAGACAAGCACATCATGAATATAATCACCAGCATTAACACCACAACCTCTCCACTAGACCCCTGCCTCGCTGCATGGGTCAAGGCAACGAAAGCAGAAACCGCCCAGCAAGTCGCTCATATAGTAAACCAATCACTCCAACAAGGAACCATGCCAGCACAACTTAAGAAATCCATCATAAGACTGATACTTAAAAACAAAACACTCAATAAGGACGACCCAACATCCTATCGCCCAATATCCAGCATAGCCCTCCTTGCAAAGATCATTGAAAAGGCAGTCCTACAACAACTGCAAGACCACCTGGACAACAACGGAACCCTGGACGAGCACCAATACGGCTTCAGGCAACACCATGGGGTCGAAACCCTGCTTATTGCACTACTGGACAACCTACTCAAAGGCATTGAAAACATAAAGAAAATGTTCATTCTCATATTTATTGACATTTCAGCGGCTTTCGATACAGTTCACCATCAAACACTCATAAACAGAATTGAAGCAATAGGAATATCGGGAACCCCCCTAAAATGGTTCTCATCGTATATCACAAACAGAATGCAACAAGTACAGTTTAACAATGAAAAAGCAAAGGCATTCCCCCAAACACAGGGCATACCACAAGGCTCAGCCCTCTCCTCGCTTCTCTTCAACGTATACATGAAACCAATCTGCGAAATTTTCAAAAAGCATAAAATCAACTACCACATATACGCTGACGATATTATGCTGTATACTCAACTTGACACAAACAACCCAAACTACACCCAACTTGAAGAATGCATAAGAGAGATGCAGTCATGGCTTCAACGAAACAATATGGCCATAAACCATAAAAAAACTGAAGTCATGTTCATCTCAAGAAAAACGGAGTTCAACCCGCCTACAACAATCTCCCTCTGCAAGAATACCTATCACACAAAGAATGAAATAAAATATCTAGGGGTAACACTTGATAGTGAACTAAAGATGGTAAAACACCTCCGCATAATAAACAGGGCCATTTTCCACAAGCTCAGAGTTCTGCAGCCACTAAGGAGCATCATTGAAGCTAACGACTTCAGGAAAGTAGCACAAGCCCTCATCATACCTCATTTCGACTACTGCAACGCAATTCTACAGGGCCTTCCGAAGAAAACCCTAAACATACTCCAAATGGCACAGAACGTCGCGGCCAGATTCATCATGAAAACAGGCTTTGCTGAACACATCACACCGGTGCTAATCGAGCTACACTAGCTTCCCATCGTAGCTCGCATAAAATACAAAACCCTAATAACCACTTTCAAATTCATCCACAACATGGCACCAACTATCCTCACTAACCTAATCGACAAGCAACCTCCTAACAGAAACAGAAGAACAAATAACCTAAACACACTTTGGGGTATGTTTACTAAACAGCGCAATTGTGCGGGGCGCACTTGAGCGTGCGCTAAGGTACCTTAGCGCACGCTAATAGTGCATTTTTGGTGCCCTGCACGTGTGCGCTCCGGCCGCACAAGTGCGTGCCGCCCGTAAAAGTGCATGGCGCGCTGATGTGTGATAGAGGCGTGGAAAGGCATTTCGAGGGCGGAGGAAGGCTCCCGAGGGGCGGGGGGACGGGGTCAATGGGTGGAGAGTGGGAGGGGAGAGGCTCCCCGCACAGGAGCGGGGCTGAATTTCGGCAAAAAAATACCGCGAGTGAAAACCTCGCGTTAGAGCCGATTTAAAGGGAAGAGAAACCATTTCCGTCAGCAAAGTACAGCAAAAGCGGGGAAACCTGCAAAACGTGAGCAGTGATATACATGTGCACAGAACAAGATAGCAAAGATATATTGAAAATGACCACAACAAATTCCAAGAAAATTATGATCCAGCTGGGCAACACTGATTTTAATGGGCAACCATAAAAAACACTCCCAGGAAAGCTCCAAAAAAAGGAAATTATTTTTGGAAGGGTCTACGCTCTGTAGACCCTTTCAAAACTCAGTTCATTTTATTGGAGCTGTCCTGGGAGTGTTTTTCATGTTTGCCCAGTGACCTCACTGTTGCCCTGCTTGGTCATGTGTATTTGCCCCTTTTTTCGAGGTAATTTTTGAGGCTTATTTGCACTTTTGTCTCCGTACAAGGTAAATGAGCCCACATTAAAATTGTGCAGAGCAGGGTTTCTGACTCGTCCAGCCAGGATTCCTATCACCAGGGACTGCACTATTTCTGTGGCCACAGTGTGGTGCAGCAGACACAGTCAGTGCCTGTAAGACCATAGGATCACAGGCTCAAATCCCAGCTGGGGCTCCTGCCAACCCAGTCCCCATAGCTTTATTCACCACTAAACAGTGATAGTACAGACACTCCTTTATTGCAAAGAACATAAGCATGGCTCCAACACCTATATTTTACCCTACACCACACACAAACCATAACAATGGGCATTACCTACAGCCGAGTCCCCCAAATTCAGTCCTGGAGTGCCACAACTCAATCCGGTCATATGCTTTTTCCCAGATAGGGACATGTCTGCATATTGGCGGAAGGCTACAGGTGGTGGAGGGGGCAGTGGCTGCAAACCACAGCAGACAGTGGCCTAGGCCTGTGCAGGCTGGCACGTCCACCGCAACAGACAGGCTCTGTCAGATGTACAGTCATGGACTCCCCAGGGAACACAGCATATCTGTGACAACACAGTGGTGCAGTGCACACAGACAGTGTGTGCAAGAACAGAAGGTCACAGGTTCAAAGCCCAGCTGGGGCTACTGCCAATCAAGTCCACATATTTTTCCTACAACTAAACCGTGATAGTAAGGACAAACCTTTATTGCTGAGAACATACTCATGATTCATACGCCTATATTTTACCACACCAAACACAGACACCATAAACTGCCGCATTACCTAGAGCAGAGTCCCAAATGCAGTCCTGGAGGGCCCCACACCATTCAGGATCCATGCTGCCTCTAATAAAGATGCCTGTGCTGCATATCTATGCACCACCCCCATGGTATGCTGATGTAGCGCATGCATATTTAGGAGGAACAGCATGAAAACCCGAACAGTGGTTTGAACACCAGGACTGGAGTTGGGAAACTCTGCCGTAAAGCAGCAGCCAACAGGGCCAGACACACACACACACACACCCACAGGCCCCATTGGCCAATGCCTCCTGGAGAGGCAGGACATTGGGCCCTGCCTGTATCTCCCAATTATAGCAGTTGCATACCTTAGCAATGCCACCCTACACCTGGGTATATGGTACACAGCTATCAAACGTTGCCCATGATAACTGGCAGATATCAATTCCTACGTTAAGCACATTTTGCTCATTGATCTCCACCTCTGCGGTGTGCGCTGCAGGTCTGGTCTCTGACAGTGTTTACCACCCTGGAGAGTGACCCCCAAAAGTATTGCGTACCATATCCATGCCTGTACTGTGCCCAGGACTGGTGTGGTGGGTATGGCTGCTGGACACCTCTATAGTAGCACAATGCTGGCATAGCTGTGGCGGTGGCTGTCTGTCTATCCAGTGTGTGGTGGTTGCAAACACCTTCCACAGCCCACACTGCCAGCACTGTTGCCAGTATTGGGCTGCCAATGTGCATAATGAGGAGCAAGGTACCATGGGTATAGGCCGGACAGGGTGGCCTGGCCAGGGTGCATCTGCACAGGGCATAGGGCACTGACTGGGACATTTTAGTGCCCGGCCACCACCTACACAGACAGGGTGACCTCAGTATGTCCTGCTGAGAGATCACTCTCACCCTGACTGTGCAGTGACCACAGCATGGCTAGGCACCCCCATAGTGCTATATAGTATTTCTCTCATGTGATAGATATGGGTTTCCTTTTGGGGCACAGTCACTGATTTATCTGCTTGCTGACATCCCAGTTCTGGGTGCATGCATCTCCACTGGGAACATGCACTGTGGACTAGCAAGCATGCTGTTTGCAGCTGGTATGTGTTGTGATGGAGCAGGGTGCAGTGGCTGATGATTTGCTGCAGGGGAATATCTGATGGTGGTGGGGTGCAGCTCACCATATCCAGGCCTACTGTCTTCCTGCTATTGTGTTATGGATGTGTATAGAGCTGCATTGACTGCCCTGTGTGGTGTCTGTTCCCCTCTACTGCCACCTTTGTGTGTGTGGGGGGGGGGGGGGGGGTAAGAATTTGGGTATATTGATGAGAGGCCCTGTTTGCCAGCCTTGGCCTGGGGGGGGGGGGGTGGTGGTGGTGGTGCATGGCCCACCTGGCAGTCCATGGGGGGCTACAATGGACTGAAACAGACAGAGATATCTAGGGTGTTTCTGCAGAAGCTACCTATCTCACAGTTTGACACTGCTTTGGACCTCTAACATGGCCTTATTCAGCCATGGAAGGTGCTGTGGACCTGGTGCTGGGTGCCTCACCGCACCCTCAGGGTGAGCACAGTACACGCACAATGTGACGGTGTGTAGCTACTCTGTGCCAGTAAAACACACGGTCAGTACCCCCTACCAGGCCGAGGTGGTGTGTGGGTGCACATGGTCACTTCCCTCTACCAGGCGAGGTGCTGTGGGGGTGCATTGCCCATCTTGTGTTAATCTGTGGACAGCTGATTTGCATGTGCAGTGCATCATGGGTATGGGTGGGCTAACCCTATCCTGGTGACCACAGCAGACTGTCTGTGTGGTGACGTGCATGCTCTCTGCAGCCAGCCAGGGGCTTGCTAGCAGCTATAGAGCTGTAGCCCAATGGTTACTTCACTACCTCTGAAGCCAGAGGTCATGGGTTCAAGCCCACAGTGGGGTTATCTGGTAGGGTTGTCCAACACATTATCTTTTGTTAATGTACATATTATGATGCCAGCAAAAACACCCTCAGCGTACTGTACCCATAAAGTGCCTCTGGTTCCCGTTCATATAAGGTGCACTATACTTTATCCTGTGACACAACCTATAGGGTGCCCTATAGGGGACATTTTAGGGTGCTATGGCAGACAGTGCAATTTATAATGTGCCCTATGGAGTGCCTTATAGGGTGCCTTATATGGCACCTTCAATTACGGCACGTGAGGGCGTGTTTGCTGGGAGCAATTAATAACATAAAATTAAAGTGCTGCAGGACAAAATATGTACAATGCAAAGCTGATGCCACAGCCAGCCTTACGTATTAGGCACACTGGGGAGCAAACCCATGACCCCTGTATCAGCAGTCAGTGCCTTAACCATTGTGCTCCACTGCTGCTCCTCCTTGCCTGTCAGCGCACCTACTTATGCTTTTCATTCCTTACACTGCACAGTGCTGCCATAAAAAACAGTACTCTGACCTTGCGGTACCTCATACGGCACCCTCTGAAGCACCCTATAAGCAACATTCTAGGGTACCTTGGCTGACAGTGCACTTTAAAATGTGCCTTAAAGGGCGCCTTATGTTAACACGCTTTGAGAGTGCATTTGCTAGTAGTGATAATTAAAATATGAATAAAATGCCTCCTAAAGCAATCTTCCCCATAATATGTTATGCCTCAGCCAGCCTTGTTCATTGGGCACTTTAACCCCTGATCTCTGCACCATTGGTAAGTGCCTTAACCATTGTGCTGTGGCTCTGCTCTTTTTCTTGCACTTCAGCGTGCTACTTATACCGCCCAGTATTATAATGCTTCCTTAAATGTCAGCGTGCTGCCTTACACAGCCCAGTATTTCTGCGCCTCATAATTTAATGCCTCAGCCAGCTGTCTTCATTGGGCACTGTGGTGGATTAAACCCATGATCCCTGCACCATTGGTCAGTGTCTTAACCATTGTGCTGTGGCTCTGCTCTTTTTCTTGCACTTCAGCGCGCCACTTATGCCTCCCGCGCAGCTATCTCATGCGCTAAGGTGCGGGGCACACATGGGCGCCGCGCACCTTAGCGCATATGTAAATTCCGGCTTTTCTTTTTCAGGATGGAACGCCCACTCCTTATATGGCACCCGCACACTACCGGGGCCCGCACTTTACCGGGGTTTTAGTAAACATACCCCTTTATGTACCAATAAGTATCAGATCTGTCAAAACCGCTACAAGCAACAGAGCATACTCCTACACTGCACCCACACTCTGGAACCAACTCCCACCAGAGCTGCGCTCTAACAACGACCTGATGGATTTCAGGAAAAAACTAAAGACATACCTATTCCAACAATCCTACATCATGATCTGAGCAGTAATGTACCAACTGCTACCATCTGCAGAAACAAAAATGTATTTACGTGTAAAATGTATATATGTAAAAACCTCCTCCCTCTCCCTCCACTAACTGTGTGTCGTGCATATCCTGTAAATCACTTTGTACATATCGTGCATATCCTGTAAATCACTTTGTACATATTATGAAAATGCTTTGTCCTTGATCTGACAGTCTCCGTCATATAACCATCTAAATCACTTTGTACATTTTTTAAAATTTGTCCTTGATCTGACAGCCTCCGTCATATAATCAAACTGCTCCTGATCGCTGGAAGTAGCGGTATACAAATGTATGCTAAATAAAAATAAAGAAATAATAAATAAATAATAATAGCTTGATTCAGTTTGAGAACAACAGATATACATAAAAGCTTTGTTTAAACAATACTATGCACATTTGTGTTTCTGGAAGACATCTATTCATTGTTTGCATTTCTAAGAACAAATGATCCATTGGCACCGCTTAGGGAAAGAGATCCCAAAGAAAAGAAAACTAAAACACATTTTATGCTTGAAGACATTCCTCATTTTCAGTCACTGAACTACTGCCCGATCTTTATCTCAGTGCTTATGCTATTCATCAGCGCATCGATGACACTATTTACAGGAAAGCTAGCTCTATCTTCTATGCATTGTTCATCTCCATTATATAAACTGATCTTTCATGTGTAGCATTATTCTTCAAACGAAGCCTTTGCCAGAATAACTAAGAATCCATCTCATCAGACAGCTAAAAAACATCTTAAAGGATGGTGGGCCACATCGTCACATCCAGTAATAGATTATTCACTCATCTCAACAAGAACACAGACATTTTTACATAATGTGCAAAAAGATCTGGACTAGATGGACACACTGTCATGTGATTCATTGCTGGGGCAGTATGATTTAGCAACCTATTAAAGGGGCAATTCGAAAGTGTTTGAGAGTAAAGCAATAAAGTGATGCAAACTCAGATTTCCCTCTGGAACATTGGACATGCATAATACATTACCCACAAACACTGTGCAGTTAGAGTCCAATTGTTTAAGCATGGGGGACGGGAATATGATAATGCCACAAAAGTACACTTCAAATTAGTTTCATCTGGTTAGTTAAAGCAGTATTTGTATAAAGTGGGGCCTGGATGGTTCAGTGAACGGACTTGGAAATCTGGAGCCTTTCACTTCTACATTGCTGGTTCAAATTCAGCTCAGGTTAGAAGAGACTGAAAGTTATTACCATCTGAAATATGCTAATTGGCCTTTCTGAAGTGAGTCAATGGCCTCAGTCCAGTCCCATTGGACAAGCATCCACGTGACTAAACAACCTGAAATGCAGATGGCACAAATCAGAATTCCTGTTTCATTCCTCGTTTGCTGTCATGTTCTGAGGAATTGAAGAAAGATGGCATATAGGGCTTGATTCCCCCAAATTTCTAACTTAGAAACTGGCAGAAAGATATTTACCAGTTTTGCTGAATAAAATTAATTGCATTTATCTATCTATTTATAGTGATTTAGATACTGCTTCCTTTGACAATGACACCCAAAGGAACTTACATACATCAACCCCACCCTACGTTAAACAAAACTTACACAACTTTAAGGTCCTGCATGTCTTTGGCAAAACCATTCTGATCTTCTCTAGACTAACCCCTGCTCTATGTAGCATAACATATTATTAGCCACATTTTACTATGAATCTTTCTATCCCTTTTCAGGAATGGCAAGTCCCCTCTGTGATGTCACCATCTAAAATAGGATGAAGGCAACGTGCTGAGTGAGAATCATATCAATACAAAGAAATAGCATGAAGTCAGAAATGCTTCTTCACACTTCAATCACACAACATCCTCATTTGAATGGCTTCAAAAGTATTTAAGCTCCAGAGCTCCAAAGCAATCAGTTGGGATACAAGAATAATTAAAAGAACAATTTAATTCTCAATTTCATAGGGGAAAAATGTTTTTATGCTCACACCGAGGTCTTAAAAAATAGTATACTGTAAAGGAGTTGAGGAATAGAGACATAAAGAAAAGAGATACAAAACATGAGCAATAGGTGTGTATGTTTAATTATACATTTTAGAAAAATTATAGATCATATTAAAACTTTAAGGAACACTTACTAAAGTGCAATAAGCACTTAGTATAGGTTTTACTGGGTCACACTAATAGGTGTGGGTTGGATAGGGGTGGAGAGAGGGTGTGGTGGATGGTGACAGCTAGTTTGCAGGACAATACCTTGCACTAGCTGTCACACCTACTGACAGAACGGCCACTGCCCAACATAGCCATTGAAAAAAAACTGCTTTGTGAAATCACCCCCTTCCGATCCTCCCCCAAGACTACGGACAATTGGGATCAAAGACACTGTACTAAAATGGTTCCAATCCTACCTAACTAACAGGCAACAACTAATCCGTACCAGCACCTTGACCTCCCCCCCCATTCCAGCAAAACCAAGGAGTACCCCAAGGATCAACACTCTCAGCCATGCTCTTCAACATTTACCTTCAACCACTCTGCTCAGTCATACGCACTCACAACATCAGCTTCCATATATATGCTGACGATATCATGCTCTACGCCCCCATTATGACCAAAAACCCAACAAACACCCATCTCTCTGCATGCTTCTCCGCGGTGTCCGACTGGCTACAAGCAAACAACCTATCAATCAACATAAAGAAAACTGAAGCCCTCATAGTGACAAAAGACCCAGACTTCACACCACCTACACACCTCAACATAGGAACCACAAGCATTCAAATACAACCACACATAAGATACCTGGGCATTATTATCGACCAAGCCCTCACCTTAAAACAACAAATCACTAAAACCTCCGGAACTATTTTCCACAAGGCAAGAACAGTACAACGTCTCAGACCCATTCTTGAACATCAAGACTTCCAAACAGTAATGCAGGCCACGACACTCCCACATCTGGACTATTGCAACATAATCTACCATGGACTTCCAGCCACACAGACCAACCCCCTCCGAACAGCATTGAACACCACAGCAAGAATCATTCAAAGAGCAAAGAAAACCGACCACATCACCCCAATTCTGAAAGACCTCCACATACTTCCCCTCGAAGCAAGGACTAAATACAAGGCCATCCTACTCACCTATAAAGCCATACATCAAACACAGAACACCCAGCTCCGCACCCTACTGTCTCGTCCAGCCCACGGCAGAATACAAGACAAGCCTCCAGCAACTCCCTCACCGTCCCTCACAAAAGAACCAAATGCTCGCAACGGACCTGCAACCGAGCCTTTGAACTTTATGCTCCATCCTTATGGAATTCTCTACTGAGCTGTCTCAGAAACAATGCAGACCTGTCATCTTTCAGAAAACAGCTAAAAACCATCCTTTTCCAGGAACACTTCAACACGACTCCCACTGAAAAGCGCACCAACCCCTGATCTAGCCCACCATGAACCACTTATCATAAACTATACTAACCTGTCCGTGTCCAAAGTCTGTCTCATGTCCAAAGTCTGTCCTATGTCTAAATCATCAATGTTGCCTCCACGGTGATGGCCCCGCCCTATACTTAATTCCCCCACCCCTTAATGTAACGCCGCTTTGACCCGGTGAAAAGCGGGATATAAATACAGCTAAATAAATAAATAAGTCAGCACACCATATCCAAGCCACCCCACTGCACTTCCCCTCCCTCTGATCATCCCGTACATCAGGCCTCCCCAATCCTATTCAGTACTCTCTCCCACTGGACAACCAATACCGACCCACATGAAGGGCTTTCAAGAAAGGCCAGCTTTGGAACATCTCTCCCCACACATGCCCAACCTAAAGAGAACTTCCACCCTGGAAGCTTTGCTGTCAAAGATACTATAAACCTCCCTGAAATGCCCAAGTCAAAAGAGAAGGCCCCTCCAGGATCCCAGCCCAACCCTCCCCCATCCTCAGAGCTGCTCTGGGGCCTCCTCCCTATTGATGTGGAAGGAGCAGGAGTGGCCCTCCTCTGCTCCTTTGACCACTGTGACTTTCAAAGCTCTAGCAGTAGTCTCATGTATTAGTAAGAGGGCCCCTAAAACTTCAAAGGCTCAATAAAGTCTTCAGTAAATCCCTGTGCATGTTCAGATTTAGCCATAAGTATATCTGGATTTCAGTGATAAGCTGACAGTTTCTGAATGACTGTGTGCTGAAAACTTTAATTGATATTTTGTTATGAAGTTTTTATTTCATGTTGTTTTGAAATTTAGGAATTAAAAAGTGCATTAAGCATTTAGAATGAGTTTTTAATGCATGGTAACCACTAGTGTGGGCTTGAGAATAGACACTATGCAGTAAACAACCCTTGCTAAGTATCTAACATGGGTTGAGGAAGGGTCAGAGTGGTTTTGGGCAGAGATGGAGAGTGAATGTTAATGACAGTTATATTGCAATATGTTCCTGCATGGTAGCTGTCATGACTGCTGATAGCACAACTGCACTTATCACCACCTCAGGAAGTGACAATAAGTGCAGTCACATTACCTACAGTCAGGCAGTGTAGTACTGCTCATTGATTTGAAAAAAAACTAAACACTTGCACAGTCAAGGTATTTACCCAGTCTGAACACCTCCCAATCTGAGCCCTGTCCTAATCTGCCCTCCTGATTTGATCCCTCCCCCAACAATAAGACCCCCTCAATCAGCAAGCCTCCTAGATCAGGTCTTCTCAATCCAAATCCTCCCCAACAGTACAGTAACTCCCCAATCACTATCCACCACATAGCAGACCCTATGCTAATCCCCCCAGTAAACCTTCCCAATAGAAAGCTGCTCAAACGTAAGCCCAGACAGTCCATAACCCAAACCCTTCCCCACTGCCCTGCCCTTGGACTCAGTCAGGGGTTTGTCTGGGCTCTAGTGGACCACAACAGGAGTAGTCCTTCTACACTTCCACACAGTAGCTGCTGGATTCCAAAATGGCAGTAATGACCCCTAGCAGTGGTCTCACGGTGCTACCACTAGGGGCCAATCTGCCATATCAAGAGTAAATTTGTACCTATTTATTCTGTCCATGGAGTTTGTTATGTTCCCTTTTGGGTTTCAATGCTGACCCTGGACAAACTGGAAAGATTCCTCCTAGCTATTAAGAATTCTCTCGCTGTACCTGGAATTCACTGATTGATCTCTACTGGTCTTCAATTCACTCCTCTTCTCTGTTTTCAACTTGGCCTGTGTAGCAGGAGCAGGAGCGAGGACTCAGTGCACCCAGACTAACTGATTATCCTGTGGTCCTTCTATCGCAAATTCCTAAATCTTTTTTTTTTGCATTATTAGATTTAGTTTTGACACATAATTATTTTTTATGATTCTAAGTTTTATTTATGAGTTTTGGAGTGGCCATGGGAGCCACGGTGGCCTCTTCAGTGGCTATCCTATATATGGCCAATTTTGAGGTTTCTTATATTTATATCTCTCATTGATATTCTTTTATTCCTTTTTCGGTTTGTTTTTTGGATGATGTTGTCTTTTTATGGAATGGATCTTTTTCTGATTTACAATCATTTTTGCATTGCATCAACACAATAAAGTCCAACATAAAATTACAGCTAAACATCATGGTACCCAAACTGAATTCTTGGATTTCCTGAATTATAAGCAGGATCAGTGTTTATTTACAAATACGATAAACCTACTCAGTGAAACGGTCTTTTGCGCTACCATAGTCATCATCCTGGCCCATTGAGAAGGGGCTTACCATTAGGTCAATTCTTATGGATTTGCCGAAATTGTACTACTCTTGCTGAATTTAAAAGACATGCCTCAGACTTGCTTTAGCAATTACTTGATCGAGGCTATCCATTTGCTGCTAGTTCATCGGACTTATAAGAGGGCTAGGTACTCGCATTGAGAATGGTTGATTTCACCACATGCTTCCATCAGCTCTTCATCTGATCCACCTAATACAATTGTTGGATTGTTACCATTTATGGCAAATTCCCTCCAAATAACTTTGCTTTTAAGGAAACATTAGAATATCTTATCTCTTCAGCACTGTTTTCAAACCGATTTCATGGTGGCTTATTCTTGGGACTGCAATATACAAGACATGATAGTACTTGCAGCTATTCAATCTGTGAGGGAGGAATGGCCTAGTGGTTAGGACAAGGTACCTCAGGCCAGAGGGCCAGGAGTTCAAGTCCCACCTGGGGACAGCAATCTCAGGCCAGAGGGACTGGGATTTCTAGTCCTATAAGTACTCCTTGTGGTCTTGGGCAAGCCACTTAACCCTCCATTGCCCATGTTCCCTGTAAGTATTAGCATATGTGTGTCATATCCCCCTCATGTTAAATGTATCTCCCAATTGACCACTTTGACCCAGTGAAAAGCAGGATATAAATACAGCTAAATAAATAAATTACATTGGCAAAGACAAAATGACTTTGACACCAGGTTGCTATCCTTGTACCCACTGTATTTTTCTTCTACCACTATCAGTGGCCAACAATGGACTAATCCCATCACTGGATTGATCTATTCTACCCAATGGCACACCACCTGCAGGACATCATTTGTGGTTTACCTTCTGATGCCCCCTTGCCCGCTTTTGTAAGTGGGCGGAACAATTAGAACTCATTTAAGTGAACATCGTTCAAGATTAAATATGAAATTCCAAACAGCCCTAATTGTTTCAGATTGTCTGGATAAGGTCCACTTATGGATTTGTGATTGACAGTGTTCCAGTGGACTCATGGGGGGAGACCATGAGTCTATTTGCAAATGCTGGAACAGGCTTGAAACACTCAACACTGCAGGTCTAAATCTAGAACTTGTTTGGTGGAGTCATTTTTGAGATTGCCCATTGGGCTTCTTTTATTTATTTTAATTCTCTTATATACCACACTATTCTGCATCAGTGTGGTTTACATTGAACAAACTGAAATTACATTGAACAGGGCATTATAACTTGGAGATAACTATTTTACAGGGAACATGGGCTATGGAGGGTTAAGTGGCTTGTCCAAGACCACAAGGAGCACCTGTGGGACTATAAACCCCAGTCCTTCCAGCCCAAGGTTGCTGTCCTCTAGTGGGATTTGAACCCCCAACCTTCTGGCCTGAAGTACCTTGCCCCAACCACTAGGCCACTCCTCCACTCCTTGACTTCTCTAGGGAATATACTACCGATCATTCATTCGATCATTCATTCATTCAGTAATCTATTGTGACAACATTCTGACACCAGCGTTAAAAGCTCTTCCTTGGAACAGCATGTTCATAGCAAATTTGGTATCAGGACAGCTTCTACATAGGAACCCGTTTGAACATTGGTGCTTGAGGCAGAGCTCCAAGATTATTAACGGGCTTGAAACACAGTTCTGTGTCCACTTCAGTTGGATTGGATTTCCTTGATTTTCCAAAGCTTGAAGAGCCATTAGATTTCTGGACACTTGGTGGTTGCCTTTTACAAGCTATGTTTTCACACGTATAAGTCAAGTTACAAGATTTCAACAGTTTTGTTTGTGTTTTACTCTTGTGGGTTTAACACACTTTTGATGATTGATTCACTTATACTTTTTTAAAAAAAGAATAAAATGGAGAGTTTGGTCATGAGAGAGGATTTCTCCTTTCATGACAGACATTCCAATATTTATTTGAAAGGGATTTGTTTGAGATTTTCCCCTTTTTTTGTTTTGGTAGAGGTTTTTTGCTTAGTTTGGTCTGACCTTTTTTGTAGTTAGTTTCATTTGGTGGTAAAGGCTGTGGGTTTTGTTTTTGGGCACACATCCTGCTTGTGTCACATCCTTGCACAGAAACTCCAGGATCCAAACTGAGAAAAAAGCCACAAAATACACTTCCTCAATCTTCTTGGGTGCCCCAACAAGGCTCATAGTGTTTCTCTTGCCCTGATTCTTCAAGCTGTCATTCATTTTGAGGAGCTGTTTCTGTCCTCCCTCCAGTGCCTCAGTCTTCCGCCATACTTCAGTCAAGGAAGTCTTCATTTCCTTCACAGCCTCTACACATACCAGTGAGGAGACCTTGTCCATTATCACCTCAAGACATGAGTTCAGTGTGGTGTGAATGTGGGCAGCCAGATGATCCATCACACCTGTATCGCTTCTATCAATTCTGGAGCGAGACAATCCTCTGACAAAAGGTCTTCTTCTTCAATGGATTCCTCTTTCAGAGGGGTCTTCCTTGGCAGAGCTTTCAGTTTGCTGCTCTGCTTGGATTTTGCAGCCAAATCCTACCACAATTCAGGTGAGGATTGCTTGCCCCCCTCCCTGGCCATAAAAAAGCAATCAATCAATAAGGAATATTAGGATAAAATAAGGGCAATGGTGGGAGCTCCGTGGATCCACTTCCATTCAGTTCATTTGCTCATAAGCACCCCCACACACACAATCTGCTGATATTTTGAATCATCTTGTGTCATGTATATATTTGATTACCTCACCCATCGTTCCCCTTTCCAGGTTATTTATAAATATGCTATAAAAAACAACATTTGTGCCAGTACAGATCACTGGTGCCCTCAGTGATTTATCTTTCATCACATTTGGTCCTACGTTTTTCCTTTTAGCCAGGTCCCAGTTCTCAGTAGGACATTGCCTTTTATCTAATGACTTTTTAATTTCCTGAGAAGTCTCTCATAAGGGACTTTGGCAAATGCCTTCCAAAAATCCAGATATACCATAAGCTCAATTTTGCATAGGACATCTAGATTAGGAATTGGGACATCCAACTCGGGGCTTTTACTCTTTGCCATGCAAAAGGTTCTGCGAAGTGCCGAACTTGTAAAATGTGTGTGAGAACGTGCAAGAATTCATGTGCAAATACCGACACCTTTCCAGCAGGAACAGTCATTTCAGTAAGAAATACATTTAGAAAAAAGAGTGGCAGCACGCAGGTTTTTGAACTATAAGGACTGGCACTTGGAGGTGTAGGTGCCAATTTTGCAACCTATGCATGTGTCGGAACTTACAAATATAAATGCCAGAATTTACACAACTAGATGTCCAGGATCAGCCAATGAAGGAGTTGAGAGAAATAGCCTTTTTTAGGGAAAGAGTGATAGATGCATGGAATAGTTTCCAGAGACGAGGACAGTATCTGAATTCAAGAAAGCATGGGACAAATACTTTAGATCTCTAAAGGGAAAAAAGAGACTATAGTAGTTGATATGGAAGGGCAGACTAAATAGGCCATATAGTCCTTTTCTGTTGTCTTCAGAAAATTACTCTGCTGAAGTTTAGAAAGTCTATAAAATAGAGAAATCATCTAAATTTCAAAACAGGGCACTGAGAGAGAGAGAGAGGAGCAGCATTGTTTAGGTTACATTTTAGAAAGGCCATTTATATGGAAGAAACAACATTAAAGTCAAAACTTCTGGCAATCTATATTAATTTTAGAAGAGCACATCCAAGTCCAATGTAAAATTGAAGTATTCCTGTTCCTCAAAATGAATGTGTTTTTTAAAATGTTCGGTGGTAAATTGCACGCGTATGAATAGAAAAATAGGGGCACATTCATGTGTAAAGACTGAAAGGTAGAAGGGTGGCAAACAGTAAAAGTGTGATCTAAAATGGAGGTGCAGAGGTATCGGTAGTGCATGTGCAAAATATAGAGGCAGCAATATAAGGGGTATACATATAAATGACCGTAAATGAGGATGCTGCACATGTGTATTATATATGTAAGTTCAGTTTGGTGGCAAAATACAAATGGTACTGCATTCCACAAGCATATAGCCCATCTTTCCCTGCGAGCCCATGTTGACATTCTTCTGGTCCCCATGTATTACGCACCAATTACAGTATAAGTGTTCTTTGGAGACCAAAATGGCGACCAGGAGAAAGCAAAGTGACCTCCTTGTAAGTCTGGTGCTCTCCAATAAGGGCAGCTGCATAAAGCAGCATGGAGGGTATGGGAGAGGATCTGCATGACCATGACCATATAAAATTATACTTAGTTTTCTGAAATCTATATATACATTTCATAGGGAGCAATCTAGTTGAAGGCCATACCTGCAATGTATACAAGGAAGCATGAAACTGCCAAGATCACGTTTGCAAAGCTCATAAAGAGAGCTCCTCCCCTCCTTTACATATATACAAACACACACACACAAACACACAAGGTCTGCCATTCTATCATATAAGCATGCAGCATGGTGAAAGGCCAAGGTACCCTGTAGTTAGGTGCCGTCAAGCTGAAGTTTATCCATGGCAGTCCTGTTGATAGTTGTCCTAAATTGTGTTTGGTCTTTAGTCAGGTGATAAATTGTTGAAAGAGTGTCATCCATAGTGTCATACGCCCCCCAGCCCTCTGCCTAGGGGTCAGAGGGTTGGGGCTGTCATGATGTCCTTTATGCAGAAAATGACTATAGCTTTTACTCCCGCTATGCCTTATGGGAATGGTAGTTTTTAGTCCTCTGATAAAAGGATAGCCGTGAGTCAAGTATTAGGCAAAAAATGACAAGAAAAGTTATTCCCCTTCCCAAACAGACTTAGTGCAGAACAAACAGTACTCTTCACAGGAGCTTTGTACATTTAATAGTCACTCAGGGCCTAGCATCAGAAAAGTAGACAAACTTAAACTAAGATGCAGACAGCAGTCCAGCAGCAGGATGGGGGCTTTCCAGTCTTTTGCATTGAGTGTCACATGTATGATTTTCTCCCAGTTGGTGAAAGGTCTTACGTGTGTACTAGGTGCAAGGAGCTCTTTGCTCTTAGGGAACAAGTCCGTTCTCTAGAGGCTAAAGTAGCAGACTTGGAAAACATAAGACAGACAGAGAGGTACATAGAAGAGACCTACAGGGATATAGTCCTGAAGTCCCACCTCCAGTCTGGCAGCACCCCTGTTGCCATGGAGGAGAGAGGTCACGTGAAAGGAGAGCATCACCCTGGTGTGGCAGGAAGTGATCCTGGAACTAGGACCTGTCCTCCAGGTGATGTAAAACCCTCTCGCACCGAGGAAGTTTCTCCAGGGCCATGTGCCCATGAGGGAAGGCTTAGGACAGCCGTTATAGTTGGTGATTCGATCATTAGGCATGTAGATAGCTGGGTGGCTGGTGGATCGCCTGGTAACATGCCTGCCTGGTGCGAAGGTAGCGGACCTCACGCGCCACCTAGATAAGGTCTTAGATAGTGCTGGGGAGGAGTCTGCTGTCTTGGTACATGTCGGTACCAATGACATAGGAAAATGTGTTAGGGAGGTTCTGGAGGCAAAATTTAGGCTTTTAGGTAGGAAGTTGAAATCCAGAACTTCCATGGTAGCATTCTCCGAAATGCTTCCTGTTCCACTCGCAGGACCCAAAAGGCAGGCAGAGCTCCGGAGTCTCAATGCGTGGATGAGACAATGGTGCAGAGATGAGGGTTTTGGATTTGTTAGGAACTGGGGAACATTCTGGGGAAAGGAGGGGCTCTTCCGAAGGGATGGGCTTCACCTTAACCGGGATGGAACCAGGCTGCTGGCATTAACCTTTAAAAAGGAGATAGAGCAGCTTTTAAACTAGATATTAGGGGAAAGCCGACAGTCGCCCAAGAGCAGATGGTTCGTAAGAATGTATCCTTGAAGGATGCTACCAAAAACAGAGAGGTTCCACAAAAGAGTAAAGAAGCCCAAATGCCCTCAAGTATGGAGCAGACAGAGCTTAAAGATCCCAATTTACCCATGTCTAACAATAGCCAAATTAACATGAATAAAATACATTCTCTAAAATGCTTATATGCAAATGCTAGAAGTCTAAAGAATAAGATGGGAGACTTAGAATATATAGCACTAAATGAAAGGTTAGATATGATTGGAATATCAGAGACATGGTGGAAGGAGGACAACCAGTGGGACACTGTGATACCTGGGTACAAACTATATTGTAATGATAGAGCTGATCAAATTGGTGGAGGGGTTGCGCTCTATGTTAGAGAGGGCATTGACTCAGAAAGGATTAAAGTTTTGCAGGAAACAAAATCTGCTGTAGAATCTATATGGATTGAAATTCCATATAAAAGGGGGAAGGCAATGGCAGTGGGGGTGTACTATCGAGCGCCTGGCCAGAATGACCAAATGGATGATGAAATGCTCAAAGAAATCAAGGAAGCTAACAAAAGTTACAGCGCAGTAATAATAATGGGTGATTTCAATTACCCCGGTATCGACTGGGTCAGTGTCACGTCAGGACATGCATAAAGTTCCTAGATGAAATAAATGACTGCTTCTTGGAGCAGCTGGTTCATGAACCAACCAGAGTGGAAGCTATATTAGACCTAGTCCTTAGTGGAACACCAGATCTAGTGCAAGAGATAAGGGTGTTGGGGCCACTTGGCATTAGTGATCATAGCATGATCGCCTTTGATTTAATTAGTGGAGGAGGGATAGTAAGGAAATCCACAGTACTACTTTTTAACTTTCGAAAGGGAGACTATGATAAAATGAGGAAAACAGTTAAGAAAAAACTAAAAGGAGCAGATGCAAAGGTTAAAGATGTACATCAAGCTTGGGTGTTGTTGAAAAATACTATCTTGGAAGCCCAGACCAGCTGTATTCCACGCTTTAAGAAAAGTGGAAGGAAGTCCAAAAAACTGCCAACATGGTTTAAAGGTGAGATCAGAGAGGCTGTTGTTGCCAAAAAAGCATCTTTCAGGAAATGGAAAAAAGAGCCAAACGACAAAACCTGGAAACAGCACAAGCACTGGCAAGTCAAATGCAAGGCATTGATAAAGCAGGTAAAGAGAGAATTTGAGAAGAAGCTTGCTGCGGAAGCAAAAACATGAAATAAAGACCTTTTCAAGTACATTCGTAGCAAAAAACCTGTGAGAGAGTCAGTTGGTCCATTAGATGATAAAGGGGTTAAAGGAGCACTAAGAGGCGACAAGGCGATAGCGGAGAGACTGAATGAATTCTTTGCTTCGGTCTTTACTGAGGAAGATGTAGGGATGTTACCCATGACTGAAGTGGTATTTAAAGGTGCAGAATAATTGAAGGAAATATCGACACATCGGGAAGATGTCTTACAACTATTAGATAAACTGAAGAGTAGCAAATCACCTGGGCCGGATGGTATACATCCAAGGGTGTTGAAAGAACTGAAATATGAGATTGCAGACCTGCTATCAGTAATCTTTGAACTATCATTAAAATCATCTCTAATACCTGAAGATTGGAGGATCGCCAATGTAACACCAATTTTTAAAAAGGGTTCCAGGGGTGATCCGGGAAACTGACAATCCGGTGAGCCTGACGTCAGTACCGGGAAAAATGGTAGAAACCATCATAAAGAATAAAATTACTCAGCATGTAGATAGTCACAACCTAATGGGAGACGGCCAACATGGCTTTAGATAAGGAAGATCTTGTCTTACTAATCTGATATGTTTTTTTGAAGGTATGCATAAACAGGTAGAAAAAGGTGAGTCAGTTGATATTGTGTATCTGGACTTTCAGAAAGCCTTTGGCAAGGTCCCTCATCAGAGACTTTTGGCAAAACTAAAGAGTCATGGGATAGGAGGCAGTGTACTATTGTGGATCAGGAACTGGTTAAAAGATAGAAAGCAGAGGGTAGGGCTAAATGGCCAATTTTCCCAATGGAGAAAGGTGAATAGTGGTGTACCCCAGGGATCTGTGCTGGGTCCGCTGCTTTTTGACATATTCATAAATGACACAAGAGACACAAGTTCCACAATGCTTGTACTGGGTCAAGCATTGATATCTTCGGTCACTTCTTAATAATGGTTTATGGACCTTTCCTCCAGGAACTTGTCCAAACCTTTTTTAAACCCGGCTACACTAACAGCTTTTACTACATCCTCTGGTAACAAATTCCAGAGTTTGATTAGACGTTGAGTGAAGAAATATTTTCTCTTACATAAGAACATAAGAACATAAGATATGCCATACTGGGTCAGACCAAGGTCCATCAAGCCCAGTATTCTGTTTCCAGCAGTGGCCAATCTAGGTCATACGTACCTAGCAGTTTCCCCAAGGGACACAGGTTCCACAATGCTTGTATTGGTTCAAGCATTGATATCCTGGGTCCCTTCTTAATAATGGTTTATGGACCTTTCCTCCAGGAACTTGTCCAAACCTTTTTTAAACCCAGCTACACTAACAGCCTTTACTACATCCTCCGGTAACAAATTCCAGAGTTTGATTACACGTTGAGTGAAAAAATATTTTCTTTTATTAGTCTTAAATAGTTTACCCTGTAGCTTCATTGCATGTCCCCTAGTCTTTCTATATTCTGATAAGGTAAACAATCGATCTACGTTTACCCGTTCCACTCCGTTCATTAATTTATAGACTTCTATCATATCTCCCCTCAGCCGTCTCTTTTCCAGGTTAAAGAGCCCCAACCTTTTTAGCCTTTCTTCATAGGAGTAGCCTTCCATCCCCTTTACCATTTTGGTGGCTCTTCTCTGAACCTTTTCTAAAATTGCTATATCCTTTTTAAGATATGGCGACCAGAATTGCACACAATATTCAAGGTGCGGTCTCACCATGGAACGATATAGAGGCATTATAATATCTTTTGTTTTATTTTCCATTCCTTTCCTTATCATACCTAGCATTCTATTTGCTCTCTTGGCCGCCGCTGCACACTGGGCCGAGGGTTTTAACATGGTATCCACAAGGACGCCTAAATCTTTTTCTTGGGTGGTGGTTCCTAATGTGGAACCTTGCATCGTGTAACCATAGTTTGGGTTGTTCTTCCCTAGGTGCATAACCTTGCACTTCTCCACATTAAATTTCATCTGCCATTTTGATGCCCAGTCTTCCAATTTATCAAGATCCTCTTGCAATTTTCCACAATCCTCCTGGGTTTTAACAACTTTAAATAGTTTTGTGTCATCAGCAAATTTGATAACCTCACTCGTTATTCCACTTTCCAGGTCATTTAAGAATATGTCAAAAAGCAGCGGACCCAGCACAGATCCCTGGGGTACACCACTATTCACCTTTCTCCATTGGGAAAATTGGCCATTTAGCCCTACCCTCTGCTTTCTATCTTTTAACCAGTTCCTGATCCACAGTAGTACACTGCCTCCTATCCCATGACTCTTTAGTTTTGCCAAAAGTCTCTCATGAGGGACCTTGTCAAAGGCTTTCTGAAAGTCCAGATACACAATATCAACCGACTCACCTTTGTCCACCTGTTTATTCACTCCTTCAAAAAAACATAACAGATTAGTAAGACAAGATCTTCCTTGTCTAAAGCCATGTTGGCTGTCTCCCATTAGGTCATGACTATCTATATGCTGAGTAATTTTATTCTTTATGATGGTTTCTACCATTTTTCCCGGTACTGATGTCAGGCTCACCGGTCTGTAGTTTCCCGGATCACCCCTTGAACCCTTTTTAAAAATTGGTGTTACATTGGCGATCCTCCAATCCTCAGGTATTAGAGATGATTTTAATGATAGTTCACAGATTACTGATAGCAGGTCTGCAATCTCAAATTTCAGTTCTTTCAACACCCTTGGATGTATACCATCCGGCCCAGGTGATTTGCTACTCTTCAGTTTATCTAATAGTTGTAAGACATCTTCCCGATGTATCGATATTTCCCTCAATTCTTCCACACCTTTAAATACCACTTCAGTCGTGGGTAACATCCCTACATCTTCCTCAGTAAAGACCGAAGCAAAGAATTCATTCAGTCTCTCCGCTATCGCCTTGTCGCCTCTTAGTGCTCCTTTAACCCCTTTATCATCTAATGGACCAACTGACTCTCTCACGGGTTTTTTGCTACGAATGTACTTGAAAAGGTCTTTATTTCGCGTTTTTGCTTCCGCAGCAAGCTTCTTCTCAAATTCTCTCTTTGCCTGCCTTATCAATGCCTTGCATTTGACTTGCCAGTGCTTGTGCTGTTTCCAGGTTTCATCATTTGGCTCTTTTTTCCATTTCTTGAAAGATGCTTTTTTGGCAACAACAGCCTCTCTGACCTCAGCTTTAAACCATGCTGGCAATTTTTTGGACTTCCTTCCACTTTTCTTAAAGCGTGGAATACAGCTGGTCTGGGCTTCCAAGATAGTATTTTTCAACAACACCCAAGCTTGATGTACGTCTTTAACCTTTGCAACTGCTCCTTATTAGTTTTAAATAGGTTACCCTGTAGCTTTATTGCATGTCCCGTAGTCTTTCTATATTTTGATGTGTAAACAATCGATCTACATTTACCCCTTCCACTCCATTCATTAATTTATAGACCTCTCTCATAACTCCCCTCAGCCATCTCTTTTCCAGGTTAAAGAGCCCTAACCTTTTTAGCCTCTCTTCATAGGGGTATCCTTCTATCCCCTTTACCATTTTGTTGGCTCTTCTCTGTACCTTCTCTAATAGCGCTATATCCTTTTTAAGATATTGCGACTAGAATTGCACACAATATTCAAGGTGCAGTCGCACCATGGAACGATGCAGAGTCATTTTAATATCCGTTATTTTATTCTCCATTCCTTTCCTTATGATACCTAGCATTCTATTTGCTCTCTTGGCCGCCACTACACACTGTGCAGAGGGTTTTAACATGTTATCCATGATGACACCTAACTTTTTTCCTGGGTGGTGGTTCCTAATGTGGAACCTTGCATCATGTAACCATAGTTTGTGTTTTTTTCTTCCCTAGGTGCATAACGTTGCACTTGCCCACATTAAATTTCATCTGCCATTTGGATGCCTAGTCTTCCAATTTATCAAGATCCTCTTGCAATTTTCCACAATCCTCATGGGTTTTAACAACTTTGAATAGTTTTGTGTCATCTGCAATTTGATAGCCTCACTCATTATTCCCATTTCCAGGTCATTTATGAATATGTTAAAAAGCAGCAGACCCAGCACAGATCCCTGGGGTACTCCACTATTCACCTTTCTCCATTGGGAAAATTAGCCATTTAGCCCTACCCTGTGCTTTCTATCTTTTAACCAGTTCCTGATCCACAATAGTACACTGCCTCCTATTCCATGACTTTTTAATTTTACCAAAAGTCTTTCATGAGGGACCTTGTAAAGGCTTTCTGAAAGTCCAGATATACTAAATCAACTGACTCACCTTTCTCTACCTGTTTATTCACACCTTCAAAAAAACATAACAGATTAGTAAGACAAGACCTTCCTTGGTTAAAGCCATGTTGGCTGTCTCCCATTAAGCCATGACTATCTACATGTTCAGTTATTTTGTTCTTTATGATGGTTTCCACCATTTTTCCCGGTACTGAAGTCAGGCTCACCGGTCTGTAGTTTCCCAGATCACCTCTGGAACCCTTTTTAAAAATTGGCGTTACATTGGCCATCCTTCAATCTTTCGGTATTACAGATTATTTTAATGATAGTTCACAGATTACTAATAGAAGGTCTGCAATCTCATATTTCAGTTCTTTCAACACCCTTGGATGTATACCATCTGGTCCAGGTGATTTGTTACTCTTCAGTTTTTCAAATAGCTGTAATATATCTTCCCGGTATATTAATATTTCTTTAAAGTCTTCCGCAGCATCTCCTTTAAATACTATTTCAGTCATGGGTAACATCCCTACATCTTCCTCAGTAAAGACCAAAGCAAAGATTTTATTCAGTCTCTCCGCTATGGCCTTGTCCCCTCTTAGTGCCCCTTTTACCCCTCTATTATCTAATGGTCCATCTGACTCTCTCACAGGTTTTTTGCTACGAATGTACTTTTAAAAAGTCTTTATTATGCATTTTTGCTTCCACAGCAAGCGTCTTCTCAAATTCTTTCTTTGTCTGCCTTATCAATGCCTTGCATCTAACTTTCCAGTGCTTGTGTTATTTCCAGTTTTTGTCATTTGGCTCCTTTTTCCATTTCCTGAAAGATGTTTTACACCCAAGCTCGATGTAGATCTTTAATCTTTGCAGCTGCTCCTTTTAGTTTTTTCTTAACTATTTTCCTCATTTTATCATAGTCTCCCTTTTGAAAGCTAAAAGGTAGTACTGTGGATTTCCTTACCCTCTCTCCTCCATTTATTAAATCAAATGTGATCATGCTATGATCACTGTTGCCAACTGTCCCCAATACCCTTATCTCTTGCACCAGATCTTGTGTTCCACTAAGGATTGGGTCCAAAATGACTTCCCCTTTTGCCTGTTCATGAACCAGCTGCTCCAAGAAGTTGTCATTTATTTCATCTAGAAACTTTATCTCTCTAGCATGTCCTGCCGTGACACTGACCCATTCGATACTGGGGTAATTGAAATCATCCATTATTATTACAGTGTGTAACTTTTGTTAGTTTCTCTGATTTTTTTGAGCATTTCATCATCCATTTGTTCATTCTGGCCAGGCGGTCAATAGTACATCCCCACAGCCATCGCCTTTCCCTTTTTACATGGAATTTCAATCCGTAGATATTGAAGAACAGATAGTGAAGTTTAGTGGAGAAAAGAAGATGAGAGGTTTCCTCTACAAAGATTTTAGAAAAGGATAAATGGCTAACATAGTTTGAGGGGAAAAGTTGGTAATGCAGAGGGGGGTGAGTTGATGAATCTGATCTAGTGGGGAATTGGAGTGTAATCTTGTGGACTTTGTCATGGAAATAGTCATCAGCCTTTGCAGTTGGACTCACCAGATCTGGGTTGCCTGGCCTTCTTCAGCCAGACTGACCAAACTAGCCTGAAGTCCAGTTATGGGCCACCTGGGCTCCCTGCAGGAAAATAAAAAATGTTCCTAACTGGGAAGAGAGGTATGGAGAGCCGCATCTAGACCAAGGGCAGGGCCCAGAACTGGAAAGGTGGCCGAGAATACAGGTGCATAGGAACAGCTAGTGCTATTCCCAATTGAAAAGTGACAGCACACCATGGCAAGGTCTAGGGAGGTATCTGACCAATGCAATGACAAAGCCGAAGGACACTGTATGAAAATGAGACTTTGAATCCGAAACACACCTCCTCTAGGTCTAGTATATCCTGGAGGGAACTTCCCTTCCTGGGAACCTATGTATCTAGAATAATGTGCCTAGCTCTGCAGCAGAGAGCATGGGGAAAAATAGCCTGCAATTACAGGAGGTACCAAAGAGTTTCCTTGAATGTCACCAGCCTGAGCAGGGAGCTGCAGGGAGACTCTACCGAGAAGTCTCTTATGAACAATGCCGTAATTCAAATACTGCAAATGGATCAGATGAAAGGTCCACTGAGCCCAGTATCCTGTTTCCAACAGTGGCCAATAAACAGGTAGATAAGGTGTGAATAAACAAGTAGATAAAGGAGAGCCATTTGATATAGCGTATCTGGATTTTCAGAAGGCCTTTGATAAGGTCTCATATGAGAGACTCTTGAGGAAATTAAAAAGTCATGCGATAGGAAGCAATGTACTATTGGGAATTGGGAATTGGTTAAAAGATAGAAAACAGAGAGTAGTGCCAAATGGCCAGTTTTCTCCATGGAGTACCCCAGGGATCTGTGCTTGGCTGCTGCTTTGTAATATATTCATAAATGACCTAGAAATGAGAACGAGTGAGGAGAATAAATTTGCAAAAATATGTTGAAACCCTCTCCTCAGTGTACAGTAGCAGCCAAGAAAGCAAATAAAATGCTGGAAATCATAAAGAAAGGAATGGGGAATAAAACCAAGATTATTATAACATCTCTGTATTCTTCCATGGTACTACCACACCTTGAATATTGTGTGCAATTGTGGTTGCTATATCTAAAAAAATATATAGCAAAATTAGAAAAGGTACAGAGAAGAACAACCAAAATGTGGATGGAAGGCCCCAGTGAGGAAAGGCTTAAAAGGTTAGGGCTCTTCAGCTGGGAAAAGAGACAGCTGAGGAAAGATATGATAGAGGTCTATAAAATAACAAGTGGAGTGGAACGGTAAACGTAGATCTGTTGTTGAAAGACTAGGGAACACTCAACAAAGCTACAATGTATCACATTTAAGAATAATTGGAGAAAATATTTTTTCACTCAATGCGTAATCAAACTCTAGAATTCTTTGGCAGAGATTGTAGTAAAAGATTTTAGTGTAGCTGGGTTTAAAAGAAGTTTGGACAAGTTCCTGGAGGGAAACATCCATAAAGCATTATCAAAGTGGACTGAGGAAATCCACTTCTTATCCCTGGGAAAAGCAGAATGGAATATGTCTACTTTCAGAGAACCTGACAGGCAGGGTTGGTGCTACCATTGGGTGGGCAAGTCGTACTTTGACTTGCCTGTTTCAATTTGCAGCCAGATATCCTTTCTGAAATCAGCCTTCATGTCTTTTCAAGGATCCATCTCATAACTGTGATGATGTCTCTTGTTCCTCACCTTTTACTTTACCCTGCTTGCACTTCAGGCAGTTCTCATTCCAGATATGATTGTAGTCTGCACTGAAAGATCTTGAGTAGAATCTTGCCAGTGTGTAGGGTTAGAACGACTGTGTGTTAATTTCCACAGTCAGATCATCTTACTTCAGTATTGGTATGAACACAGATCTTTTCCAGTCAGTTGGCCATGATTTTGTCATCTAAATTTCCATGCAGAGATTTGTAAGTATTGCTTCTGATTGATGCTTCTGATTGATGTAATACTTCAGTGGGAATGCCATCAATGCCCAGTACTTTGTTCTTTGATAATGCTGTTAATGCTGTTTTGACTTCTTTCATTACCAACAGTTCCTGATTGTAAGGTATGGGTTGAAATGGCTCTTGATCCCCTTGATCTTTATTGTTTAATGACTCAATGTAGTCTTTCCACCTTTTATTTCATCTTCTCCACATCATTCAACATGGATTCTTGAGCATGTATTTGCATTCCAATTTGAAGCTGGAATTTTTTCTTTAACTCTGCAAGCTTTAGGTAAGTCAAACTTTTTCTTCCTCTAATAGTTTCTGATTCTATTTCCTTGCATGCATCACTGTAATACTTCTCTTTGTCTCGCCTTGCTGCATGTTGGAAATTTCTGTTAAGTTCTGTGATTACCTCTCTTTCTCTTCTTGCTTTTGGTTCTCTATGTTTCTGAGCAATTTTCAGTTTCTTTGATCATTCATATTGGCTGGTTTTGCTTTTTCAACTGTTGCAGAGATTTTTCACTTTCTTCGAGCACTACTTTCTTGATGTTATCTCTTAATTCTTCTGGTGCTCTGTCATTTGTATCCAAAGCAGCAAATTGATTTTGCAGGTAGTCTTTAAATTCCAGTGGTATATTTTCAGATCATACTTTGCTACATTCCTGAGTGGCTTACTCTTTTTCAGCTTTAACTTGAGTTTGTATACTAGTAGCTAGAGAGCTGTACCAAGTCAGTTCTAGGGTTTGTCTTTGTTGATGTTATTGAGCTTTTCCATTTCTGACTTCCACAGATGTAGTCAATTAGATTTTTATGGTGAATAGCAGTTCATCCTGCGCACAACCCCTGATCGCAATTCCGGACTCAATGCTTCCCGCACATGCAGATCAGTTGTACGGGGAGCACTGGATGAGGCTGAGAGGAGACAGAAAAAGGGTGGAGCGGGGGCGATGCAAAGGAGGGCCCAGCTGCCAGGACATACAGAGGCAATTCTGGTCATGCCGCTCTATGCTCCCCGGCTCCTATTTACATGCCCTGCGTATTCCACCCCAGTGGTAGAATAAGTGCTGGGCATGGTGTAGATCGCAGCCTGTAGCCCCTCTACCCCATCGTGACATTGCGGGAGGGCCTCCCCCACCCAATCCCGGCCTTAGGGCCCCTGCTGAGGGTCGGGCAGCATGGTGATGGCGCCCGCTGTGCTTTGGGTTAGAGGTTGCTCCGGCTGGATGTGCCAATGCCATGGTGATGGGATGCCACTGCACCGGCACACTAGCCGGAGCATTCTGCAGCTCAGCGGGCAGGCGAGTAGACATCCTCTGTACCGGAATGGGGTGCCTGGCTGGACATCCAAGTCCCCGATTCTGCCATTGCGGGTATGTCCGGGCCTTGTGGTGGCAGAATCAGATCCATTTCCCGTATGTCCAGTTTTTGCATGGCCAATGAGGCCGGATATGTGGGAACCAGAATCAGCCTCCAGTTTATAGTCATGGGTTGTGTTGCAGGAAGAAAGTGTCTGAGATGAATTCTATCACTCTTTCTCCAGCTTAACCTCTGTTGTGAAGCCCATATTTTCAACCATTTTGCATTCTTCTTTGATCCCAGCTTTTGCATTCCAGTTGCCCATGACTGTCAATATATCTTTTTTTGCATATTCTCTACTTGTTAACAGAATAGTTCAACTTAATTCTCTTCTGCATCTGCTGTTGGTGCATATATTTTACTCCTGCTGAAATTCTGCATGCAATTTTCTGCACTTTTTTGTGATATATTTTATTTCTGTATTGTATTTTAAATTAAGTATCACTCAAAAACTGGGCCTGATATTCAAAGGCCCTTCGAATATCCTGGCTAAGTTCCTAACACACCCAAATACCATCCGCATAGCATCAGGGCATGCTAGGGGTGTTCCAGGACAGAGTGGGGGCAGAGGAAGGGACTACACGGGTAGCAGCGATATTCAATGCTACCCGCATAGCCCTCCGCACCTTAAAGATAGGCAAGGTTTTACACTGATCGATGGAAGGGGCGGTATATAAGTAACGTATAAATAAATAAATAATTAGCATGAAGAAGAGGTTACAAAGCACAGGAGTAGTGTTTGTGAAAGTATTCAATGTAAAAATATTCAACATAACAATTCCTATGTGGTCTGTTCGGTTTTATAGTTCACACAAGTCTACAAACAACATTGGCAGTCAAACTGATACATTCAGGTTAGTCACATAACATATGTCTTCTGTATTATGCAAGCTAAGTAATCTTATCATCCTGTTTATTTATATGGTTTTAATGTTATGGTTTTACTCCTTATAGTCCTGCGTTTGTAGAAACAAGTTCATTATGAATAATTTATTTATATTTATATTGAGTGATTTATTTATTATTTATTTATTTAACAGTTTCTTCTATACCGCCCCTTCCAGAGATCAGGGGCGGTTTACATTGAACAGAGAGTTAGTATACTTCTGTATACATTACAAGGAACAATGTTTTAACTATATACATGTGTAGATACAGGGAACATACTTTTGAACGTTAGCTGGAATAGTACTTTTTAAACTATGTACAGGTTATAAAACATGGAACATAACATAGATAATTACAGTAGTTATTTACAATAGTGATATAGCCGTCAGTTTGGGTAAATCTTTTGCATGTTGTGTAATGTAAGTAACGTTTCTTGTGTTAGTCATTTGTTCTGTCTTGAGTACTGTGGATGTGTTTCTGTGACTGTTTTGGGGAGTTTTTTTGTTGGTAGGGGATCTCAAAGTGTTTTGTAAAGAGGTAGGTTTTTAGTTCCTTTTTGAATTGATGAAGGTCCTTTATCATGCGGAGGGTTAATGGTATTTCATTCCAGAGGGTAGGGGCAGCAAAGTAGAAGGCTCTATCACTTGTTGCTTTAGTTTTTCTGAAATTTGTTTTTATGTTGAGGGAATGGGTTGCATTCTGTCTGCGCATTCTAGTTTCTGACGGGGGATGTATTAGAGTAGATAATTGTGAGGGAGAGATGTTATTAATGAGTTTAAAAGTAGTTAGGAGCATTTTATATTTTATTCGGCTGCTTATAGGGAGCCAATGCAGGTCTAATAGTATTGGGGTCACATGGTCTGTTAGTTTAGCTTTTGTGATCATCTTGGCTCATATGTTTTGAGCCCTTTGGAGAAGGTATATGCTCTTTAGTGGTAAGCCGTTTAGGAGACTATTACAGTAGTCGAAGAGGGGGGTGATGAGGGTATTGACTACTGATCTAAAATCATGTGTGTTGAGTAGTGGTCTCAGATGTTGTATTGTCTTGAGTTTATAGAAAATGGTTTTTACTGTATGTTTTATGTGTGGGAGCATGGTGAGTGAGTGGTCCAGAATTATTCCAAGGTACTTTACCTCCTTTTTAACAGGTATTGGTGTGTTACTTATTGTGATTGTAGTAGGGTAGTTGTAGTCAGTGTCAGATTTTCTCGTTATGAACATTGCTTCTGTTTTTTTGAGATTGATGCTTAGGTGGTTGTCTTCAAGCCATGTGGTAGTCTCATTCATGCACTGGAGTAAGCTATCATATTTGGGGTTGTTGGGGTTTATGGGGATGGCAAGCATGATATCATCCGCGTATATGAAATGGTTGATTTTATGCTTCTTGAATTTGTTTGTAATAGGCTGGAGGTGCAAATTGAAGAGGAGGGCGGAGAGGGCAGATCCTTGAGGGATACCTTGACCTTGAGGGAAAGTTTTAAAATATGAAAATAGTTTTAGACAAATCCAATGGAGTTGCTTTTCCGTATCCATTTAATTACTTGTTTTATTTGATGATCTTATATAGTACCTAATTATTATTATCATCTATCATTTTCTTATAATTTTTTATAGTTGTTTGTATGTATATTTATGCAAATTTGTTTGTGTTTTTTTTTAAATCAGTTTTCACAATAATGCAATTACACATTACAAACAAGTCAATCCAGAACAAAATTGATACAGCAGATACAAACAGCAAATAAAGACAAAACATCTCTGATATAGCCCACGTTAAGAAACTTGGCTGAGTATTGACAAACTAACAAATAACTATCAGGAAAATAAGACACAAAATCCATATAAGGAGGCAACCATTAATCAAGAGCACTCTGTGTTTCACCCTGTATTACAGCCTGTGCTTTCTGCTTCTCAGACAGAAAACTTTCCAAATGAGTAACTTCAGTAAAGACATAAGAAACATCCTTCCAAGTAATTAGACACTTACAAGGGAAACGAAGAAAAAGAAGCATCTCCTAAGGCCAACACCTGAGGTTTTAAGGCTAAGAACAGTCTACGCCTAAGCTGAGTACTTTGTGACACATCTGGAAATACGTTAACTAAATGACCACAAAACTTAGTGGCCTTATGCTTAAAAAAAGCACGGAGTACAGACTGCTTTACATTTTTAGACAAAAAAGTCACTATCAAAGTAGAACGAGTATCGATTTTGTCCTGGGAGTACTCCAAGAAGGCAGTGAGATTAGAGATAGTAGGCTCGATTAAATCAAACTCTCCCTCAACCAGATTTACCCTCTTGGAACTAGGAGAAATATAGTAAAGCTGAGAAACTGCTATAGAGTCTGTGAGTAAGAGAACCTCCTTGAAATATTTATCTAATAAAAGTTTTGGAGCGAGAAGTCTAGAAAAAGGAAAATTTAGGAAACGTAAATTGCAAGAACGTGCAATATTTTCCATCGCCTCAATCTTATTATGGAGAGCCAGTGAGTCTTTAATACTCGCTGCCTGAGCAGCGTGTATAGGCCCAATCTGGCCCTCTATTCTAGAAACGCTAGTATCAAGTAAACTTATCTTACCATCTAACTGCTGTAAAGAGATAACAGCCTCTTGAGAAAATTTAGACAAGGAATTTAACGTACCAGAAATCTTATTATCAATGGAGGTCAAAAACCCCCAAACATCCTTCAATGTAATTTCAGTGTCAGAAGGCATAGTCGAGAGCGAATTAACGCTACCCGACTCTACAGAGAAAACCGGTTGAGGTAGAGAAAAGGGAATATTAAAACTCCTTACCTTATCAGGGGACTCCCCGGTAGAAGCAGAAAGCACAGATGGGAGAGGAAACGGTGGAGGGGAGCGTCCTCCTGAGCATAGGGACACACCCTCAGGAGACGAATGAGCAATTGGCAATGAAGAGAAGTGCTTATCTAGGGGGCCCGTCGGTTTCGCACTCCTGGCGGGATCACCCCCAGAAGCACCCCCGCCCTTGTGTTTTTAAGTTACATTTCCCCTGAAGAAGGCGTTAGCGCTGAAACGCATTGGGGTCCTTTCAGAATAAACAATTGCTGGCCATCCATACTCACCTCGTCTCTTGCTTCTTTGTGTTCTCTGATTCATGTGTATACTTCCCTCCCACTATATGATATGATATAGTGCTAGCATTATAACTGTGGAACCAAGTGTGAGGATATCAGAGGATAAAATGATTATGGTTCTGATTGCCAATTGCATGCATATCATTTTTCTTTCATAGATGCTTTTGCATTCTGTGAGACATCAGCGCACTCAAGATGTCTTCCATACTGGGACATGGAACTTATGAAGCATGAACTAGGACCGTGTGGAGGTCCCACCCCAAAGTGCTGCAGTTCTAGTCACCATATCTAAAAAATGATATAGCAGAATTAGAAAAGGTACAGAGAAGAGTGGCCAAAATGATAAAGGGGATGGAAGGATACCCCTATGAGGAAAGGCTTAAAAGGTAAGGGTCTTCTGCTAAGAGGACATATGATAGAGGTCTATAAAATAATGAGTGGAGTGGAATGGGTAAATGTAGATTGGTTGTTTACTCCTTCAAAAAGTAGAAAGACTAGGGGACATGCAATGAAGATACAATGTAGCACATTTAAGACTAATTGGAAAAAATATTTTTTCACTCAATGTTTAATCAAACTCTGGAATTCGTTGCCAGAGAATGTAGTAAAAGCTGTTAGCATAGTTGGGTTTAAAAGAGATTTGGACAAATTCCTGGAGGAAAAGACCATGAACCATTATTAAATTGGACTGGGGAAATCTACTGCTTACCCCTTGGATAAGTAGCATGGGATCTGTCTAGCTTTTGGAAAACTGCCATGTACCTGTGACTTCGATTGGGTGGTGTTGGAAAGAGGATACTGAGCTCGATGGACCTTTGTCTGACCCAGTATGGCATTTCTTATGTTCTTATGTTCTTATCCATAATATGGACAGAGAGGGTCTCACACGTATTAATGCATCTACATCTGAGCAGATGTATTTGGCCAGTCCATGACATACATACTCACACCTCTACAACATACTCAACTGCAGTGCCATCCTCACTAGAACCCTAAACAAGGGGATTGACTTGATTGGCTGTTGCCATAAGCAATAGCAGGTCAAGATGTATAAGAGCCCAGTGGTGGTGCAAATATACTAAGATCCTCTGTAATTGGATACGTATAGCAAAGAATTTCTGGGAAGGGTGGGGGGGAATAAATGCTTTATCTGGGATAGGCTAAAGGAAATGGGAAAATGGGGATGTTGGGGACTGTCCTGTACAGGGTATACATATATGTTGGATGGCCAGAACACTATACATCCTTTCTCTAAAGCTAGGGTTACAAAATAGCCTTGACACATAGAAACATAGGAAAATGACGACAGAAAAAGACCACATGGCCTATCTAGTCTGTCCTTCCATATCAACAACTACAACAGTCCCCTTTTTACCTTTAGAGATCCTCTGTGTTTGTCCCATGCTTTTTTGAATTCAGTTACTGTCCTCATCTCTCCCACCTCCACTGGGAGACTATTCCATGGATCTACCACTCTTTCCTTAAAGAAATGTTTCCGCATATCATTCCTGAATCTATCTCCCTTCACCCTCATCCCATGTCCCCTCGTAGCAGAACTTGCTTTCAATCGAAAGAGGCTCTCTCCCTGAACATTTATGCCATGGAGGTATTTAAATGTTTCAGTCATATCACCTCTATCCTGCCTTTCCTTTAAGGTGTACATATTAAGATCCTTAGGTATGTCCTCATATGCTTTATAATGAAGACCACTAACCATTTTAGTAGCCACCCTCTGCACCGACTCCATCCTTTTTAAATCCTTTTGAAGGTGCTGTCTCCAGAATTGCACACAATACTCCAAATGAGGTTGCACCAAAGACTTATACAGAGGCACTATCACCTCCTTTTTTCTGCTAGCCAGTCCTCTCTGTATGCACCCAAGCATTCTTCTAGCTTTTGCTGTCACCTTTTCTACCTGTTTAGCTAGTTTAAGATCATCATACACAACCACGCCTATGTCCAGCTCTTCTTTAGTGGACAAAAGTACTTCACCCCCTATACTATATCGCTCCCTTGGGTTGCTGCAGCCCAAATGCATGACCTTGCATTTTTTAATATTAAATCCCAGCTGCCAAATTCTAGACCACTCTTCAAACTTAGCTAGATCCCTCCTCATGTTATCTACACCTTCCTGAGTGTCTACTCTATTGCAGATTTTAGTATCATCCCCAAAGAGGCAAACCTTACTCGACAGCCCTTTCACTATATCACTAACAAAGCATAACCCTGAGATGGGCAAAAGGTGAACATGTATGGTGAGTTGCAATACAGCCTTTCACTGCATCTCGCAAGATGTTCTGCACACATACAGCAAGCTTGACCTATACAACCATTGGGTGAATGGAATAGGTCCTGTTAGAATACATCCATCCACCACCCATCCACTGGAGGCAGTATAGTACTGTGGATCAGGAACTGGTTAAAAGATAGAATGCAGGGGGTAGGGCTAAATTGTCAATTTTCTCAATGGAGAAAGGTGAATAGTGGCATCTATGTGGGTCTGCTGCTTTTTAACATATTCATAAATGACCTGGAATTGGGAATAATGAGTGAGGTGATCAAATTTGCAGATGACACAAAATTATTCAAAGTTGTTAAAACACAAAAGAATTGTGAAAAATTGCAAGAGGACCTTGATAAATTGGAAGACTGGGAGTCCAAAAAGAAGATGAAATTTAATGTGGACAAGTGAAAAGTTATGCACCTAAAAAAGAATAGTGGAAATATGATAGAGGTCTATAAATTAATGAATGGAGTGGAATGGAGAACCATAGATCGATTGTTTACGCCATCAAAAAGCAGAAAGACTAGGTGACATGCAATGAAGCTACAATGTAACCCATTTAAGAGTAATAAGATAAAATATTTTTTTACTCAATGCATAATCAAACTCTGAAATTCATTACTGGAGGATGTAGGAAAAGCTGTTAGTGCAGCTGGGTGTAAAAAAGGTCTGGACAAGTTCCTAGAGGAAAGGTCCATAAACCATTATTAAACAGGATCCAGGAAATCCACTGCTTGGGGAACTGGGGCAGCATGCATGCCCTACAAGCTATGACTCAGAATCGGGCCCAAAATGGTTAGAGTAAGTGACTTTAGAGCTTGGTGGCCATGGTTCAAATCTCAGTGTGGGACTTTGTAATCTAAAGCTAGTCGCTTAATTCACCATCTTCCTTACACTCTCTGGATGTTTTAAGGTGAAAACAAACACTATTCATCCCTGGAGCAGGAATAAACATGCATGTCCCTGCAGATGGCTCTGCTGCTTCTAGGATTCAATGGGGACATGAAAGTCTGTTGCCTCTCCCCAGACAAGAATCTGCCACACCCCTGTGTCTACTTGAATGTCCCCCTACTGGAGATGTCTGCAAAAGGCATTTGTGGAATGGTTACAGAAACATGTCCATGATGTTGTCGTCCAAGTACATGTCTGCAGATGTCCAAACCATGACTAAACCTTTTAGAATGACCCTCTTATTGTCCTAACTGCACTATGGAGTACATACCAATATGCAGGGAGAACCTCTGAAAATGTTCCCACAAGTAATAGCAATGTTGCACTAGAGCTAAATATTCCCTTTTATAAAGTGTTCAAACCATTGGCACCCATATCCAACATTTTGGGTGCTTCAAGCCCTCAGATTCCAGATTAATGTTGCAAAAACAAGTATAGTATTCTAGCAAGGGTATTGGAAGCTCATTTGATTTGTCTCAGGGTAATTTTGCATACCATGACAGTTACAGACCTCATTTCTAAGCCAGGGTATGTGAAGGATGATCTCAATATCTCAGATTTACTGCTAATGCTCAGCATAGTACTTGTATTGCACAAAAGAGAGCTTCCTTCTGGAGTCTGCAAGATGTAACATGTATTGGTAGTTTGTCAAGGTGTGCTTGGAAATTCTCATTTATCAAGCCTGGTTCATGGAACTTATGAAGCATGAACCAGGACTGTGTGGAGGTCCCACCCCAAAGTGCTGCAGTTCTGGTCAACATATCTTAAAAAGGATATAGCAGAATTCAGAAAAGGTACAGAGAAAGAGCCACCAAAATGGTAAAGGGGATGGAAGGATATCCTTACAAGGAAAGGCTTCAAAGGTTAGGGCTCTTCAATTTGGAAAAGAGGAGGCTTAGGGGAGATATGGAAGAGGTCTATAAATTAATGGAGTGGAATGGGTAAATGTAGATCGGTTGTTTGCTTCTTCAAAAAGTGGAAACTACAATGTAGCCCATTTAAAATTAATAAGTCTCTGGAATTCATTAATGGAGGATGCAGTTAAAGCTGTTAGTGTAGCTGGATTTAAAGGTTTGGACAAGTTCCTGGAGAAAAAGTCCATAAGCCATTATTAAAGGGGACCCAGGAAATCCTCTGTTTACCCCAATATAAGCACTGTGGAATCTGTGGACCTTTTTGGGCACCTGACAGGTACTTGTGATCTGGATTGGCCGCTGTTGGGAACAGGATACTGGGTTTGATGGACCTTGATCTGACCCAGTTTGGCATTTCTTTTGTTCTTTTGCGCTCCTGTCCCCATTGCCACAACTTTCCAGAACCTTCAGTGGCAGCAATGACTTTAAAAAAGCAATGCAGCACTTACCCAATGCCTCCAATACTGCATACTGTTGCTGCTGCTGCTGGTGCTTCTGCCCCCTCGAATGCACACTTCCTGTTTGCATGGGTGGCAAAAGCAGCTTGTCCAAGTGAACTAACACGACAACTATAATTTAGGGTCACCTTATTTAACTGTTTGATCACCTTAAAATCACTAGATATGATGTCCCACCAAATCTCACTCTAACTTTATACGTAGAAAAACGTCATCATCATCTAGACCAGGAATGGGCAAACTACGGCCCGGCGGACCTTTTAATCCGGCCCGCGGCGCGCTAGCTAATTTATTCATTTATTCACCTCACTTTCTAGAGGACGCAGCGTAATCTTGCGATGGCCGGCTAGTGTAGTGCAGAATCCCAAAATGAGTGGGGCAAAGAAAAGAAAAGTGGACAGTGAATGCAGAGTGTTTAATAAGGAATGGATAGCAAAATATTTTTTTACGGAAGTCCGATCAATGGCTGTATGTCTCATATGCCAGGAAACTGTTGCGGTTTTCAAAGAATATAATATCAGCCGTCATTTTGCCACGAAGCATGCTAACTATGCTAGCAAGCAGTCGCCCCAAGAACGGGGGTCTACAGCTCGGAGGTTGATGGCTAAATTACAGACTCAGCAAAATTTATTTCACAGACAAACTGCGATTCAAGAGTCAAGTACCAAAGCAAGTTTTATGCTCTCATTCAAATTAGCAAAAGCTAGTAAACCCCTCTCTGAAGGAGAGTTTTTGAAAGAATGCATGATAGAGACCGCAGGTCTTTTGTGTCCAGAGAGCAAAGACAAGTTTGAAAAACTCAGTTTATCACGCAGGACAGTGACTCGTCGTGTGGAACTGATTGATGAAGACATAACAAACAAGTTAAATAATATTGCAGAGTCCTTTAAATTATATTCGCTAGCACTCGACGAAAGTACAGACATAAAAGACACAGCTCAGCTCTAAATTTTTATCCGAGGGATTAGCGACAGTTTTGAAATAACAGAGGAGTTTTTGGCCATGGAGCCACTTAAAGGAAAAACACGGGGAGAAGATTTGTATGACCGGGTGTCTGCTGTCATCGAGAGTATGAAGCTACCTTGGAGTAAACTTGCTAATGTCACTACGGATGGATCTCCAAATTTAACTGGAAAAAATGTGGGATTGCTGAAAAGAATTCAGGATAAAGTGAAAAAGGAAAACCCTGAGCAAGAAGTTATTTTTCTCCACTGCATCATACACCAAGAATCTTTGTGTAAATCTGTATTACAGCTTAGTCATGTTGTGAATCCAGTTATAAAGCTTGTTAACTGCATACGAGCAAAGGGACTTCAGCACCGTCAGTTCATTGCATTTCTGGAGGAAACCGACGCAGACCACCAAGACTTGCTTTACCACTCTCGTGTCCGCTGGTTGAGTTTGGACAAAGTGTTTAAACGAGTGTGGGATCTTAAAGAAGCGATTGATACATTTTTGGAGTTAAAGGGGAAGTCTGATGATTTTCCAGAGCTGAGCAACAAGAATTGGCTGTGTGACTTTGCGTTTGCTGTTGACATTTTTTCTCACATGAATGAGCTTAACGTCAAGCTACAGGGAAAAGACCTGTATATTCACGACATGTATAGTAATGTAAATGCCTTCAAAGCCAAGTTGACTTTTTTTTCTAGGCAAATTTCAAAGAAAAACTTCTCTCATTTTCCCACACTAGCCACACAGGAAAAGGCCATCCAAAATGTGAATAAATATAGCAAATCACTGAATGACCTGCATGAAGAATTCTGCCGTCGGTTTTCAGATTTTGAAAAAATTGAAAAGTCACTTCAGCTGGTGGCCTGTCCCTTGTCACAAGACCCAGAAACAGCACCACAAGAAGTGCAATTGGAACTAATCGATCTTCAATCTGATGCAATCTTAAAGGAGAACTTCCACTCTCTTCCACTAAAAGAGTTCTATGCCTCACTTAAAGATGACTGTTTTCCAAACCTCCGGGGGATGGCACAGAAGATTCTGGCCTTGTTTGGCTCGACCTACGTGTGTGAGCAGACGTTCAGCGTCATGAACATCAATAAATCCCGTCACAGATCCCAGTTAACTGACCAACACCTCAGATTTATTCTGCGAATTGCAACAACAAAGCTATCTCCTGACTTTGATGCCTTAACAAAAAAGGGAGACCAACAACACTGTTCCCACTAAAATTGAAGGTACTATTTTATGAAAGAAATACATTGCATAAAGGTTTTGTAAAATAACTCTTTTTATGCTTTTCTACCTTAAATGAATCTAAACATTTAATGTTACAAATTTAAATTTAATTTATATTAATTCACACATACACACCGTCCATCTACTCTTGGTCCGGCCCCCGGGTCCAATATATGAACCCATTGCGGCCCTCGAGTCAAAACGTTTGCCCACCCCTGATCTAGACACTGGGTTTTTGTAACCCTAATGTATGATCTTAGTTGCCACATTTTAGACCATTCCTCAAATGACATTAAATCCCTCTTCATGTTTTTCACATCTTCTGAGAAGAACCAAACCCAGAACTGACCCCTGCAGCAAATCACTTTCTTCAGAATGAATCCATTTTCCACTATCCCTTGGGTTACCTTCTGTTCAAGAAAGGGAGCCTGAGAAATACTTTCATTAAAAGCCACATATCCTTCTGCACAGTGGGCTAAATTTTCAAAAGCTTAGTCCTTAGATGCATAAAATATGGAAAAACATAGATAAATTGGCCAGATAAGCAGGGATATGTAATCATTAACATGCATTTAGGGGTATGTTTACTAAACTGTCTTAACGTGCACTCTGCGATGTTATCGTGCGATAAGGTACCTTATCGCGCGATGATGGCACTTTTTAAGGTGCATAGGTACCATATCGCGCGATAACGCACGCTGGGGCGAAAACGAGTGCTGAAGTCGGCGAAAGGCTCCCGGAGGGTGGAGGAAGACTCCCCAGGGGCGGAGAGAAGGGGTCAATGGGTGGAGAGTGGGAGGGGAGAGGCTCCCTGCACACCAACGCTGTGAAATCCGAGGCTCAAAACTAACGCCAGTGAAACCCTGGTGTTAGAGCTGATTTAAAGGGAAAAGAAACCATTTCCGTCAGCAATGTACAGCAAAACCAGGAAAAACCTACAAAAAAGTGATAAGTGTGATACATGTGCACGGAACAAAAGGGCAAATAAACATTGAAAATGAACAGAAGTAAATGTAAAAAAAACATAACCAAGCTGGGCAATAGTGATAGTAATGGGAAACATCAAAAAACACTCCTAAGAAAGCCCCCCAAAAAAGATATGAATTTTGGACGGGTCTACGCTCCGTCCCCATACAAGATGAATGATCCCACAGTGAAATAGCACTGATCAGGGTTTCCCTCTCCATTGGACAGGTTTCTTATGGCATGCACATGTTCCACAACAGCAGGGCAGGCATGTCGGAATGGGCAACTGGACAGATGCTGTGAAAGGGGATACAGAGGGCTGCAGGCGGCACATGCTGTGGTGCAGCTGGGGCACAGTGCGGACTAGGCAGATGCCTAGATGGCACTTAGGAATGCTGAAACTGTACAGCAGCCAGACAGAAACTGATGAGGGCCCATCATGGGCACGAGAGTGTTTATCACAGTGTCACAGGGGATAGTACCCAGGTACCTCCAAGGGCACAGAACATTGGCAGGCGGTGTTGGGGGGAAGCGTGGACATCTATGCAGGCACCCCTACCCCAGAACACGCACCATAGGCAGCCGCCTACCTGCACACTGGATGGCTTGAGACTGCACACCACCAGCACCACCAGCAGAAGGGTATGTCAGCATGGTGGCAGAGGGGTACTGGTGGTGGAGGGGGGCAGTGGCAGCTGCCCAGAGCAGACCATGGCCTAGCCCTGTGTAGGTGGGTGCCATGCACTGCAACAGACAGGCCCTGCCGGACAAACAGTCATGGTATCACCAGGGAATGCACTGTCTCTGTGGCAACATGGTGGTGCAATGCACACAACCAGTATGTTAGGAGGCAGAAGGTCACAGGTTCAAGTCCCAGCTATGGTGCCTGCCAACCCAGTCCCCATATTTTACCCACTACTACAACGTGCTAATACAGACAGAACGTTTATTGCAGATGACTTAAACATGCCCAAAACACCTACATTTTACCCTACAGAGCAAAGACACCATAGACAGGCGCATTACCTAGAGCAGAGTCTCCCAAATGCAGTCCTGGAGGGCCAAACACCATTCAGGTTCCATGCTGCCTCTAATCTTTATCTTTATCTTTATTTTAAAACTTATTATACCGCCTGGACCGAAAGGCATACAGCGGTGTACAATAAAACAAAGGCTACTAGGGAAACAGGAAAGAACGCCAATTATTCACAAAAGAGACAGCAGAAGATAGAATGAAGAAAACAGAGAAAGGACCAATCAACTGAGGGTGGGAAGGGAAGGGATGTCAAAAGCGGTACAAAAGAGGTGAGTCTTGAGAGAGGCCTTGAAAGTGCCGAAGGAGGATTCTAGTCGTAAAGCTAAGGGGAGAGAATTCCAAAGGCGGGGGCCGAGGAAAAAGAAAGCAGAGGAGCGTGTTGATTCAAGACGAGCCCTGGAAGGAGGTGGAAGAAAAAGACGATTAGCGTGAATCGACCAAAGAGTTCTAGAGGGACAGTGAAAGTGCACCAAGTCAGAGAGATAAAGAGGAACACCAGTGTGTAAAGCCCTGTGGACAAAATCAGAACCTTGTATTGAATGTGGAAAGGAATAGGCAACCAGTGTAAGCGAATAAGAAGAGGAGTGATATGATCTGAGCGAGAGGAGTTGGTCAGAAGACGAGCGGCAGTATGGTGGACCAGTTGAAGACAACGAAGCTGAGAAAGAGGAAGGCCGGCCAGAGAAGCATTACAATAGTCTAGACGAGAAACTACGAGAGAGAGAAGAAGTGTAGTCAAAGAGGAGAATGAAAGGAAAGGTCGGACAGCACGAAGTCGACGTAGTGTGTAGAAAGAACGCTGAACAATAGAGGAAACGTGATCTTTAAAAGTTAAAGCCAAATCCAGGGTAACACCAAGGTATCACATAGATGAAACAAGAGGAATAGGCCCAGCAGACAGAGAAGGGGTGAGGGTGGGAAGGGGAGCACCAGCGGTGAACCAGATGGCGGATGTCTTGGACAGATTGACATGCAAAAAGTTCTCAGAAAACCAGTAGGAAACAGCGGAAAGACAGGCATTGAGGGGACCAATATCAGGGGAAAGAGGACAAGTATGGTAAAGAAGAATGATATCATCTGCGTAATAATATGCAGAGATACCGTGCTGTTGGATAAGTAAAGCAAGAGGGGCCAGAAAGATGTTAAACAGCAGAGGGACTAATACAGAACCCTGAGGGACACCACAAGGCAGAGGTGAAGGGGAAGACGAAGCAGAACCTGACAAGACTGAGAATGACTGATCGAAAAGAAAGGAGTGAAACCAGCGAAGAACCGAACCAGAAAGACCAATAGAACGAAGCCTTAGAAGAAGAGTACGGTGATCAACAACATCGAAAGTGGCAGAAAGATCAAGTGAGACAGCCAGAGAGATAGAACCATGATCGTGGGCAACGTGCAATTCGTTAAGAAAAGAAATGAGAATAGATTCAGTACTGTGCCCAGGACGAAAACCAGATTGATGAGGGTGAAGAACCAAAGAATCCTCTAAATGTGAAGATAGCTGAGAGAAAACCAACCTTTCAAGAAGCTTAGAGAGAAAAGGGAGATTAGAGATAGGACGCCAATTAGAAGGGGAAAAAGGATCCAGAGAAGGTTTCTTCAAGAGAGGACGTATAAGAGCGTGCTTCCAGTGGGAGGGGAAAGTACCGGAGGAAAGACTGGTGTTAAAGATGGAAAGAGCAAAAGGGAGCAGAGCCAGTGAGGACTCAGTGAGCCAGTGAGAGGGAATAGGATCGGACAGACAAGTGGTTTTCCGAGTGGAGGAAAGAGCAGTGGAAAGTTCGGGAAGTGTGATGGGTCGGAAGGCAGACCAACAGTGAGAAAGAGGAGGAACATTAGGGGAAACTGCTGCTGAGGAGAAAACCGGGGAAAGAGGAGGAGGGGGTGAGAGAGGAAGGGGGCAGGAAGGGAAAAGCTGCCAAATAGAAAGGACCTTGCCAACAAAGTATGAGGCCAGAGCATCGGGTGTAGGATTATTAGAGGAAGAAATAGCAGGAAGAGAGGCGGCAGGAGATGAGGAGGATGCAGAGAGGGAGTGCAGGATGCGATATAGCTGATGGGTAGAATTTGCCGAGGAGGAGATAAGCTTAGAAAAGTAATCCTGTTTAGCAGAGTGCAGAAGAGAGCGATAATGAAAGTGACAATAACGAAAATGTGAGAGAGTAGCAGGTGAAGGGGACTTACGCCAGCGGCGGAGAGCCCGACGCAGGTAAGAGCGGTGGAGATGGAAGCCTGGGAGATACCAAGGGGAGTTGGGGCGATGGCGAGCTACAGAAGAAGGGCGCAGAGGAGCAACCTTATCTAAAGCAGTAGAGAGAGAAGAATCCCAGCACTGGGCTTGAAGATCAGCAGAGAGCAGAGGGAAGTCATCAGGGAAAAGAGTATCCGAGGACGGAAATTGCTGGAGAGAATCAGGGGTAAAGTGACGGGCTGAGCGAGCTTGGGGCAATAAAGGGGATGAAGGGGGGAAAGAAGAGAGAGAACAGGAGAGGACAAAACATAAACAATAGTGGTCAGACCAGGGAAGGGGCTGGGAAGAGAAGGAAGAAGGGACAAAGAAGGGGAGTGGCGAGAGATAACTAGGTCCAAGGTATGACCAGCCACGTGAGTAGGGAGCTGAACATGCTGGGAGAGGGAAAGATCAGAAAGCAGAGAAAGGAAAGAAAGATCACGTTGAGAAGAAGGGGAATCAGCATGAATGTTAAAATCACCAAGTAGCAAAAAATGGTTATACCTAAGGGAGACTTCTGATAAAGTTAAAAGAACAGAGTCCCAAAGAGAGGGAGACAGAGAGGGAGGGACATAGAGAAGAAAATACAAAGGGGGGGAGACCTCTAAATGGAGGAGAAGGGCTTCCGGATAGGAAAAAGGAGAAGGGAGTACCTCACGCAAGGGGAGGGAGGAGCGGTGGATCACAGCAACCCCTCCCCCCCCCCCCCCCGCCAGATCTATGCACCACCCCCATGGTATGCAGATGTATCTCATGCATATTCATGAGGGACAGCATGAAAACCCGAACAGTGTTTGGCACACCAGGACTGGAGTTGGGAACCTCTGCCATAAAGCAGCAGCCAACAGGGGCAGACACACCCACACCCACAGGCTCCATTAGCCAATGCCTCCTGGAGAAGCAGGACATTGGGCCCTGCGTGCATCTCCCAATACTAGCACTTGCATACCTTAGCAATGCCACCCTACACCTGGGAATACGGTACACAGCTATCAAACGTTTGCTATGATTACTGACAGATAGCAATTCCTACATTAAGCACAGTTTGCTGATTGAGCTCCATCATAGCAACCTTTCTGATGTCTGTGGAGTGTGCTTCAGGTCTGGTCTCTGACAGTGTTTACCACCCTGGGGAGTGACCCCCAACAGTATTGCGTACCATATCCATGCCTGCACTGTGCCCAGGACTGGTGTGGTGGCCAGGGCTTCTAAACACCTCTATAGTAGCACAATGCTGGCATAGATGTGGGAGTGTGTGTCTGTCTATCCAGTGTGTGTCTGTCTATCCAGTGTGTGGTGGCTGCAAACACCCTCCACAGCCCACACTGCCAGCACTGTTGCCAGTATTGGCCTGCCAATGTGCATAATGAGGAGCAAGGTACCATGGGTATAGCCCGGACAGGGTGGCCTGGCCAGGATGCATCTGCACAGGGCATAGGGCACTGGCTGGGACATTGTAGTGCCCGGCCACCACCTGCACAGACAGGATGGCCACAGCATGTTCCGCTGGGAGATCACTCTCACCCTGACTGAGCAGTGACCACGGCATGGCTAGGCTCCCCAATGGTGCTGTATAGTATTTCTCTCATGTGATATTTATGGGTTCTCTTTTGGGGCCCAGTCACTGACTTATCTGCTTAGTGTGTATGCTGACATCCCAGTTCTGGGTGCATGCATTTCCACCAGGAGCATGCACTATGGACTAGCTTGCAGACTGTCTGCAGCTGGTATGTGTCTTGATGGAATGCCTTGCAGGGTGCAGAGGCTGAAGGCTTGCTGCAGGAGACTATCAGATAGTGGTGGGGGCAGCTTAGCGTATCCAGGCCTAATGTCTGTCTGCTATTGTGTTATGGATGTGTATAGAGCTGCATTGACTGCCCTGTAGGGTGTCTGTTCCCCAGCAGGACTGGGGTTGATGGTCCCCTCTACTGCCACCATTGCAGGGAGGTAGACTGTGGATCTGTTGGTGGGAGACCTGTTTACCCCCCACAGCCCTGGAGGAGGAGGGTGGTGGTGGTAGTACATAAGCCTCCTAGGGGTCCATAGGGGCTACACCTGACTGAAACATACAGATATATCCAAGGTGTGTCTGCAGAAACTACCTATTTCACACATTAGCACTGCTGGGGACCTGCAGCATGGCCTATCTCTGCTGTGGATCTGGTGCTGGGCGCCCCACCTCACCCTCAGGGTGAGTGCAGTACCTGCACAATGTGACGGTGTGTGTAGCTACTCTGTGCCAGTACCACACACGGTCAGTTCCCCCTACCAGGCCGAGGTGCTGTGGGGGTGCATACCCCATGTTGTGATCATCTGTAGACTGCTGATTTGCATGTGCAGTGCATCATGGGTATGGGTGGGTTAACCCTATCCTGGTGACCATAGCAGACTGTTTGTGTGGTGACGTGCAGTCCTTCTACAGCCAGCCAGGGGTTTGCTAGCAGCTGTGGAGCTGTAGCCCACTGGTTATTTCACTACTTGTGGAGCCAGAGGTCATGGGTTTAAACCCACAGTAGGGGTTCTTTGATAGGGCTGTCCAAAGCATTGTCTTTTTTTAATGTACATTAGTGCTGCCAGCAAAACACCCTCAGGGTACTGTAACCATAAGGTGCCTCAGAAGTCGCCCTATAAGGCGCCTTATAGGGCACCCTATAAAGCGCCTTCTGAGGCACCTTATGGTTACAGTCCGTATAAGGTGTCCTATGGAGCGCCTTATAGGGTGCCATATAGGGGACATTATAGGGTGCCGTGGCGGACAGTGCACTTTATAATGTGCCCTATGGGGTGCCTTATAGGGTGCCTTATGCGGCACCTTAGGTTACGGCACGTGAGGGTGTGTTTGCTGGCAGCAATAAATAAAATACCTCAGGAAACAATACTTACATGTCATAGCTGATGCCTCAGCCAGCTGTATGCATTAGGCACACTGGGGGATTGAACTCATGACCCCTGTATTATTAGTCAGTGTATTAACCATTGTGCTACACTTCTGTTGCTATGTTGAGCTATCTGTGCGCCTACTTAAGGTTACCGCACGGTAACACGCTTAGCGGCGCTTCGCACGATCATGTGCGCAGCAGCGCGTGTTATCGCCCGATACTCCCGTTTTGCTGCTTTAAGACTGAACCGCCCACTCCTTTTATGGCAGCCTGCACACTATCGCCAGGCGCACATTAAGACGGTTTAGTAAACATACCCCTTAATTTGTTAGTATACCTTAATAACTGTAGTGTGCACAATCAATTTAACTCATATGAATCTATTTATTTACACAAGCACTCTTGATTTGTGTGTGTTAAAATGTTCTAATGCTTTTTTTTAAGTTATTGAAAACAATATGTAAAATAAACCAAGAAAAAAAAATTTGGGGGGAAAAAAACAAAGACCCATCCAGATACTGTACTGGAGAAAAAGCCCAAACAAACCAAAAATGAACAAAATGTTTTGGCCCCTACATTCAGAACTTTGCATATACCAGAAAGAGTGATTTTAAGGAGGCTTGTGACTTATGCATGTTTGTGACTTATGTGCATAATATAAAATTTTAAAATGTTATGCTCACCATTTTGCAATTGTTAAAGTTAAGTATGTATACCTTACTTACAGCACATAGTAGCCTAATTTTCAATGTCAACTTGCGCATGTAGCTTCTATTTGAAAATTAAAGAGGCTCTATGCAGGACAGAAATTACGTGCAGGTCTAAATATTAATCCTGACTGTTAGTCTGGCAAAAGAAGTGCAAATAAAACCATAGAGTGGTGAGTACATAGTGGACTTCAAAATAGAAATTAGAATTGTAAATTTGCCTCAGCTGTATGTTTTCAAATTGGCTTCCAATGTTTCATCCAGGTTTTGCCCAATAAAAACTTCAACAGAGTATTTTGGAACATTGTCATTGATTCTGTGGCCTGGAAAAACTTAAAAGAAAGGGAAAAGAACAAAGCCTGACTGAACAGAATTACGGTTTGTAATTGTCTCATGCTGGGATGTTTTGTATTAATAATTCAGTATTATTAAGGAACTGGACCTTGGAAGGTAGCACCATTTAAATGTCCAACAACTTTCAATTTCTTCAAGTTTATTGCTATCATATAATGTCTACATACCAACAGGAGATAAACTCAATACCTTCAAACAGTCCTGTTCATTCTATATTTAGTGTATGAAATATTTTTGTCTGATCGTTTGCCGTGAAAGGGAACCTTCCCTCTCTCGTAGCAAACCCTCCTATTTATGCACTCACCCTTTCCATACCGCTGAGGCAAAATTACAAAATTACAAAATGATCCTCAGTAAATTCAATTATAAGATCACAATTATAAGAATGGTATTGTGAGCAGATTGGCAACCAACTTAACTCAAAGATCCTGGAGTCCCAAATGCAACGCACCCACGATTCTTCCAAATGAAGCAGCAGTCCTATGTCTCCACCATCGGGCTGACATGAATCAGTGCTGACTTAATGCTGTAGATTACCGTGGTTATTAGATCCAAGGAATCATCTGAGTCTTCTGCTTAACCCATCTTAAACCATTCTCAATGTGTGCAGTTGTCCAAGAAGACGTCTACTCAATTGTACAGAAAGTCGTGTTTCAAACCATGAAACTCCTGGTCCTTCTTCATGCACCTACGTCTGAGCTTCCACTCCCTCTCCCATACTCTTTTGAATTCAGCCTCGTTCCCCTGTGCAAAGAAAAACAGGCTATCATTGGCTGTCAGAAGAGATCAATCTATAAGGCTCCACCAATCCAAGGAGAGATTCAAACCAGCAGGTGTTACTGATTGCAAGCGGAAAATCCAAAATTGTTCCCTATATTGTAACCTTTGCAAGTGATCTCCCCCACGTAGATGAGCTGGAATAATTTTGGAGATGAGGATTCCTTGCATTGATAACATTCCTCTCAGTGAATGAATTTATTATGACTTGGTTTGCTAACACCTAGCTATGACTTTTAAGAAGGAAATTTACGGTACTTATGAGAAGCCAAGGAAGAACAACATTCACACATATTAATTCTTTATGGGTCAGCTCACTAGAGAGGAGGGGAACAAAAAGGGAACCGGCAGTATGCTATAAAGAAAGAAGATTCAGTATAAAACTGCCTATAGTTCTTTTTCTAGTGTCTTTATGCAAAGGGAAAATTAATTAATGTTGTGACACTTAACAGGTGAAGTAATTCCCCATCAGGTTTAGACAAGTTACAAGAGGAAAAGTCCATAAACCTTTATTACTATGAAGATTTGGGAAAGCCACCACTTACTTTAGAGTGTGAGCAACAAGGAATGGATCTGCTGCTAGGTTCTTGTGACCTGGAATGGCCACTGTACAGTATGAGACAGGATGCTGGAATTGATAAACCTTTAGTCTTACCCTGCATGAACATTTTATATTCTTATGCATCAGACTGTTGTTTCCTTGACTCTATCAATGTTTTCAGTTTTGTTAGGCCACTTATTTTTCCTGAGATGTCATCAGCATAGCATGAGTTCAATCTATAGTAACCATTATGCAATGTAGACCAGCAATTACTGTATATAAAAATAATTGCCTAAAAGATTTGAGGTGCTATGAATATATTTGTTTGCATATGCACAAAGAAATGCATGTGTATGGACAGATAAACACATGGATGGAACCTCCACAATAGGTGCTATTGCTTCAGTGAAAACATACCTAAAAAGGATCTGAATGAAAAAAAAAAAACAGGAAACGGTATAAACACTGGCAAGTAAAACAGGATTTGAAAAGGAAAAAGCAGAATTTGAGAAAGAAGCTTACCACAGAGGCAAAAACTCATAATAAAACATCCAGATGCATTTGAAGCAGGAAAGCTTGTAAGGGAATCAGTTGGCCGGTTAAAGGAGTGCTCAGCATGGACAAAGGTAAGGAAGCTACCCACGCTAGATATGGTATTTAATGGTGATAATTTTGGGGAACTGAAACAAATCTCAGTGAACCTGGAAGATGTAATAGGCTAAATTGATAAACTTAAGAGTAGCAAATCACCTGGATTAGATGGCACACACTCCAGTGTACTGAAAGAGCTCAAAGACAAAACTGAAGATTTGCTATTTTTAATCTATAATCTATTGTTAAAATGATCTATGCTACCTGAAGGCTGGAGGATGGCCAATATGATGCCAATTTTTAAAATGGGTTTCAGGGGTGATCCAGTAACAACAATGTTTAGCCTGAAGTCAGTGCCTGAAAAAAATGATAGAAACAATTATAAAGAAAAAAATTACTGAACACATAGATGATGTGGCTAGTGGGACAAAACCAAAATGGATTTATCCAGTAGGAAATCTTGTCTCATCAATCATCTACATTTTTTTGAAATCATTAAACCTCACTAAACCATTACCAACCAAACACTAAACTACAAATTATACTGTTTGTACATAGTTAAACTGTAACTCCCTCATTTCCTCCCTACTTTGTACCCCAAACCCCTACTTTTATAATGTTGAATGTAATGCATTCAGATGTTATATTAATGTTACAAAGCACGTTGCTATATCTAAACCATTTTGATTTGTAGAAAGACGGCATAGAAATAATGTTCAATAACAGGGTCATTCCGAGGCAGTCCCTCTGCCGACCCCAACTAATTTCCCCACACGTATGGGGAGGTTAAACGAGGACCAGAAAGGGGAATTGCAGGGTGAAGTTAGGGCGGGCAGTGGGCAGACTGCGGCCCTGGATGTACAGGGCCTATTCCAATGTCAGGGTCGGCTGCCTGTAAGGAGAACTTATTCCACCTCTGAGGTGGAATAACTTCCCCTAATTGGCAGGGGATGGCAGGAGGGGCAGAGGAGATTCCCCGCAGCCTGACCCTGGCCTTGGGAGGCCAGATCAGGGGTCGGGCTGCGGGGAATGAAGATTCCTGTCCAGCAGCCATGACTCCATTCAAGAACCCTGACTGAGTTAGCCGGGCAAGGCCTGTACATGTATGCCGACTAGAATCGGGGTCCCAGCCTGCACGTACAGGCCTGGTTGCAATTCTTGTCCTGTGGAGCTATATGTGCCCCAAGGGATCAGAATCCCGTTTCACTCCTTGCATCCGGTTCTGACCAGATGCACAGAGGGCAGGCATGCCAGAACAGAATCAGGCACTAAATAAATAAATAAATGAAATTAATGAATATGTGGATAAAGGGGATCCAACTGATATAGTGTATCTGGATTTTCTGAAAGTTTTTGGCAAAGTCCTTTATGAGAGACTCCTGAGGAAATTAAAAAGCCATGGGATAGGAAGTAATGTCCTGTTGTGGATTGGGAACTGCCTCAGTGGAGGAAGGTGAAGAGTAGAGTATCACAGGGATCTGTACTGGGACCAGTGCTTTTTGGCATATTTATAAGTAATCTGGAAATGGGAACAATGAATGAATGTGATCAAACTTCCAGATACCACCAAATTGTTAAATCTCATGCAGATCATGAGCAATTGCAGGAGGATCTTGAGAGACTGGGCATTCAATTGAAGAAGAAATTTAATGTGGACAAGGGCAAGGTGATGTACATATGGAAAATTATCAAAATTATAGCTACATGATGCTAGATTCTACATTTGGAGTCACCACCCAGGAAAAGTATCTAGGGGATATTTTTACTAAGAGGGTCATTTTGAGGCACGAATAGCAGGGATGGACGTCCCGTTGGGACATTCATCCCTGCTATTCGTGCCCTCTCCCGATCCCATCTAACTTCCCTGCATGTTGTATGGGAAAGTTAGATGGGGGCAGGAAAGGGACAGATCGGGGGCAGCATTAGGCGGGCAGTGGACAGTCATCGGCCCTAGATGTACAGGGCCGATTTCACTGTTGGCCCTGTATGTCCGGGGCTAGCAGCTTGAATGGGGAACTTATTCCACCTCGGAGGTGGAAGACGTTCCCCTAGTCAGTGGGGGACAGCACGCCTGGGGCTCAGAAAGGGCAGGAGGGGGCAGAGGACATTCCCCGCGCCCCAACCCTGGCCTTGGGAGGCCAGATCGGGGATCAGGCTGCAGGGAAACCATGTTTTGAGCCGGCAGTGCGGGATCGCGGCTTTTGAATGGAGCCATGGTGCCATAGCAACCGGACACCATAGCGCCGCGGCTCCATTGAAAAGCCCTAACTGAGTTAACCGAGGAAGGCCTGTATGTGCAGGCTGGACTGAATTGGGGTCCCGGCCTGCAAATACAGGCCTGAACGTGATTCTGATCCCATGGGACTAGATGTGCCCCACGGGATCAGAATCCCAGCTAACTCTGTGCATCCAGTTCCAACCAAATGCACAGAAGGCTGGGATGTCCATGTCAGAATCGGGCCCTAAAGGTTTTAACACCCTTTTATTTCTATGGGTGTAGTGGCATTTAACAGCGTGGTAATTTTCATTAATGCGTGTTAACCTTTAGTAAACCTATCCCTAGGCATCATCGTGGATAATTGGCTGATACCTTCTGCTCAATGTGCAGCAAACAGAATGTTAAGAATTATAAGGAAAAGAATAGAGATTGAAACAAAGAACATCATAATGTCACTGTATTACTCCATGATGTGACCGCACCTTGAGCACTGTGTGCAATCCTGGTGTCCACATCTCAAAAATGATATCGCAGAATCAGAAAAGGACAGAGAAGAGCAAACAAAATGATAAAAGGGGATGAAATGACTCTCATATGAAGAAAGGCAAAAGAAACATGCATGTCTGTGGAAACTGGATGCCTTGGAGGGATCTTTTCATGCTACTACCTTTGGCTGGACCATTTGTTCAGATAAGTAAATTCAAATAAATAAATAATATTAATAATAAAAGGGCGTTACAATCATTCGAGAGGAGTGGTTTCCAACTCCCCTCATGATTGTTAGGTCCGTCAAAAGTAATAACATTTTTTCCATTGATATTGGTGCACTGCCGTGTTTTCAGGTGACCCTTGAGGTCCTGTGAGAGAGTCAGTTGGACCATTTAATAACCTCACTCATTCCATTTCATTTATGAATATGTCAAAAAGCAGTGGACCCAGCACAGATACCTGGGGTACTCCACTATTCACCTTTTTCCATTGGGAAAACTGGCCATTTAGCCCTTCCCTCTGCTTTCTATCTTTTAACCAGTTCCTGATCCACAATAGTACACTGCCTCCTATCCCATGACTTTTTAACTTCACCAAGAGTTTTCATGAGGGACCTTAACAAACGGTTTCTGAAAGTCCAGATAAACTATATCAACCGACTCATCTTTGTCTACCTGTTTATTCCCACCTTCAAAAAAACATAACAGATTAGTAAAACAAGATATTCCTTCTCTAAAGCAATGTTGGCTGTTCTCCATTAAGCCATTACTATCTACATGTTCAGTAATTTTGTTCTTTATAATGGTTTCTACCATTTTGCCCGGTACTGACTTCAGTCTCACTGGTCTGTAGTTTCCTGGATCACCCCTGGAACCCTTTTTAAAAATTGGCGTTACATTGGCCATCCTCCAATCTTCAGATATTTCAGATGATTTTAATGATAGTTTGCAGATTACTAATAGTAGGTCTGCAATCTCATATTTCATTTCTTTCAATACCCTTGGATGTATACCATTCAGTCCAGGTGAATTGCTACTCTTCACTTTATCAAATAGTTGTAATACATCTTCCCATTGTATCGATATTTCTTTCAATTCTTCTGTGGCATCACTTTTAAATACCGTGTCAGTCATGGATAACATCTCTACATCTTCCTCAGTAAAGACCGAAGCAAAGAATTCATTCAGCCTCACCGCTATGGCCTTGTCCCCTCTAAATGCCCCTTTTACCCCTCTATCATCTAATGGTCCAACTGACTCTGTCACAGGTTTTTGCTACGAATGTACTTGAAAAAGTCTTTACTACATGTCTTTGCTTCCACAGTAAGCTTCTTCTCAAATTCTCTCTTTGCCTGCCTTATCAATGCCTTGCATGTAACTTTCCAGTGCTTGTGTTGTTTCCAGTTTTTGTCATTTGGCTCCTTCTTCCATTTCCTGAAAGATGCATTTTTGGCTACAAAAGCCTCTCTGACCTCACCTTTAAACCATGCTGGCAGTTTTTTGGATTTCCTTCCACTTTTCTTTAAGTGTGGAATACTGCTGGTCTGAGCTTCCAAGATAGTAATTTTAAACAACACCCATTCTTGATGCCTTTTGGGTCCTGCGTGTGGAACAGGATGCATTTTGGAGAATGCTACCCTGGAAGTTCTGGATTTCAGCTTCCTACCTTGAAGCCTAAATTTAGCCTCCAGAACCTCACTACCACACTTTCCTATGCCATTGGTACCAATATGTACGAAGACAACAGACTCCTCCCCAGCACTATCTAAGACCTTGTCTAGATGGCGCGTGAGGTCCACTACCTTCGCATCAGGCAGGCATGTTACCAGGCGATCCTCACGTCCACCAGCCACCCAGCTATCTACATGCCTAATAATCAAATCACCAACTATAACAGCTATCCTAACCCTTCCCCATGGGCACATACTACTACTACTACCGAGCATTTCTATAGTGCTACCAGTCATACGCAGCGCTGTACAGATAAATGAGAGACAGTCCCTGCTCATCAGAGCTTACAATCTAGTCAAGACAAACACAGAAGGTGTAGGGAGGGGTAAATGGGGGGGGAGCGAGGAGATTAGGTGAGTCAAGATCCAAAGGCAGCAGCGAAGAGGTGAACTTTCAACCTGAATTTGAAGAGGGTCAGAGAGGGTGCCTGGCATACAGATAGAGGTAGTTTGTTCCAGGCGTAAGGCACAGCAAGGTGAAAGGAGCAAAGTCTGAAGTTGGCAGTACGAGAGGGGGGCATAATTAGAAGCAGTTGGCTAGAAGAGCGGAGTTCCCGAGAGGGGTTGTAAGAAGAGATAAGGGAAGAAAGGTACTGAGGAGCCGCAGAGTGAATGCATTTATAGGTCAGCAGGAGAAGTTTGAACTGGATGCAGAAACGAATAGGGAGCCAGTGGAGTGACTTGAGAAGGGGAGTAATATGGGCATGACGAGGCTGGCGGAAGATTAGCCGTGCAGCGGAATATTGAACAGATTGAAGGGGAGAGAGATGATTCAAAGGGAGAGAGATGATTCAAGGAGTAGGTTACAGTAGTCAAGATGGGAGGTGATTAGGGAGTGGATAAGTGTTTTAGTAGTGTGTTCAGAAAGGAAAGGGCGGGTTTTGTTAATTTTGTAGAGAAAGAAACGGCAGGTCTTAGCTACGAGATGGATGTGTGTGGAGAAGGACAGAGAGGAGTCAAAGATAACCCCCAGATTGCGGGCCGAGGAGACAGGAAGGAGTACAGAGTTGTCCACCGAGAATGAGAAAATGGGAAGAGGAGGGTAGGTTTTAGGGGGAAAGATAAGAAGTTCAGTCTTGGCCATGTTCAATTTCAAGCGGCGGTGAGACATGCAGGCAGCAATGTCAGAAAGGCAGGCAGAGATCCGGATCTGGATTGCTGGAGAGACTTCGGGCATAGAGAGGTAGATTTGGGAGTCATCCACATACAGATGGTACTGAAAGCCATGGGAAGAGATAAGCATGCCAAGGGACTGGGTATAGAGAGAGAAAAGGAGCGGACCCAACCTTGGGATACCCCAACTGGGAGCGGGATGGAGTAGGAGGAGGAGCCACCAGAACACACACTGAAGGAGCAATGGGAGAGATAGGAGGAGAACCAAGATAGTACAGAGCCCTTAAAGCCAAGTGAAGACAGGATATCAAGGATAAGGTTATGGTCAAAGGTTTAGAAAGCGGCAGAGAGGTCAAGGAGTATGAGGATGGAGTACAGGCCCTTGGATTTCGCCAGGAACAAGTCACCTTGAATATTGTGTGTAATTCTGGTCACCGTATCTTAAAAGGGATACAGCAGCATTAGAAAAGGTACAGAGAATGATCGAATCACCAACTATAATGACTGTCCTAACCTTTCCCTCATGGGCACATGGCCCTGAATAAAACTCCTCAGTGATCACATTTGATTTTATAAATGGAGGAAGGACGGCAAGGAAATACACAGTACTGCCTTTTAACTTTCAAAAGGGAAACTATGATAAAATGAAGAAAACAGTTAAGAAAAAACTAAAAGGAGCAGCTTCAAAGGTTAAAAGATTTACATCAAGCATGGGCGTTGTTTAAAAGTACTAGCTTGGAAGCCGAGACCAATTGTATTCCACACTTTAAGAAAAGTGGAAGGAAGTGCAAAAAACTGCCAGCATGCTTTAAAGGTGAGGTCAGAGAGGCTGTTGTTGCCAAAAAAGCATCATTCAGGAAATGGGAAAAGGAGCCAAATGACAAAAACTGGAAACGACACAAGCACTGACAAGTTAGATGCAAGGCATTGATAAGGCAGTCAAAGAGAGAATTTGAGGAGAAGCTTACTGAGGAAGCAAAAACGCATAATAAAGACTTTTTCAAGTACATTCGTAGCAAAAAAACTGTGAGAGTCAGTTGGGCCATTAGATGATACAAAATTATTCAAAGTTGTTAAAACCCAAGAGGATTGTGAAAAATTGTCACAGGACCTTGACAAATTGGAAGACTGGACTGGACGTTCAAATGGCAGATGAAATTTAATATGGACAAGTGCAAAGTTATACACCTAGGAAAGAACAACCCAAACTATGATTGCACGATGCAAGGTTCCACATTAGGAACCACCACCCAGGAAAAAGATTTAGGTGTCATCCTGGATAATACGTTGAAACCCTCTGTCCAGTGTGCAGTAGCAGCCAAGATGGCAAATAGAATGCCAGGAATCATAAGGAGGGGGGGGGGAGGGGGGGAAGAGGTGGAGAGGGGGGAGGGGGGAGAGGGGGGGGAGAGGGTGTGTGTGTGTGTTTGGACCCATAGGCAGATTATGTACCACCACCACCCAACCCACCCACTGTGGCTCAGGGTGGGAAACAGGATCTCCCACCAACAAATCCACATTCTACCTCCCTGCAATGGTGGCAGTAGGGGGACCATCAACCCCATTCCTGCTGGGAAACAGACACCCTACAGGGCAGTCAATGCAGATCTGTACACATCCATAAGGCAGGCAGACAGACAGTAGGCCTGGAAAATGTTCAGCTGCCCCCACCACTATCTGACATCCTCCAGCCACTGCACCCTGCAAGGTGTTCCAGCCATACACATATAACTGCAGATAGTCTGCTAGCTAGTCCATAGTGCATGTTCCTGGAGAAAATGTGAGCACATCCACCAAGCAGATAAGTTAGTGATTGGGCCCCAGAAACGAGAACCCATAAATATAACTTAAGAGAAATACTGCACAGCACTATGGGGGAACCTAGCCATGCCATGGTCACTGCTCACAAACACAAAAACCCTGTCTGGTTAATGAACCAACCCCTCAGATTAGACCAGTAAATGTTTTTGTCGGAACTGCCAGCTCAGTGAAAGGAAACATCCTAACACCACTGTGACCCTTCCATTTTAATAAAAAAAATATTTTGTTCAAAAGCTTGACTTAGCTGATTAATGGCTTTCCTTCAAGGCTGCTCCCAGTAACGCTGCACTGCTAATCCGACGTGTCACGTTTCGGGTACTACCAATTAAGCACCCTGCTTCAGGTCAAGCAGTCCGTGGGTAATCATCAGCCATAAGAGAAGTGATCTGAGGGAAGCAGTTTAAAAATCCTGGCAGCAGATCCGTTTGCACAGCTGTTAATCAACCTAGACCAATTGGATGGACTGCAAACTGCAAGAGCCAATCAGAAAAACCGGAGGTGGAGCCACCAAACGAGAAACCCCCTCCATTCAAAAAGGCTAAAACTGTAACAATGTTGCACTAGATGATTGTGTACCAGTCCAGCTGCATGTCCAGACCTGCCGGATGGACCGTATTGAGCTGAAAGATCCATTTCTGTTCCAATCGTTGCAAAACTTGAATACGGTCCCCTCTCCGCGGGTTTATTGGCACATGATCCAAAATACGCCAACTGAGAGAATCAAAGGTATGAGACTTCACTATGCAATGATCAACCATCGGTGCAGCCAATGATTTAGTTCTAAGGCGGGATGCATGTTCACCAAGTCGCACCTTGAAAGGCCTAGAAGTGCGACCCACATAATATAGTTGACAAGGGCAAACAATAATATAAACCACAAAAACAGTGGTACAAGTCATATGCCATCTAGAGTGATAAATCTTTGAAGTATGCTTATCCTCCCAGTCCAGTCCTGACAATGTGTTTAAACAATAAATACAGGTACCACATGGGTAATGCCCAGTCCCTCATGTGACAGAGGGGGGCGGTCAAGCGGTGAGAAAGTTTTTACCACCAAATCACGTAAGTTGGCTTTCTGAGAATAAGCAACTTGTAAACGTTTATGTCGGAAGCAAGCATGCACACCCAAAATGGGCCAAAATTCATGAAGGAGTTTGGCCACCAGAGGTGTACCTTTCATAAAAGGAAGAATGCTGGTAATTTTTTCATCCGAAGATTTTGAGACTGGTGATCCAAAAAGACATTCTCTATGTGTGTAGCGGGCCCGCTTGTATGCTGTTCTAATCAATGCAGCCAGATAACCTCTATGGAGCAAACGCAAACTCATTGCATGACTTCAAGTCTCATGCTCACGCTCATGCTCAGTGGTGTTAGGATGATTCTTTTCACTGAGCTGGCAGTTCCGACAAAAAAATTTACTGGTCTAATCTGAGGAGTTGGTTCATTAACCGGACAGGGTTTTTGTGTTTGTGAGTTTTTTCTAACCCTGGTAATAGGTTTTTTTCTGTTGTCCTTTGTGGTCACTGCTCAGTCAGGGTGAGAGTGACCTCCCAGCAGGACATGCTGTGGCCACCCTGTCCGTGCAGTTGGTGGCCGGGCACTACAATGTCCCAGCCATTGCCATATACCCTGTGCAGATGCATCCTGCCCAGGCCACCCTGTCTGGGCTATACCCTCAGTACCTTGCTCCTCATTATGCACATTGTCAGGCTAACACTGGAAACAGTGCAAGCAGTGTGGGCTGAGTAAGGTGTTGGCAGCCACCACACACTGGATAGACAGACACACACTCCCACACCTATGCCAGCATTGTGTAAATATAGAGGCTTTTGGCAGCCCTGGCCACCACACCAGTCCTGGGCACAGTGCAGGCATGGCTATGGTACACAATACTGTTGGGGTCACTCCCCGGGGTGGTAAACACTGTCAGAAACCAAAACTGAAACACACTCCACAGACATCAGAAAGGTTGCTATGATGCAGCTCAATCAGCAAATTGTGCTGAACTTAGGAATTGCTATCTGCAATTAATCATAGCAACCTTTTGATATATACGTAACGTATTCCCAGGTTTAAGGCGGCATTGCTAAGGTATGCAAGTGCTAGTATTGGGAGATGCTGCTGCATGCAGGGCCCAACATCCTGCCTCTCCATGAGGCTTTGGATAATGGAGCCTGTGGTTGCGGGTGTTTCTGCTCCTGTTGGCCGCTGCTCTAGGCAGAGGTTCCCAACTCCGGTCCTGGTGGGCCAAACACTGTTTGGGTTTTCATGCTGTCCCTAATCAATATGCATGAGATACATTTGCATACCATGGGGGCGGCACATAGAAATGCAGCACAGGCATCTTTATTAGAGACAGCATGAAACCTGAATGGTTTTTGGCCCTCCAGGACTGCATTTGGGAAACTAAGCTCTAGGTATTGCACATGTTTATGGTGCCTGTGCTCTGTAGGGTAAAATATAGGCGTTTCAGGCATGTTTATGTTATCTGCAATAAAGGTTCCATCTTTATTACCACGGTTTAGTACTGGGTAAAATATGGGGACTGGGTTGGCAGGAGCCACAGCTGGGACTTGAACCTGTGACCTTCTGCTCCTGAACATGCTGGCTGTGTGTACTGCACTACACTGTTACCACAGGGATGCTTCATTCCCTGGGGATACCATGACTGTTCATCAGACAGAGCCTGTCTGTTGCAGTGCACGGCACCAACCTAAACAGGGCTAGGCCATGGTCTGGGCAGATGCCACTGCCCCCTCCACCACCAGTACCCCTCCGCCACCATGCTGACATGCCCTTATGCTGGTGGTGCTGGTGGTGCGCAGTCTCAGGCCATCCAGTGTGCTGGTAGGCAGCTGCCTATGGTGCGGGATCTGGGGTAGGGGTGCCTGCCTAGACATCCACGCTTCCCCCCACCACCACCGCCTGCCAATGTTCTGTGCCCTTGGGGGTACCTGCTGGGTACTATCCCCTGTGGCCCTGTGAGAAACACACTCGTGCCCATATTGGGCCCTCATCAGTTGCTGTCTGGCTGCTGTACAGTTTCAGCATTCCTATGTGCCACCTAGGCATCTCCCTAGTCTGCACTGTGTTCCAGCTGCACCACAGCATGTGCCACCTGCAGCCCTCTGTATCCCATTTTCCAGCATCTTTACAGTTGCCCTTTCTGACATGCCCACCCTGCTGTTGCCGCACATGTGCATGCCATAAGAAACCTGTCCAATAAAAAGGGAAAACCTTGTTCAGCGCTCTTTCAATGTGGGATCATTCACCTTGTAGGGGGACAGAGCATAGACCCTTCCAAAAATGATATATATTTTATGGAGCTTTCTCAGTAGTGTTTTTTTATTTTTCCCATTAATATCACTATTGGTCAGCTTGGTTATGGTGATTTTAAATTTTGTTCAGGTCATTTTCCATGTTTATTTGCCCTTTTGTTCCGTGCACATGTATCACAACTATCACTTTTTTTAGGTTTCCCTGGCTTTGCTGTACATTGCTGACAGCAATGGTTTCTCTTTCCTGCAAATGTGCCTTAACGCGAGGGTTTCACTGGCGTTAGTGATCAGACCCGGATTTCATAGCGTTAGTGTGCCTGGAGCCTCTCCCCTCCCACTCTCCACCCATTGACCCCCTTCTCTCCGCCCTCTGGGAAGCCTTCCTCCGCCCTTCAGTGCCGGATTTCATGGCATTAGGATGCCTTAACACCGCAGGCGTGTTATCAGGTGATAAGGTATGTTATCGCACGATAACGCACCTTCATCGCCCAATAACGTACCTTATCGCACGCTAATTCTGCCACTGCGATGTTAGCGCCCTTTAGTAAACATACCCCACAGTGTCCCACTGGTTGTCCTCCTTCCACCAGGTCTCTGAGATACCAGTCATATCTAACCTCTCATTTAGTGCTATATATTCTAACTCTCCCATCTTATGTTTTAGACTTCTAGCATCTGCGCACAAGCATTTTAGAGATTGTATTTTATTCATTAGTGGCTTAGTTTAAATTTTGACCCCCAAGAGACAATTTTGGAAAGGTCCCCCCGAGTAGGGCAAACTTTATGCCACTAATTTTGAGCTGGAGCTATCTACCCAGACAAAAGAGAAACTCAAGCTCCTTATCTTTTCCATCCTTGGGACTCTGAGTAAAACAAATGCACAGGAGCAGAAAGCATTACATTTACTCTCCTCTCCTGAGACACCTAAAGGAAAAAGTAAAAGCCTGCCAAATCCGACCACTGGGTTGCAGCTCTTACCCTGCTTACTAGAGCTGTAATACTGCCTGTAATAACTTCTGTAGCTCACTACAGGGGAGAGATAAAGCAGTTGATGTCTTTACCACTAACTCATGTTACAGCTCCTACTGAATTTTCTAGAAGACTTTAGGGGTCTCTATACTGTTCATAGCAGAGTCCATTCTGGAAGCTTTCCAAGGAAGTGCTCTTATGAACAGAACATTCCATGTATTATGACTTCACTAATATGTTCTTTGACAAAGGAGCAAATAAAATTAGTGAAAAAATGTGTGGATCCTTACATTTATTCTATTTATTTAACTGGTTTTATATACCGTTTTTCTGCAAGGCAAAACAGTTTATATATATAAATATATATATATCCATACATATACAATATATGCCTTTTCTCTAAGATCTTGGATTTGCTCATGGAGGTGTCTAATAATGACTGCATCTATATTGTCATGTCCTCCAGTAAAAACCACTCTTCAGATCTCCATAAGTAGCTAGATTTTCTACAGGGAGAACTGTTCCAGATGCTGGTAACAGAACCCATGAGGGAGATGGCAATATTGGACTTGGTGCTTACAAGTGAGGAGAAAGCTTTGATGGTGTAATGAGTGGTCATCTGTCATCCAGTGATCACTAGATGGTGTCTCAATATTAGGAAACAGATAGAAATGGTTCTTTCAAAATTGAGGATCCTAGACTTTAGAAAAACTAACTTTTGTAAGGGTGAGGGGATACCTCAAGGAATCATTAGCTGATGGGAACATCTGGGAAATGTAGAACAACAATAGGAAAAACTGACAGGAAATATTTTGAGGGCAATGAACCTTTTTGTTAGGGAAGTAAATAGAAGGAGGCCACTATGGTTTTCAAAAGATGTTTCTGAAAAGGTGAGGAAAAAGAGATTAGCATTTATAAATTATCAGAAATCACAGAAAGAGGAAGACAAACAACAATATGGGGAGAATTTAACACAAACTAGAAAATTCAGTAGGAGCTGAAACGAGTTAGTGCTTTATCTCTCCCCTGTAGTGAGCTACAGAAGTTATTACAAGCAGTATTACGGCTCTAGTAAGCAGGGAAAGAGCTGCAAGCATTTAAATGGAAGAAAAAAATAGCCAGTGTGGTAAAATGTGAGAACAAATCTTTTTTCAGGTATGTTAATGACAGGAAGAAGTGCAAAGGTGTCATTGTAAGACTCAAGGGTAAAGGAGAGGAATATGTAGAGGCTGATGAGAATAAAACAGAATTGCTTAACAAATATTTCTGTTCTGTGTTCACAGATGAAGGGCCAGGAATGGGATCTCAGAAGACAAATGCAAATAGGAATGGAAGTGAGGTAAACCTCAAATGATTTTCAGAAGGATGTGTTCATGAGGAGCTAACTAAACCAAAAAGTAGACAAAGTGATATGGCCTGATGGAATTCACCCAAGGGTATTGAAGGAACTCATGGACGTTCTGGTAGCTCTGCTATCTAGCCTTTTCAATGTTTCTTTACAGTTGGGTGTGATCCCAGAGGACTGGACATAGGTGAATGTGGTTTTAGGCAGTATATAAAATAAACACAAACTGTAACTGTAACTGCTTCTGTCCACAAAAGTGGAAGTAAGGAAGAGGCTGGAAACTACAGGCTGGTTATTCTAAACTCTGTGGTGAGTTAAATTAATGGAAGTACTGCTAAAACAGAGGATAGTGCAGTTTCTGGAATCCAAGAGTTTGTAGGATCTGAGACAGCATGGGGTAATTTTTGAAGCCCTATTCATGCTTTGGATGTCCAAAAACAGGCATAGAGACATCTCCAGAGCCATTTTAGAAGCTGGGCCTGTGGACGTCCCCAGCATGAGGTTGTCCAAGTCTGCCTGGGGATGTGTTGGAGGCATGGCCAGGGCATTCCCAGGAACCAGACATCCTCACCTGATCTCAAAAATGTTCTGTATATCCAGAGTCATGTCTAAGTTTAGACTTGCTCCAGGCTTCTGAAAAATGCTTGCTTTGGCAGACAAATATCCAGAGAGTGTAGAGAAGATAGCATTCCACCACCCCATACTCAGTGCATTTTCAATGATAGCTGTAGTGGGATTTGAATGCTGGCTTCCCAATCCTAACCTACTACTCTAACTATTAGGCTATTCCTAGCTGCCCTGGTTCTGGGTTAATTCTGGAGATGTCTATGTAGATGCACATATCGGGCCGGTCCATATTTGTGAAGTCATGTCTGCAGTTGGACGTGCCTGCTCTTTTTTCAGACATTCTGGCTTAGACGTCCCAGATTGCACTTGGACGTTCCTTCCAAAAGTCCCCTCTATGGTTTTACATGAGGTAGGTATTATTAGATAGATCTGATTCATTTATTTCACTGGGTGACCAGAGAATTGGATCAGAGAGAGTGCTAATGTGATATAGTTTGACACCATTTCACATTGACAATTTATAAATAAACTGAGTGCTCTTGGGATGGACCCTAAAGGGACTGACTGGTTAAGAAACTGGTTGAGTGTAAGGCAACAGAAGACAGTAGTTAATGGAGTTCATTCTGAAGATTGGAGTGTTACTGGTGTTGTGCTACAGGGATTGTTCCGTTGTCCTGCTCTTTTTAACATATTTGTAAATAGTATTGCAGATGGAAAAGGTTTGCTTCTTTGCCGATGATATTTATTATTTATTTATTTTATTTAACAAATTTTATATACCGTTTTTCTACAAGTCAAGACGGTTTACATAGAACATATTTAGCAGTATTTATTTATTTATTTATTACAGTTTCTTATATACCGCGCTATTCGGCATCAGCGCGGTTTACATCACAACATAACTACCATGGTGACAAGGTGTCTGGTTTTACATAGAACAGGTAATAAAACTTGGATAACAGGGTTAACTATATACATAACTATATACATAAGCTATTTACACTGCAGGATAGGTAGAGTCAGATCATGAGTAAGGGGGCATCTATAAGGGGTGATTTCTTGAGAGGGATATCCAGTCTCAAAGGTTGTCTGGGAAGTATTGGGTGAAGAGGTAGGTTTTGAGTGCCTTTCTGAACTGATATAGATTGTTTATGGCCCTAATGTCAGGGGGTAGAGTATTCCAGCATCTGGGGATATAGAAACTGCAAGCTCTGTTTGTGGTTGTCTTGTTGCACTTTGTCGATTCCTTTGGTGTGATTAGCATGTTGATGGTTGTTGCTCTTCTAGATCTGTTGGGGGGTACCATGTGGAAAAGATGCGTGAGAGATGGGGGGGAAATGCCTTTGATTGCCTTGAATGTTAATAGAAGGGTTTTGAAGGTGATCCTCCCATGGATAGGTAGCCAGTGCAGTTGTTTGAGAATGGGAGTTATGTGGTCGCTTCTGGAGGCTCCGTTGATGACCCTGGCTGCGGCATTCATGGCCAACTGTAAGGGGGCTAGTGTGGATTGGGGAAGCCCTTGTAAGATGGCATTTGCAAAATCGAAATGTGGCAGGATCAGTGCTTGATATATGGTTCGGAAATCCTCTGGTTCCAACAGGGAGCGTAGGTGTTTGAGTGAACGGATTTTAAAATAGACGGCTTTGACTATGTTTCTTATGTGGGTTCTCATGTCCAGCCGTTGATCGACAGTTACTCCCAGGTATTTTATTGCCTCTTTAGTCTGGAGATCAGCTTCCTTGACACTGACGTGGGGTGGGGGCGTAAAGTTGGGGTCTCTGGTGATGAATAGCACTTCTGTTTTTTTATGTTGGATGCGTAGGTTCTGTGATTGGAGCCAAGTTGAAACTGCATTGAAGCAGTCCGTGAGTGGGGTCAGGTCCATGTGGGTTGTGGAGAACGGCATGTATAAGAGGATGTCATCAGCATATATCAGGCAGTTCACATTGAATGATCTTATGATATTGCAGATAGGTTGCATGTAAATATTGAAGAGTAAGGAGGATAGTGAGGAGCCTTGGGGAACCCCTTGTTTTTGATGGAAGTGTATTGACTCTTCTGATCCAGACTTCACATACTGCCATCTGCCATCCAAATAAGATTTGCACCATCCTAGTGCACTGTTGCAGATTCCTTTCTCTTTCAATCTTTCGAGGAGTATGTTTCAACTGTATGTTTCAACTGTTTACATGGAACAAGATAACAATAAATAAATATGGTAACGAGAAGAACTAATTACAAAGATCAAAGATCAACTATTTACATATGAATTTACATATTTACATATGAATTTCAACAGTATGTTTCAACTGTTTACATGGAACAAGATAACAATGAATAAATATGGTAACGAGAAGAACTAATTACAAAGATCAAAGATCAACTATTTACATATGAATTTACAATGAGCCATATGGTTGTGTAAAAGAATTTGAGAGTTGCAGAAGGAATAGGGAGAAAGGTGTAAAGGTTATGAGCTAAGGTGGAAGGGAAAAATGTTCAAGGAAAAGATGGGTTTTTTAACTTTTTTCGGAACTCAGAGTGGTTTGAACAGTTCCGAAGTTCGTGAGGAAGGGAATTCCATAAGGATGGAGCATAGAGGGAGAAGGCCTTGTTACTTGTAGATTGTTTGCAGTGTCTCTTGTTTATAGGGATGGTCAGTAAGGTTTTGGTAATAGGGCGGCGTGATCTTGTGCTGTTGGAGGAGAGAAGGAGAGGGGAGAGGCATGGAGCTGACTCATTGGAAATGATTTTATGTATGAGAGTGAGGACCTTGAATTGAACTCTGTATTGGATGGGGAGCCAGTGGAGATGATAGAGGACAGGTGTAATGTGGGAACATCTAGGATTGTTAGTTATAAGCCGCGCTATCGTGTTCTGGGCAAGTTGGAGCGGTTGAATAGAGTTCTTGTGGAGGCCATGATAGATATGGTTACAGTAATCAAGAAAAGGGATTGTGAGGGCCTGGCAGACAGTACGAAAGGAGTTAGGGCTTAGGAGGGGTTTGAGGTTGCGGAGGGTACGGATCTTTGCATATATTATATTAGTGGTTCTCTTTATTTGGTCAGTGAAGGAAAGGTTCTGATCCAGGATAATACCAAGATATTTCACTTGGTTTTTTATAGTAAGTGTGAGATCACCGATAGTAAGAGTGGGAGGTGGGGTGTATGTAGGATTAGAAAATACCTGGAGAACCTCTGTTTTGGATTGGTTGATTAAGAGGTTATGTTGGGAGAGCCAAGTTTTTAGGTTAGTTAGGCATTCACTCAGTTTAGAAAAGTCAGGGTTAGAAAGGTTAAAAGGGGTGAAGCACATCATGTCATCTGCATATAGCTGATACTGAATGTCGTAGCTTTGGAAGATCTTGCAGACAGGTTTGAGGAAGATATTAAATAGAAGGGCAGAAAGACTGGATCCTTGGGGGACACCTTGTTTTAGGATGAATGGGAGGGAGGTATTGTTTCCAATACGAACCTGTTGGGTTCTGTTATCTAGGTAGGAACGGAACCAGTTCAGGGTTGTGCCTCTAAGTCCTATTTCATGAAGTCTGTTTAGGAGTTGATGGTGAGGGAGGGAGTCAAAAGCAGCTGATAAGTCAAGGAATATGAGAAGACATCCTTGAGAAGGGTTCTGTGTGTGGAGGTATAATGAATTGAGTAGGGAAGTATGAAGGGTTTCGACTCCATGGTTCTTTTTGAAACCATGTTGTAATAAGTCGAGGGGGGAGTGTTCATCTATATAGTTCTGAAGTTGAGTTTGGACCAGCTTCTCAGTTATTTTAGCCAGGAATGGGATACTAGAGATGGGTATGTAAGAAGTAGGAGAAGTAGGGTCAAGCTTTGTTCTTTTTAAGATAGGGCGTATGGTGGCACTCTTGAGAGGTGGTGGTACAGAGCCAGTTTGGAGGGATGTTTGAACAATATACAGAATGTATGGGCTGAGAGAACTTCTGATAGATTTGATCCAGGGGACAGGGCAAGGGTCGAGGGCAGAGGTTGAAGCATTTAAATCCTTCATGACATTATATACATTTTCTAATGTAAGATGGTCAAAATTGCTCCAAGAGTTTGAGGGGGTAGGCTCATGTGGTTGGGTGCTGTAGTCAGCAAAGGTTTGGGGGTTATTAGAAGATAGGGGAGTGAGGAATTTGGAAATCAGGTGATTGGCAAAGGTTTGTGCAGTTATTTTTGGGGGTTGGTCCTGGTGTAAGGGCTCGTTAATTAAGGATTTAGTAATAGAGAACAGCTCTCTAGGTTTGTTAAGTGATCGTTGAATAATATTTTCGTTGTATTCTTTTTTATGGTTGAGGGTTTCAGAGCAGTAAGTTTGGAGTTTAGCTTTATAGGCAATGTGTGCATTAGGGTCTTGAGAGCGTCTCCATTTACGTTCAAGACGTCTAAGCTCTCTTTTGAGAGTTCTCAGATTTGTAGAGAACCAGGGGGCTCTTCTATGGTGTTTTTGAGCAAGTTGGTTAGGTGGGAGTAGAGAAGCTGCAGATAGGATCTCATTCCATTTAGAAATGTGGGACTCATGGTTCAAGCTCTTTTCATATAGTAGGTCAAGAGATGGGATTGTTTGCTCTAGAAAGGTGGCCGCATTGAATTGTTTAAATCTATGGGTATGTTGAGCCTGGAGGGGAAGTTGATTTCTGTGAGTGGAGTAAGGAAAGGAGAAGAGGATGAGAGCATGATCAGACCAGGGTACAGGTTGAATGGTGCGTGTAACCTGGTCAGTGTTTAGGGTGTGTTGTGGAAAAAATATTAAGTCAAGGATGTTTCCTTTGGAATGCGTAGGGAGTTCCAGTATTTGGGAGAAGTGGAGGGCATTCATTGCTTGGAGGAAGGTAGAGGATTGTATTGGAGATGTGGAGCATAAGTTTAGGTCACCTAGAATTATGAGAGGGCGTGAGGCAGGTTGGGGGGAGCAGGCTGTGTCTAGAATTGTGGAGAGATCAGAAGAGTCAGTCTGAGGTGCTCGATATAAGAGATGCAAGGATAGTGTAGAGTTGGAGACTGTAATAGAGTCCAAGCCTACGGTGGAGGTAGATTCAATAGTAGTGAGTTGTAGAATAGATTTAGATATAATGGCTACACCTCCTCCTCTGCCATGTGCTCTGTTGCTCTGGAAGGTGTGGATAACATGAAGAGGCATCTAGTGAAGCTGGAAGAATGTTTTTTGAAGCCCAAATTCTCAACCAAAGAGATCAGTACGGTATAAAGAATTAAATACTTCAATACATGAAAAGAGAGCTGGACCTGGAGGTGATCGTATCAGATGATCCTGAGTAGTCAAACAAGTAGAAAAGATGACAACCAAACCAGAAGGATGCTTGGGTACATGAGGAGAGGAATAGCTAGCAGGAAAAAGAAGGAGATAGTGACTTCAGATATGTCTTGGGTGAGATCTTATTTGGGGCATTGTGTACAGTTCAGAAGACCACATCTTCAAAAAGACATAAACAAGATGGACCAGAGAGCAACTACTAAAATGGTCTCAAAATGTATACGTTGGAAGAATGGTTACAGAGGAGAGAGATAATAGAGACATTTAAATACCTCCACGCATAAATGTACAGGAGATGGGCCTCTTTCAATTGAAGCACAGCTCTTGAACAAGAGGCCATAGAATGAAGGTGAAAGGGGATAGACTCAAGAGTAATCTAAAGAAATATTTCTTTATGGAAAAGATGGTGGAAACAAGGACTGTATGTGAATTCAAGAGAGCATGAGACAAGTACAAAGGATCTCTGAGAGATAGGAAGGGATTGTAGAGTTTAGTAGCTGGTGTGGACCGGGCAGACTGGATAGATTGTATGTTCTCTGTTTCTATGGGGTATGTTTACTAAGTGGCGGTAATGTCACCGGCAAAATGTGCAGCGTTAATGTTACCGATGCCATATAAGGCAGTAGGCAGCAGAGGGCGTTCCAGCGTAAAGGTAGCAATGTCCCGTTAACGTGCATTAAAGGGCGCCTTGGCCGTTTAATGCACGTTAACTGGACATTGCATGTTAAGCTGACAAGTATGGCACATTAAGGCTGACAAGGCACCTTAAAGTAAGGTGCCTTAAGGCACGTAAGAGCTGTAAGGCGCCCTGAATTAACGTGCCTTAGGTTAAGGCGCCAAGGGGCATGACACCTTAATGCAAGGCACCACAAGGACTATAAAGTGCCTTAGGTTAAGGCACCTTATAGGGCACCTTAGGTTAAGGCACCTTATAAGGCACTTTATAGGGCACCTTAGGCTAAGGCGCCTTATAAGGCGCCCTAACCTAAGGTGCCCTAAGAGCTATAAGGTACCTTAGCTTAAGGAACCTTATAAGGCTCCATAGGTTAAGGCGCCTTATAAGACACCCTAGGATAAGGCACCTTAGAAGCACCTTAGGTTAAGGTGCCCTAACAATGTTTCGGTGTCCGAAGTTAAGGTGCCCTAAGGGCAGTAAGGTGCCCTAAGGGCTGCAAGGTGCGTCAAGTTGAAATGCATGAACTGTAAGGCATAAAAACAGATGTAACCCCAACACTGGATAGAGCACAGAGGAAAGGCAATGAACAAGTGATTTAAGGAAGGAGAGCTGGGAGCTGATGGACCTGCCATATCTGTGGACATCCTATGTGGCTGCCAGTAAAGTGGACAAACATGTTGGAGTCAGCTGTACCGATGCACAGGGTGCTGTCAATGTAAAGTACTGCAATGACAGTGGGTGGCAGAGGATGGGAATATGTGTCCCCCAGTGGATGCAGAGGTGGCAGGAGAGTTACAATGATAGGAGGACAGAGGAGTAGTGGTGCCATGCAGATCAGGCACAGGCAAGGCAAGCATGAAGAGCCACAATGCAGAAAAGGGTACCAGTGCAGGACATGGGGTAGCAGCCTGCACAAGAAGACAGGACTCTACACAGCTGACAGACGCAGATAGATGGACTGAAGGATTGTTGGCAACTGCGGTGAGGGTGTTATGGGCTGGCAGCATGGATCTGCAAAGATATGACTGTTACAGGCATGAAAGTTAATTGAGTAGGACAGGCTTAAAAAGAGAGAACAAAGAGGAATTGAACCCATGACCACTACCTAGAAAGTCATTATACTAACCAGTAGGCTATATCTCTATGACTTATGCCACAGCAATAGCTGGATACAGAAAGACTGCAGGTCACTGCACAAAATGTCTGCTATGTGTGCCAGGATAGGGTAACCCACCAGTACCCATGATGCAATGCACACGCAGAACAGCAGTCTACAGCTGATCACCAAATGGAGTATGCACCTCTCCAGTACCTTAGCTTGGTAAGAAGAACTGACAGTGCATGATAGTGGCACAGAGTAGCTACAGACCATGCCATTATGCAGGTTCTGTGTTTACCCTGAAGGTTAGGATGGGCCCCCAGCACCAGGTCTGCAGTACATGTGATGCTAGAGATAGGCCCTACAGTATGTCTCTATCACTACCAGTGTGTGATAAGTGTTCCTTGTAGTGCAACCTAAAATAATTCTGTGTCCATCTATTTCCTGGTCACATCTGGTCTTATGGGACCAAAAACCACCCAGATTAGTGTATACCCAGTGTTATAATGTGGCTGTCATGGTCACCTATTAGTATGGAAGAGGGGTGTCTAGACTTGCATGAGGTTTATGTAGCACTGCCTAATATACTGCTCTCTCCAGATCAAAGTGGTATATACCATAAACCTCAAAGGGCCCACAATCAACCTTCTTGTACCTGAGGCAGTGGAGGGACAGGTGGCTCAGCCATGAAGAATGGCTGTAGGACCAGCAACCCCAGTCCTCCTGGCAAAAGACAGCCTCCAGGGTTGTTGGGCCAGAGCCATACCTATGACTAGAGCAGAGCTACTCAATTCCGGTCCTGGAGGTCTGCAACCCTGCAGGTTTTTGGGATATTCCTAATGATATGCATGAGATATATATGCATTAGAGATAGCCTGCCAACCTGACTGGTTTGTGGCCCTCCAGGGCTGGATTTGGAGACTCCTGCCTTACACCTCTGTCATTTAAGATTGTGAGTGGGCAAGGTACAGATGTTGTAGACATCAAAAGGGTAGATAGAATGTGTCACATTCCTCCTAGATTCTCAACACCACCAAAAAGTTGTCTAATAGACAATATTTTGGTGGTGGTGAGAAGCAAGGAGGAATGTGACAAATTCTAACCTTTTTGATGTCTTGGACATCTGCACCTTGCCCACTTACAATCTTAAATGACAGAGGTGTAAGGCAGGGGTCTCCAAATCCAGCCCTGGAGGGCCAAAAACCAGTCAGGTTGGCAGGCTATCTCTAATGCATATATATCTCATGCATATCATTAGGGATATCCCAAAAACCTGCAGGGTTGCAGACCTCCAGGACTGGAATTGAGTAGCTCTGGACTAGAGTAATGGCAGACCAGTAGTAACGCTAGGAGAAGGCCTGGAAAACCTCAGCTGCCCCACACCAAGGTCTGCCATTCACCATCAGGAGCACAGTCAGACTGCACCTGAAGCACCCTACAAGAAGTTCTAACCATGCACATAACAACTGCAGGCAATCCACTAGCCAGTCCATAGAGCATGTTCACAGAAGAACTATGTGCACACAGAGCTAGGATATACAGCACAGACACCAAAAAGGTACCTCAGTGATTGAGCCCCAGAAAAAGAAACCCATAAATATCACTTGAGAGAAATATTGTATAGCACTATGGTGGAACCTAGCCATGCCGTGGTCACTGCTCAGTCAGAGTGAGAGTGACCTCCCAACATGACATGCTATGGCCACCCTGTCCATGCAAGTGGTGGTCGGGAACTACAATGTCCCAGTCATTGCCCTACACCCTGTGCAGATGCATCCTGCCCAATCCATCCTGTCCGGGCCATACCCACAATACCTTGCTCCTCATTATGCACATTTGCAGGCTAACGCTGGAAACAGTGTAAGCATTGTGGGCCAGGGAGGAATAGGCAGCCACAAAACAATGGACAGACATACACACACACACACTGCTATTGCAGCATTGTGCAAAGATAGGGGTGGTTGGCAACCCTACCCACTACACTGGTCCTGATCACAGTGCTGGCTTTGCTAAAGTGTGCAGGAGGTAGTGGTAGTGCTCTGGTAATAACTGCAGCTCCATGCTGAAGCCAACAGCCTGACTCTCCATGAAGCTTTGGACAGCAGAGCTTGTGTGAGAGGGTGTTTGTACCCCTGTTGGCCGCTGCTTTGGGGATTGCACATTTTGATGTTGTATCTGCATTGTAGGGTAAAACATAGGGACATGGTCTGCACACAACTGGAACCTGAGCCTGTGACCCTCTGCTCCAGGACACACTGGCTGTGTGTACTGCACCACACTGTTGCCACTGAAGCACAGTAGTCCCTGGGGCTACCTTTACCTTTCATCAGACAGACCTTTTCTGTTGCACTGCACAGCACATACCGGAACAGGGCATGGCCTAGGTCCACGGCAGGCAGGTGCTACTGCCCCCTCCAGAACCAACACACACCCCCCTGCCATGCTGACATGACTATATGCTGTAGGTACTGGTAGTGCACAGTCCCAGGCCATCCAATGTGCAGGTAGGCAGGTGTGGGGTGTGGGGTGGGGAGGCATACATGGACATTCACACATCCCCCATCACTGCCTACCAATGTTACGTCCCTTCCACATGGGGAAAGATGGCTGGGGGGATGTCAGGTTGGTGCTGTAGCAACTATTGGCTAGGGTGGACCAGGTAGATGTAGGTAGATTGTGTTATGATAGCAGACTGTGCACAGGCTAGCGCATGCAACTCAGGTACGGTGTACCCAGTTTGGACTACTGGGTGTATATATGTTTCAGACAACGTGTGGTCACACCCTGCAATGCCTTACTGGGGGCTGCAGTAAAGGGTGTTCATTTAGCTGGGTTTGCAAACTGTTTGGGACGCATCCTGGTGAAAGTCTGTGGACCCTTGTTAGAGTGGTCCCCAGATGTGCACTGATTGCCCTGTGTGACCTTTGGGGTACCTGCTGGGTAATGTCTCCTGGATGGGACACTGTGGAATACAGACTACTGGGCATGTTTGACCTTGGTCATATGCTGTCTTGCTGATTTCCAGTTTCTGTGTTCCTATGTGCCACCTAGGGAATGGCCTAGTCCACCCTGTGCCCCAGCTGCCCCCACTGCATGTCCCACCTGCAGCCCCCTATGCCCCATTTGCACCATCACCATAGTGGCCTTTCATACTTGGGCACTATGCTGTTGCTGCAAATGGAGCACTACTATCACTTTTCTTGGGCTCCCTGCCTGTGCTGTACATTGCTGACACTGAAATGGTTTCTCTCTCCTGCAAATGTGCATCTACCGCCAGGTTTTCACTCGCGGTACTGTCCTGGCGTTAATGTTGCAGCGTTAGTGTAGCAGGGGCCTCTCCATGCCCACTCCCCGCCCATCGACCCCTTCTCTCCGCTCTCTCTCCGCCTTCTCTCCACCTTCTGGGACAGTTACCGCTGCCGGTAATGTTAATGGGCGTTAACGTTACAGCTGGTAACATTACTGCGCATTAACATTTCATCAGGTTACGTTAACGCATGGTAACGTTACCACTGCTACGTTACCACGCCTTAATAAACATACCCCTATCTTTCAGTTAAAGAGTGATGTACTAATTTCAGGTGGTGCTTTGCTACAGTGAACAGAATGATAACATGACTAATGAAATTATTTTCTGAGAGCAGGTGACAAAGTAGTTTACTGATATTTATGTAAGTCTGCTAAACTCTAAATCCACTGGCACATAATGGTATTACTGCCAATCATTTCACAATATAAACCACTGGCGTGTGTTGTTAAATTGTTATGGGGATTTTTTTTTCAACACATGCACACCCACGCCCTCACCATCTGTTTACACATTTTGGATACACATGTTCTAAATTCCTTACAGCTCTGTTCTGTTAACATTGTTGCAGGCAGAGTCAATGATTCTGAATTGTTCTTTCTGAGCTATGAACAGATTCATCCCCATCTCTTGGCAGTGTGTACCTCATAGGCTTCATCAATAATATTTTCCTCTATTTCTTTCCTAAGAGCTTCCACTTGCAGAAGCTGGTAGCATTCTCCATAAGAGCATTCTCTACGTTAGCAGTGGTTATTTCTGTGGTCTCTTGCACCTCTGGAATGTCTGGCACTGGAGATTGTACATTATAATAAATTAAAATTTATGCAATTTCCTGTTGTTTTTTTTTTTTAATATATATATAAAAAAGCTGACTATATGTTTTAAGTTAGCTAATGTGAAACATATTAATTACATTATATAATTTATGTATTTATATGGTTAGGTCTGCAATAAGAAATGTGACACAGCTGTTTCTCAGACAGACTCTCCTGCACTTGCTCCTCCAAGGCTGTCTGTTGTAACTCAGCAGATGGTGCCCCTGCAGGTTCCTGGGCCAGTTTCTGGAGCTCCACAATTTTGCTTTTGGTTACCTCTTTAGGGGTAGGCAATCAAGCTACTTGCACTTTGGCTAACTCCAAGGTATTTTTTACTCATTGGATTTGCTGCAATAATCAAAGAAAACATGCATGTGTCATTTTTCTTTGACTATTACCAATTAAAGGTCTCTACATAAATTTGTGCCTGCTTTTTGTATGGGTACTTTTTCAAAGAAAACCTAATATATATAGCCCCCCCCCCAATCAATCCACACCCCAGGAATGCCCCTTGAGATCGTTTGTACATTGTCTTCTTAACTCATGTATTGTTATTCTATTACATTTAAAATACCACACCATTCACTAGAACACCAAGGGGTATGTTTACTAAACCGCGGTAACTTTACCGGCGATAAGTGCAGCATTAACGTGAGTAATGCCATATAAGGAAGTGGGCGTACCAGCGTTAAGGTAGCAATGCCTGTGTAACACACGTTAAAGGGTGCCTTGTCACGGGACATTGCACGTTAAAGCTGAGAAACAAAACACATTACAAGGCTGACAAGGCACTTTATAAGGTGCCTTGTAGGGCGCCTCATGAGGCGCCTCAGGTTAAGGCACCTTATAAGGTGCCTTAACCTAAGGTGCCATATAAGGTGCCCTAAGGATGTTAAGGTGACCCAAGATATGGTGCCCAAGGGCAGTAAGGTGCCCCAAATTGACAAGCATGAAATGTAAGGGCAAAAAACTGATGTAACCCTAACACTGCACAGAGCACCAAGGAAAGGCAATGAACAAGTGATGAAAGGAAGTAGAGGTGGGAGCTGATGGACCTGCCAAATCTGCATGCAGTCGATGTGGCAGCCGGTAAAATTGACAAACATATTGGAGGCAGCTGTACCGATGCACAGGGTGTTGGCAATGTAAAGTGCTACAATGACAGTGTTGTAAGAGGATTGGAATACGTGTCCACCAATGGAGGTAGAGGTGGCAAGATATTTGCAATGATAGGAGGGCAGAGGAGTAGTAGTGCCATGCAGAGCAGACACAGGAGAGGCAAGCATGAAGAGCCACAATGCAGAAAAGGGTACCAGTGCAGGACATGGGGTAGCAGCCAGCACATGAAGACAGGACGCTACACAGCTGACAGACACAGATAGACGGACAGAAGGATGGCTTGCAAATGTGATGAGGGTACTATGTGCTGGCAGCACAGATCTGCAGAGATATGACTGTCACAGGAATGAAAAGGACTTGCCTCAGACAGGCGTAATAAAATGAAATCATGGAGGGATTGAACCCATGACCTCTGTTTAGGATGTTATTGTATTAACCAGTAGGCTATACCTCTTTGGTTTCTGTCTCAGTAATGGCTGGCTACAGAAAGACTGCAGGTCACCGCACAACCTGTCTGCTGTGTCCACCAGGATAGGTTAAACCCACCAGTACCCATGATGCAATGTACATGCAGAACAGCAGTCTACATCTGATCACCAGATGGGGTATGCAGCTCTCCAGCACCTCAGCGTGGTAGAAGGAACTGACCATGTGTGATACTGACACAGAGTAGCCACACACCATGCCCTTGTGCCAGTTCTGTGTTCACCCTGATTTTGAGGTGGGGTGGCCAGCACCAGGTCCACAGTACCCAGGTTGCTTGAAATAGGCTTTGCTGCAGAGTACTATCATTGCCAGTGTGTGATAGGTATTCTATACAGATGCACCTGAGATAATACTGTATCCATCTGTATTTCCCAGTCACATTTAGCCCTTGAGGACCAGGAGCCACCCAAGTTAAGCATATCCAGTGTGGTTGCCATGGTCAATTGTTATAGGAGCAGGGGGGGGTGTCTGGACCCACATGCAGATTATGTAGCACCACCTATCAACCTGCCTTGTCTGGGTAAAGGTGGTGAACAGGATCTACCCCCAACAAACCTACACTCGACATCTTTGCAATGGAGGCAGTAGAGGGGCATGATGAAGAGCTGTGGGACCATCAGCCACAGTCCTGCTGGTGAAAGAGCACCATCCAGGACAGTTGATGCAGATCTGTACTTATGACACAGGTACAAGGCCTGGAAGAAGCTCAGCTGCCCCCACCACAATCTGACATTCACCAGCAAAGAGCACAGTCAGTCTGCACCTGCAAGGCATTTCAGCCATACACATGCTGACCGTAGACAGCCCGCTAGCCAGTCCATAGTGCATGTTCACAAAGGAGCAATGTACACCTATAAGTGGGATGCAAGCACAGACACCAAGCAGGTATCACATTGATTGGACTCCAGAACAGGAAACACACAGATATCACTTGCAAAAAATAATGTACAGCACTCTGTGGGAACCTAGACATGCCATGGTCACTGTTCAGTCAGGGTGAGAGTAACCTCCCAGCATGACATGCTGTGGCCACCCTGTCCATGCAGGTGGTGGCCAGGCACTAAAATGTCCTAGCCATTGCCCCACACCCTGTGCAGATGCATCCTGCCCAGTCCGCCCTGTCCAGACCATACCCACAATGCCTTGCTCTCCATTATGCACATTGGCAGGCTAACGCTGGAAACAGTGTAAGCATTGTAGGCTCAGTGAGGAGTAGTCAGCCACAAAACAATGGATAGACATACACACACTCCCACTCCTCTTTCAGCATTGTACAAAGATAGGGGTGGTTGGCAGCCCTGCCTGCCACACTAGTCCTGAGCACAGTGCAGGCATTGCTAAGGTATGCAGGTGCTAGTAGAAGTGCTTTGGTGGTAAGTGCTGCTCTGTGCCGGGCCCAACAGCCTGACTCTCCTTGAGGTTTTGGATAGTAGAGCCTGTGGGTATGGGTGTTTATGCCCCTGTTGCTGATGTTCTGGGGCAGGGGTGGGCAATTCCGGCCCTCATGCACCACAATCCAGCCTGGTTTTCATGATGTCCCTAATGAATATTCATGAAATCTATTTGCATCCACTGCCTTCCATTGTATGGAAATAGGTCCATGAATATTCATTAGGGACATCATGAAAACCAGGCTGTAATGTGGTGAATGGGGGCTGTAATTGCCCACCCCTGTTCTAGGGAGTGTACATGTTTATCTTGTATGTGCAATGTGGGTTAAAATGTAGGGACATGGCCTGCAGGCACCACAGCTGGGACTTGAACCTGTGATCTTCTGCTTCAGGCAACACTGGCTGTGTGTACTGCACCATACTGCTGCCACAGAGCCAAGTCAGTCCCTGGGGATACCATGACTGTTCATCAGACAGACCTTGTCTGTTGCACTGCACGCCACCCACCTGAACAGGGCATGGCCTTGGTCTGCTGTGGGAAGATGCCACTGCCCCCTCCACCACCTGCACCCCTCCCCCACCATGCTGACATGCCCATATGCTGATGGTGCTGGTGGTGTGCAGTCCCATGCCATCCAGTGTGCAGGTAGGCGGCTGCCTAGGGTGTGGGATCTGGGTTAGGGGTGCCTACATAGACATCCACGCTTCCCCCTGGCACCACCTTCCAATGTTATGTGCCCTTTTGGGTACCTGCTGGGTAATGTCCCCTGGATGGGACACTGTGGGACACAGACTTGTGGGCATGTTTGATCTTGGTCAGTTGCTGTCTTGCTGATTTCCAGATTTTGCATTCCTATGTACAACCTAGGCATCTGCCTAACCCACCCTGTGCCCCAGCTGCCCCACTGTATGTCCCGCCTGCAGCCCCCTATGCCCCATTTGCAGCATCGTCATAGTGCCCTTTCATACCTGGGCACCATGCTGTTGCTGCACATGTAACACTACTATCACTTTTTTTGGGCTCCTTGCCTATGCTGTACATTGCTGACACTGAGATGGTTTCTCTCTCCTGCAAATGTGCATCTACCGACAGGTTTTCACTCGCGGTAATGTTCAGCCCTTCAGTTCACCATGTTAGTGTAGCAGGAGCCTCTCCCAGCCCACTCCCCGCCCATTTATCCCCTTCTCTCTGCCCTCTCTCCACCCTCTGCAGGACTTAACGCTGCCGGAGACGTTAATGAGTGCTAACATTGCATCTGGTAACAGCGCGCATTAACGTTACATTTGGTAACGTTAGCATGCGTTAACGTAGCCACTGCTACATTACTGCGGTTTAGTAAACATACCCCCAAGTCACATTTAGGAAAATTTATATATGTACAGAGAGAGATCTCAGCAAAGGGCATTAATATCGTAGTTAATACTTCTCACCAATCCCTTCAATTTCTTTCATCGATCTCTCTCTCAATTTTTTTGAAAGTTGTGATAAGGAAGCTTATCATGACAGAGGAGAAAGGGATAAAGGAAAGGAATTCACCCTTATAAAAGGACCTATTTTGCAAGGTCAGAGAACCAAAACCCCAATCACACCTAGAAAGCAGGAAATTCCCAGATGGGATAGGTTTCAGAGTTCCCCTCGTGGAGAAAAGGAGAGGAAATACAGACCCAGGGTAAAGGACCCTTATGTCACTGAGTTCCCTAATTACCCAGCTGCCAGGAGGCAAGCTGATCTCCATCACCTGAGAGGAGAAGAGGTGGGACTGGAACCTTGGGGATTTAAGTCTAGGATAGAGAAAGAAGCAGAGAAGAGGAGGAGGAGAGTCCCAGAGAGAGTCTCAGGGAGAGACCCAAGCAGAAACACAAGCTGGAGGACAGGACAAGAAAGCACAGGAGAATGGTGGCCAGAGCATGAGGGAGGAGAAGCTGCTACAAGCCCAGGCCCAGGTATGAGCCTTGAAAGCTTGTCTAATACAGAGCAGTGCAGAGTTGCAAGGTATACTCTCAACTCTAATGGAAGGCAGTCAGCTGAATCCTGTGAACTGGAAGGAGAGGTAGAGCCTATGCAACTAGGTGAACCAGACCTAGCTGTGAATGACGAAGACTCATACATGGATTGCTCCTTGTGCCAATCCTTTACTGCAGAGGGATTGAAAGAAAACCACCCTTAAGAGAAAACCTTCAGAGTCAGGTAACCTTGAAAGCCTGTAGATGGTTTTGTGCATGTCCTGTGTTAAAGAAGAAATACGTTTGCTGAGAAAGCAAGAGCAAGCTGAAGCTCTCTGATTGTGCTTGATAAACACCTGATATCCAGAGCAGTGCACCGGCAAGAAGCCGAGCTAATGGTGAAAGGAAGGAAAGTTTTTGGCTTTGTTTTTGAATATTCCTAAAGCATGGAATAGAGCATTATTTGCTTATGAGAAGTTTTTGTCCTGTTAAAAGCTTTACTTTGTTTGTAAGGAGACACACCAGCCTGGAAGTGTTTGGGACTATGAGAACAGAAAACTGCCATTGAGAAATGCTGTTTTTGTTTGCTTTAAACAGCAATGCTAGCCAAGCTGGTAGCATTGACTGTTAAAAGGCTTTTCCTTTGAGTTGAAAAACACTATAAGCTGAAAGTTTGCTTTGAGTTTATTTATGTCCTGATGTGTATTGTGAAGAATTCTGTAGAAAGTATCCAAGGTTAGTATTTGTGAACCTTGCATTTGAGTCAATAAATTCTGTCATTGCCTTATCATTCAAGCCAACTACAAGTGTTTTTTTCTACCTGAAGCCAAGTGGATTGTGACTGAACTACCTTTCCCAAAGGGCATGGCAAAGGAACCAGTCAGTTAAAGGCTAAAAGGTACAACTTTCTATGATAACCACGCCCCTCTATACTGGAAGTAAGGGGCAAGGGCGTGACAAAGTCTATATGGAAACAGTGCACCAACTCCCAAAAATTTAAAGAGCCAGGCTACTTGTAACGGGTCTTCTCCTTGTTGGTCACTCCAGGCCAGGGAAGTCCCGAACCCTCATCTGCGGTGTGCTGCTTCGGCTGGCTGGAACCCAGGGGAATAAAACTCACAACCCACACAGAAGGAAAAGTGTGCAAGTTTATTCCGTACGTTAGAAGTGCAGTCTAACTTTTATACAGTAGCAAACACAAATATATGTCATAAACCCATCCCAGCAGCCTAGCACGGCTCCTAACACTGCTTATCAGCAACCGTACAAACTGGTACCTGTCTCTGTGAAGATCACTGAATCTTGTCTTAGCACAACACATTCCTTTCTATCTAGGTATTCACAAAATATCCATTTTCCCTTGTGGGCCTCATGGTCCCTTTGTACAACAAGAAACTTATTTTCTCCTTACAATACTTATTTTCCCCTTACACTACTGAGCTTAGAGACAATATCCATCAAAAGTCCGTTCTGGTCTCCCATAGATGACTGCTCCTCCACTTGACTCGAGTTTTGCCATTACTTCAATGGCTGCTTCAGGACAGCAGAATTCAACCACCACATTTCTGCAGGCGGCCCAAGTGCAATGGCATTCTGTGCTTAAACTGGAACCAGGGAAGTGGTTAGGACTGGGAAGTTTCCCTGGGATAGAGGGGCCCAGGAACACAGCCAAGGGCAGAATGATTCAAACATATTGAACAGCCTCCTGTGGGCAGTCAGCCAGCCTCTGAGGGATCAGTGGAAGACATGGAGATGGAAGCTATGGAAGGAAGTCACCTTACTGCTTCGGAGGGAGGTAGAGTGGGCCAGTAGACTGTGAACCTTATTTTGTTTTGCTTCTTTGTTTTTCCCTTTTCCTGGATTGTTTGAGGGTGGTGCAAGAGGGAGGCGTGATGAGAGAGTAAGTCACAGAGGTCTGGGCACCTCCCCATCCTTTCTTGCTCCACTGTTTGAGCCATAGTGGCTATTTTTCCCTGGTATGGGGCTGAGAAAGGGGAATTATATTTTGTTTTCATTTTGCCTGGAGGAGCCACTGAAAGACCATTTTGTTTTCCTTGTGAGGAGGAACCAAACTGTAGGAAGGCTGGGACTATGGGGTATGTTTACTAAACGCCGATAACGTAGCAGCGGCACAATCATTGCACGATACATAACGTTATCGTGCGATATGTGATGTTATCGTGTGATAAATGAATGTCATCGCGCGATAACGTGCCGTATCGCCCGACAACATCCCTGGCGGCACTAAGGCACAGAAAAGGTGGAGTAAGACTCCCCAGAGGGCAGGGAGAAGGGGGTCAATGGACGGGGGGGGGGGGGGCAGTGAGAGGCTCCAGGCACACTAGTGCCATGAAATGAAGGTCCGAAAAATAGCGCAAGTGAAAACCTGGTGTTAGAGGCAAAAGTGAAGGAGAGAGCAAACATTTCAGTCAGCAATGTACAGCAGAGGCAGGGAGACCAAGAACAGTGATAGTAGTGATGCATGTGCTGCACCACCAGATAGTGCCCAAGTACAAAAGGGCACTATGGTGTGGCTCCACATGGGGTACAGGGGACTGCAGGCATGACATGCAGTGGGGCAGCTGGGGCATAGGGCAGGCTAGGCAGATGCCTAGCTGACACATAGAAAAACAGAAATGCAATATCAGCAACTGATCAATGTCAAACATGCCCACGAGTGTCTGTGTCCCACAGTGCCCCAGGGGACAGTACCTAGCAAATACCCCAAAGGGCACAGAACATTGGCAGGCGATGCCGGTGGGAAGCATGGATGTTCATGCAGGTACCCCTACCCCAGATTACACACCATAGGCAGCCGCCTACCGGCACACTGGATGGCCTGGGACTGCGCACCACCAGCACCACCAGCATAAGGGCATGTCAGCAAGGTGGCGGAGGGGTGCCCGTGGTGGTGGGGGCAGTGGCATCTGCCCACAGCAGACCAAGGCCAAGCCCTGTCTAGGTGGGTGCTGACGAATAGTAATGGTATACCCAGGGAATGACCTGCCTCTGTGGCAACAGTTTGGTGTAGTACACCCAGCCAGTGCACTCAGGGGCAGAAGGTCACAGGTTCAAGTCCCAGCTGTGGCTCCTGCAGACCATGTCCCTATATATTACCCAGTCTTAAACCATGGTAATAAAGAAGGAACCTTCTTGCAGATAAAATAAACACGCCATAAATGCCTATATTCTACCCTACAGAGCACATTCACCATAGACATGTGCAGTCCCTAGAGCAGAGGTTCCCAACTGCAATCCTGGAGGGCCAAACACCATTCAGGTTTAATGCTGTCCCTAAGAAATATGCTTGAGATGCATTTGTATGTACCGCCCCCATTGTATGCAAATGTATTCCCTGCATATAGATTAGAGACAGCATGAAAACCTGAATCGTGTTGGGCCCACCAGGACCGGAGTTGGGAACCTCTGCCCCAGAGCATCGGCCAGCTCCACTATCCAAAGCCTCATGGAGGGCCAGGTTGTTGGGCCCTGCATGGAGCAGCATCTACCAATACTAGAACCCGCATACCTTAGCAATGCCGTCATAAACCTTGAAACACGTTCCACATATTTCAAGAGGTTCTTATGATTAATGTCAGATAACAAGTCCAAAATGAAACACAATATGTTAACAGAGATCCATCAGAGCAACCTGTCTGATATCTGTGGAGTGTGTCTCGGTTTATGTCTCTGACAATGTTTACCACCCCGGAGAGTGACCCCAACAGTATTGAGTACCATAGCAATGCCTGCGCTGAGCCCAGGGCTCAGCGCAGGCCGCCACACCAATGCTGAAGTAAGTGTGGGAGTGTATGTATGTCTATCCAGTGTTTTGTGGCTGGCCACACCTTGAAGAGCCCACAATGCTTGCACTGTTTCCAGTGTTACCCTGCCAATGTGCATAATGAGGAGCAAGGTACTGTGGGTATGGGCCGGACAGGGCAGCCTGGGAAGGATGCATCTGCACAGGGCATAGGGCAATGGCTGGGACATTGTAGTGGCCAGCCACCACCTGCAGGGAAAGGGTGACCACAGCATGCTGGGGGGTCACTCTCACCCTGACTGAGCAGTGACCATGGCATGGCTAGATCCCCACATAGTGCCATACAGTATTTCTCTCAAGTGATATCTGGGAGTTTTCCTGGTTGAGGCTCTGTCACTGACATACCACCTCTGAGTGCACATAGTTTCAGCAGGAACATGCACTATGTACTAGCTAGCAGACTGTCTGCAGCTAGCATGTGTATGGCTGGAGCACCTTGCAGGGTGAAGACTGACAGTGCTCTCTGCTGGTGAATGTCAGATGGTGGTGGGGGGCATCTGAGTGTTTACAGCCTACTGCCAGTGCCCTGTGTGATACAAACAGATCTGAATTGACTGCCTTGGAGAGTGCCCCTTCCCCTGCAGGACCAGGGTAGCTGGTCCCACAACCGTACATCATGTTCCGCCATTGCAAAGATGTAGAGTGTGGGTCTGTTGGTGGCAGGCCCGAGAGGGTGGGTCGGTAGGCATTGCCCCCTAATCCGCATGTGGGTCCAGACACCCCTCCTGCTCTATAGGGTGCAGTAGGTGATGGCAATGAGGTGAGGGTGTTTCTGCTGGCAGCACAGATTGTAGAGATGTGTCAGACTGTCACATGCAGCAAAAGAGATTGCCTCAGACAGCCATATCAGATGAGACCCCTGAGGGATTGAACTCATGACCTCTGGCTTGTTGGTCATCATATTAACCAGTGGGCTACAGCTCTATAAACCTTCTCACAGCGCTGCCACGAAGTTAAGGTTACCGTGCGTAAACAGCCAATGCGCCTCCTATTGGGCGATACACAGTGCATGCTACGTGGACGTCGGCCCGCCCACCCCCCTATATGGCATTGCTCACATTATCGCTGGGAGTTTCGCTGGTAACATGAGGATGATGTAATACACAGACCCCATAGCAAATATCAGTGTGTCCACCAAAAATAAAACATCACCTCAGCTGGAAAACCTAAGGTACCCTATAAAGTACCTTAGCTATGGGTATACCCGATCCCGTTAAGCACAGCTGACATTTACTGGGTTGACCTGAAGTTGCTGTGTAGTCAGCCTGTGCTATGAGAAAAGGCATAGCATACTGGTTAATACGATGCCCTCAGAGTCACTGCTTATGGGTTTGAATCCCCACTGCACCAACAGCAAGATGAGTGTTAGTAACAGTCAGACACATTTCTACAATCAGTGACACAAGCCTAATACACTATAACCTTTGTCCTGTGCCTCTAAGGAGAGGTGTGGTGTTGCATCGGCAAAAGCGTGTCATAAGGTGCCTAAAGCTAAGGCGCACCAGATGCAGTCCAGGCCAAACAGCGTAAGTCATGCAATGTAAACTAAAGCCAGCCACCGTGTCCGCCAATCTCCGTATGCAACATGTATACATGCGGCCCTAGAGAGTTGTCCGTGACACGTGTGCAGCATAGTAGGGCTCGGCACGATACAGCGCATACGCGGCATACGTGCGTGTGTCATCAGCACATGGGCATCCCCCAAAATGGCGACACGATCCTGCAAGCCAGCATTTAGCCGCCACGACCTACGACAGCTGGCAGCCTTAATCTGCACCAGGCAGCCGCGCCTCTTCCCAGGCGCCTCAAAATGCCAGGATCTGGAACGCATCAGGAGGGTGTGGGTGTGCATAAAAAGGCTCTTCAGCCATGTAGCAGACTACCCACAGGAGGTAAGTGTATGGGGACAGGTCACTAAATGGAAGGTGTGCAACACAATATCTAGCAATAAAAACACATAAGACATGCACCACATGTGCGAGACACATGTATGTGGGCAACCCTGTGATCAAGCTATCTGCTTATGTTTTTGTGTGCACATATGCCAATCCCCAAGAGCCACAGACATGAAAGCAGAGGTGCATAGGTTAGCACGGTGTGATGTAAGCTGCCCCTGTTGCAGTGCACACCTCTGCCCAACCCCCAGGAGTTGCAGCCCCCATGACAGAGCTCTATTAGGCATCCTTGTGCCATGATGGCTGCTGCTATGACACATTACCAGCTCTGGCCAATCCCCAGGAGACATCGGACCTGATCACAGAGGTCAAGTAGTCATCATGGTGCACTGGTAGCTGCTGCAGTTGGAGTACCACAGCCCTGCCCCATCCCCAGGAGGCATCAGATCTGATGACAAAGGTCCAGCAGTCATCCTGGTGGTGTGGTAGTTGCTGCTGTTTATGTGTGGAACATCACCCTTGGCCTCGAAGACTCCCAGACCTGTGCACAGAGGTGTATCAAACATCCTGGTGTCAGGGTGGTTGCTCCAGTTGCAGTGTCACAGGTCTGCCTTATCCCCAGGAGGCCCCAGACTAGCTGACACAGGTCTATCCTCCATCCTGGTGTTATGGTGGTTGCTGTTGTTGCACGTTCCCAGCTCTGCTTTATCCCCAGGAGGCATCAGACCAGCTGACACAGGTCTATTCTCCATCCTGGCATTATGGTGGTTGCTGTTGTTGCAGATACCCAGCTCTGCCTTATCCCCAGGAGGCATCAGACCAGCTGACATAGGTCTATTCTCCATCCTGGCGTTATGGTGGTTGCTGTTGTTGCAGGTTCCCAGCTCTGCCTTATCCCCAGGAGGCATCAGACCAGCTGACACAGGTCTATTCTCCATCATGGCATTATGTGGGTTGCTGTTGTTGCAAGTTCATAGCTCTGCCTTATCCCCAGGAGGCATCAGACCAGCTGACACAGGTCTATTCTCCATCCTGGTGTTAGGGTGGTTGCTGTTGTTGCAGGTTCCCAGCTCTGCCCCAACCCCAGGAGGCATCAGACCAGACCACACAGGTCTATTCTCCATCCTGGTGTTATGGTGGTTGCTGTTGTTGCAGGTTCCCAGCTCTGCCTTATCCTCAGGAGGCATCATACCAGCTGACAAAGGTCTATTCTCCATCCTGGCGTTATGGTGGTTGCTGTTGTTGCAGGTTCCCAGCTCTTCCCCAACCCCAGGAGGCCCAAGACCAGACTACACAGGTCTATTCTACATCCTGGTGTTATGGCAGGTGCTTCTGTGTATGCGTGGAACATCACCCTATCCCTGGGAGGCCCCCAGACCTGATGACAGGGGCGCAGTACACATCCTGGGGTCATGGTGGTTGCTGCAGTTGCTGTCTCACAGCTGTGACGCACCCCCAGGGGGCTTCAGCCCACAACACAGAGGCCTATCAGTCACCCTGGTATTATGGCTGCTGCTGCTGTTGCAGGTTCCCAGCTCCACCACATCCCCAGGAGGCTGCACACCAGATTCCAGTGGTCCACCAAGCATCCCGGTGTAATGGTAGCTGATGTTGGTGCAGGTACCCAGCTCTCCCACACCCCCAGGTGTCCGAGCCTGCACCACAGAGGCTGGAGCAGCGCCCAGGTATCATGGTGATGGCTCCTGTTGAGGTGTGTGCTGGACTGCACTAAGGGTATGGAGTCACACCCCATGTAGATCAGAATTGGAACACCCCACATACCATGTTGCTGTCATGTCATGCCATGAGATGGCAGGGACATGGCATGGGGTGGGTGTGAGGCGGCGCACAGGGCACCTATGTGTCACACCACACATGCCCAGCCTCACGCCCACACATGCAGGCGGATCTGCCAACAGCTAGTATAGGACCCCCTGCTCATAGCAGGAGCGGCCCCCATTGCACACAGACATGTGTGCCATGTGGTTCGCCATGGGAAGAGATACAGGGCCCTAATGGTTGCAAACATTGCTTATCCCCCCAGGTAGAGGACCTACGGAAGAAGGGCAGAGAGATGAGGCTACACTGCCCTGGATACCTCTGCCACATGCAGCGGGAGGCAATGGCCAGGAGTGATGGTGAGTGTCCCAGTCTATGCATTGTGCCACACCATGTCCCAGTGGCACAGCAGCCTGTGATGCCACATACAATGTGTCTGTGCCGTAACAAATGCATGACACCCTGTTCATACCTGCTTTCTCCACAGAGGCTGCAGATGCTGGGGAGGGGAACTTTGCGCCCACACCACCTAGTGGCAGCCCCCCCCCCCCCACGATGACTGGAGGTACCGATGTGGAGGACGTACCTGCAGTGGTGGAGGACGCAATGGATGTGGGGGAGGAATACATGGAGGGTGGAGAGGGGTGGGAGGAGGGTGCTGGGGAGGTGGAGTGGGAGGGGAAGGAGGGGGAGGGGGAGGATGGCGGGGAGAGTGAGGGGAATGGCCAGGGTGGGGGGCCATGGAGGGTGGGGAGGGCGGCCTATGCCTGAGGGCGGATGCAGGTCATCATAGGGCACTGGGGGCCCCTGCCACCTGACCCATGTGCATGGCCAAGGTGTCAGGCCAGGTGTGGGACCCCCACACATTGCCACACACACAGCCAATGCAGATGCCACCACCCAGACCACAGCCACATGGTATGGATGTGGAGGCAAATGTGTGGGTCTTCTGTATGTGGTGATGGGCACTGTTATGCGGACCCTGAGTGACCATGGCCACACCATCAGGCAGCTGACAACTGCTGTTGAGGGTATGGCTGAGGTGATGCGCCACCAGCATTATCATGGCATGTTCACGGCACATCCCCAGCCATACCCCCACGGCGGGCCCCGGGTGTGTGATCAACATATATATCTGTGGCCATCTCCCAGTGTCTGCAAGGTAGTTAAGGGGATGCACAGATGGCAAAGGTGGCAGCCCTAATAGCCAAATGTATCCCCACTAACGTGTGAGATGGATGTACATGCTGGACTAACACCAAATGTGAACCAGTTTTAATGTTAACCTGCCTGTGGGAGGGTATTGTTCCATTGTACGTTTTAAGGTTTGTATGGCACCTACGGACACATATTTGTATTAAAACATTGTGTAGACAGCCACATCTTGCAATGGTCATGTGTCCTTTGTACATACATGCTTCAGCGGTGAGTGAGACACCTGTGTGCATGTCCCAGTGTGTATTTGTGCCACATACATTGCCCCTTCCCCACAACAGGCTGTGTGGAGCGCCATGTGCAATGCCGGATGTATCCCCTGATGACATCGTGATGTAACCATGTGCTGCACCATCCAACAGACATGGACACATGCATGTTGTCACGGATAGTCAGTCTGTAGCATGGATGTAGCACATGATAGGATGGTGAGGAGGTGCATATGTGGTACCCATGATGCAGCCTAGATGTGATGTATGCAGGGATCCACGTGTCTGACAGGGCGTTAGTTGGTGCGTCTCACCAAGATGGGGTCTGGTGGGGTGAAGGGGAAGTGGCTTACTACAAGCACTGCAGGGGGGTAAACACCTGACAGCAGCTAGATATATCTGTATGTCATGTCTGTCCGCCAAGCATGTGCGGTTAGTATGCCACAGTGATCCTGGTATGTGTCTGACAGACGGGTCACCCATGTAGATAGCCTGATGTGGATGATATGTGGGGACAGAGGGGAGATATACCCCATAATGTTGGTGAACAAGCAGACATATACAGCAGGTGGCAGGGGGAGGGAGGGTGTAACCCCAGGCATATGTATGGCCGTTTACACATGACACAGTACATGGAACACAGGGCATGTGTGGACTGCTCTGTCATGACTGCTGCTGGTGCATACACCCCACCAGCCTGTGACATGGTAGGGCACATGTGACCATGGTAACCCCAATTGGGACAGCCCACTCAGGGAACCCCCAACACAGAAATGGACACGTGCACATCGGTGACCAAAGGTAATGTGTTATTCAACATGGTGGACAGTCCAACATACAGTCACAGACCTATGGCCTGCGTGACCACCCACACCCACGCCCTCACTCCCTCCCACAGCCCCCCACACCCCTTGCTGCTGCTTCTGCTGCCTCTGGCACTGCCTCAGGTTGCAGGATACATCCTGCCACAGCCTCGAGGGCATCTGCCACTCGGCCTAGTCCAGCTGCGATATCCACGGCAGTCCCTTGCAGCTTCCATGTCTCCAGGCTATGCTCCCTGATGTCCCTGAGGAGCCCACACACCACCCGCATGAGGGCCTGCACCACCTGGCATTGGGCATGCTGTACCTGCTGCTGGCCACGCATCTCCATCCATATAGCAATCAGCACCTGGTGAGTGCCTGTGGGAGGGGAACAGGGTGACCTGTGAGACATCTGTTGCCTAGACCCCAATGTGTATGACCTGCCCATTCCCCACTGAGCCACACCAAATACCACAGACATGGTCAGGAGGGTATATGTATGTGTGGGGGCCCACTGTTATTGTGCATGTGTGTGGCCCACTGCTGTGCCTGATGGTTGGTATGCCACATCAGCACATGCAAACATCCTACCAGTTGCCTACCTACAGCATCCCTGCATGCCAATGCCGTATGTGCCCGCAGCTCCTGGAGGACGACATGATTGCACCCATTGTTGCAGTCGATGGCCCTGGCGGTGGCAGTGTGGGGCTGACCCCCACATCCTCAGGCCCCTTGCCAGCCACTGTGGTGCCTGTGTACCTGCTCCGCTGGGGTGACTGTTCGTCCTCTTGGGTGGCCACCTCCTCAGGCAGCACATCGGTCCATGGGGTGTCTGGGGTGTCACTGATGGCAGCCTCTGCATGTGGCACCTCCTTGATCTCCACTGGCTTGGGCTCACTGCCATTGTCCTCCTCAGCCGTCATCTCTGACATGTACATTTATACCCCTGCTAGCCATCTGCACACATGTCTGTCTGTGATGTGTGTCCTGAGTGGTGTGTGTGTGTGTGTGTGTCATCTGTGTGTGTGGGAGCTGACACAGGGGGGGATGACTCCAGGTCTTCTGTGCTGTGGTGCTGTGTGTTGGTGGCAAACTGACATTTGACGTTACACACCATTTGACATTGTGTGTTTAGGTTGGCACGGTACGACACACATGTATGCTTCCTGTTTATCAACAGTGTGGTGTTGTCTATGCCATCCTGCCTGCCACAGTGGGGTACCTGTTTCTGTCGCACCATCTGTGAGTGGACAATAGCATGACCGTCACATGCTTGCACATGTGTGCATCTCTGCCCTTGTCCAGGGTGCATTGAATGTGTGTCTCTGATGTGTTCATGGCTGGTGCTACTACCTTTCAGGCTCTGGTGTCTGCCCATGTGTCTGCTGTGGTTCTGGATAATGCTGTTTGCACTCCTTCTACCTCCCCTGTGCTCTGTATCTCACACCTCTGGACACTGGCACTTAGTTGTTGTGTCCCATCATGTCTTCCCTTATGTTTCTGTCTGACCTGTAGGTGCTGTGGGTTTGCATGTACACTCATGTGTGCATGTGTGTGGACATCAGCTCCTGGTTTAACGTTCAACATTTCTTTCTGCAGGTGACGCAGGATATGGGTGTCGGCCCTGGTTGCTAACCCCTGTGTGTCTACCACGGACACGTGCAGAGATGAGGTACAATGAGGCCCATGCCTCCAGTTGCTCCATCATTGAGTGCACCTTTGGTGTTTTGAAAAGTCGCTTCAGGTGTCTGGATAGGACCGGCGGGGCCTTACAATACCAACCCGTGACAGTGGCAGAGATCATTATTGCCTGTTGAATCCTGCACAACATTGCTCTCAGGCACGATATTGATGTCGAAATTAATGAGGATCTGGAAGATGATCCAACGTGCCCTCCTGCACGTGCCTGTGGTGACACACATGAGAGCACAGCACTCAGGTGGCAGCTGATTGAGGAGCTATTTTCATGTGAGTACTGGATGTTTTGGGAATAACATTTGGATAGATATATGTGCTACTACTACTACTGAGCATTGGTATCCCATTACCAGTCATACGCAGCACTGCACTGACATTGCTGACACAATGCCTGGCCATCTGAGCTTACAATATAGTCCAACCGCTAACACAGAAGGTATGGGCAGGGGACAACAGCGGATGGAGGTGATTAATGTAGTCAGGATTATTAGGGCAAGCCACTTAACCCTCCATAGCCCATGTTCCCTGTAAAATAGTTATCTCCAAGTTATAATGCCCTGTTCAATGTAATTTCGGTTAGTTCAATGTAAACCTCACTGATGCAGAATAGCGCGGTATATAAGAGAATGTAAATTAGGCTTAGGCGATGTGGTAGGCTGTCACACAGGGTTTTGAGATGGTTGGTGAGGGTGGCCTTGGGTCGCCAGGAGTCAGGACTGACTAGAAGGCACACATTGCATTTTGGTGAGGGTGGCTGCCCTGCAGCTACAGATAGTTCCAGGCGTTGGATGCTGCAAGGTGACTGGTGTGTGGTCCCGCATTAACAGTGGGAGAGTGGCCCATAGATAGGACCAGTTGGCTTGATGTGTGGGGATGACATTTGGAGGATATGAGGGGATTGATTGGATTGTATGCTCTGATGAGCAGGGACTGTGTGTTACATGTTTCGGTATGGTGATGCATACAGGTGTTAGCACTGTTTACATGCTCATTAGTAGTAGTAGTATTGTTATGCGAGTCATGGTACAGGGCAACCACAGTGTGAGTGCATGTATAGATCAGCAGGTGCGTCTTGAACTCGCCTGGAGCCTGTGAGGTGTCGTGACAGGTGGGGTGATATTGTCATACTGAGGCTGTCGGTAGATTAGCTATGCAGCGCAGTGTTGCATACATTGTGGCGGACAGAGATGATTTCTAGGCAGACCAGAAAGGTGTAGGTTACAGTGATCAGGATGGCAGGTGATGAAGGGGGGCATTAGCATTTTATTTGTGTGTTCTGGGGTGATGGCAGGAATCTTGCTGATGTTATCTAGGGGGACACCCCAGGCCTTAGCTACATGATGGGTGTGTGTGGGGAAGGGGAGTGAGGGGTCACAGAGACCTGCTACCTTGACAACCACATCGACAGAAGGTGTATCCAACCTATACACAGACACTGTAAAGGTTGGAGAGGGTTTAGGAGCGATGCCCAGATGTCCGGTCTTGGCCATGCTCAATTCATGCAGCGGGGGAACTTGCAGCCAGCAATGTCAGGGGGCAAGCTGAGGTCAGGGTGTGGATTGCCAAACATAGTTCATGCGTGGAGAGATATCTTTGGGACACATCAGTGTACAGCTGCTACTGATAGCCAGGGGATGTGCCTGCTGCACCAGGGAACTGGGTATGGGGCCATGGGACTGTAGCAGCCCCTGCATATATCCCTTTCGTACAGCACCTGGGAGTGGGTTAGCAGGGGAGGTGGACCCACAGAAACACACACTGAAGGTGCTATGGGGGACATATGGGAGATGCAGGATTGTACCGGGACCTTTCGGCCGAGCACGTACAGGGTAGCGCAGTGATGGTTGTGGCAACGGTCTCAAGGGCAGCAGAGAGGTCACAAAGGGGACAGACAGGCTACAGGCCCTTGGACCTGGCCAGGAACACGTCAGTGGCGGGTTTGGGTGGGGACAATTAGGTACAGTGTCATGACAAACTGCCAGACTGTGACGGATCTAGGGGGTTATGAGAGATGAGGACGTGAAGCTGGTGTGTTTGTTGCACAGCTCGACCATGACATATGCATGTTTCCCTTGTGTTTCTCAATCCACAGGACATGCTTGGTGACGTTCCTGGTGCTGTAGTGCAGTGGCAGCTGTGTGTACCTCATTCAACGTGCAGGACACTGGGGTAGGTGGACATACAGGTAATTTGTCTGTGTGGACAGTCAGGAGCAGCACATGTCAGAGGTTATCTGTCTAATGCACATATGTTGTGGGTGACCTATTTAGCGTGCTCCCCCGTACCCCATATGTTAATGTTGGCCACACATATCCACATGTGTTCGTGCCCAGTTTGTCTTCTCCAGCACAGTCTCTGGGACACATCCATCAGGGCTGCATGTGTCTACAGGTCCTAGGTGTTCTGGTGGTGGGCCGCACATACACCCTTCCCTGACATTGTAGCATCGGCCAACAGCAGTGTATCATGGCATTTGCAAGTCCTTTATCTCCACTATTCTCCAATTGTGCACATACAGGCCGTATGTTACTGGTGGCACGCTCACGTTCTCATACTGTGTGTATGTGTGTGTGTGTTTGTGGGTGGCTCTGTTTTGATACAGTGTGCATGCCGTTTGCATTAACATGTAGTAGGCGGGGTCTGCACACCTGTGGAGCGGTGGTGAGTGTGTTATCTCTACCTTACTGGTGTTAACCGTGTGCACAGTGTGCACGTGTGTTGTGTGTTGTGGGTTGACCTATCTCATGTGTGTTGACAGACCACTGCACAACAGCATTTATGTATCCCAGATATCACCATAATTTGGACATGCGGCAACGAGGCTGGACATGGGGACATGGTTATTCGGCACATTTTGATGACATCTTCTGCCTTTACTGAGACATGCTGTGGACTTTGCCTGCCTGTGAGGATCCCAAGCAGACATTTGCTGCAGACACACAGTAGGTAGCACCTTGGATCATTTGGGTGTAACATCAGCCTTTATATGTTTGTGTTTTGCTGTTTGTTTCGTGGACCTTTCCTGTTGGGTCTCTGTGCACCAGCGCTGATGGACATGGGGTGCAGCTGTGATACGCCTGTGTTACTTGGGCATGGACATGACCATATCCATGGGACACGCTCGTCTGCGGTTGCATTTCCAAATGTCCACAACACGCACAGTGTTCTGTGTTGTGATCATGTTATGTTTGCCTGTGTGACATTTAATTACGTCGGTGCTGATGTTTAACTCCCTGCAATGTGCCCTGCTGTTGGGCATCAAAATGGCAGATGAGATTTAATGTGGACAAGTGCAAAGTTATGCACCTAGGGAAGAACAACCCAAACTATGGTTACATGATGCAAGGTTCCACATTAGGAATCACCACCCAGGAAAAAGATTTAGGTGTCATTGTGGATAGCATGTTAAAACCCTCGGCCCAGTGTGCAGCGGCAGCCAAGAGAGCAAATAGAATGCTAGGTATCATAAGGAAAGGAATGGAAAATAAAACAAAAGATATTATAATGCCTCTATCGTTCCATGGTGAGACTGCACCTTGAATATTGTGTGCAATTCTGGTCGCCGTATCTTAAAAGGGATATAGCGTTATTAGAAAAGGTTCAGAGAAGAGCCACCAAAATGGTAAAGGGGATGGAAGGATACTCCTATGAAGAAAGGCTAAAAATGTTAGGGCTCTTTAACCTGGAAAAGAGACGGCTGAGGGGAGATATGATAGAAGTCTATAAATTAATAAACGGAGTGGAACAGTTAAACGTAGATTGATTGTTTACGTTATCAGAATATAGAAAGACTAGGGGACATGCAATGAAGCTACAGGGTAAACTATTTAAGACTAAGAAAAGAAAATATTTTTTCACTCAACGTGTAATCAAACTCTAGAATTTGTTACCGGAGGATGTAGTAAAGGCTGTTAGTGTAGCTGGGTTTAAAAAAGGTTTGGACAAGTTCCTGGAGGAAAGGTCCATAAACCATTATTAAGAAGGGACCCAGGATATCAATGCTTGACCCAGTACAAGCATTGCGGAACCTGTGTCTTTTGGGGAAACTGCTAGGTACGTATGACCTAGATTGGCCACTGTTGGAAACAGGATACTGGGCTTGATGGACCTTGGTCTGACCCAGTATGGCATATCTTATGTTCTTATGTTCTTATGTCCAGCATACCAAGACAGTGTTTGTCCTTATTCTGACACAGGGCAGTGAACACACACAGTACATCTACTTACATGCATCTGCGGGCGACATCACCCACCTGCTGGAAGACACAACACCATTCAACTATCCCTGGGAGATGGTACCATAGGATGTTTGACCTCTGCAAGTGGGAAACATGCCTATGATGAACATTACTGTTGGACTGCTATTTTCCGTATAACAGGCCTGACCAACACACCGTTACTACGGTGGGCTGGCTGGGTGCCCTGTTGATTGCGTGAGACACACATGACTATTCGAGTACTGTGGCATATTGAGATATCACACTTGACTATGCATGCCCAGTGATTCACAGACAGTCTTAACGGGACATGTGGGGTTGTAGACGCCCTTTGCACTGTGGACACTGTGTACTGGTCCGTATGAGTGTATCACAGACTGGAATAGTTACTGTATGTTCTACATCCATCTGACATTTTGTTAGTGTGTGTTGGCCATGTGTATAACATGCACCGCACAATATCCTCATCTGTTGAGGTCACGGGGGCATACAGCCATGCGTGTGGCACAGGGGCAACATTGTATACGTACTCTTTTATATGTCGGCCTACCCTGCACTTGGACATGACACAATTGTTACAACCACATCAGTTTAATGGCCGCCAACATTTTGGATTGATGTCTGCCCTCACCAAGGGAGTTACAGTACATGTGGGGCATCACTGTGTCATGGTTCACGTACATGGTGCATGTGCATGTGACTGAGTATGTTGGTACTGTCACGCCCTTGCCCCCTGCCTCAGGCTTAGAGGGGCGAGATTGCAGTTGACTTCTCTTATAAAGCTTAGATAAACTATCTTTCCCTCTGATGCATGCTGGGAGTTGTAGTTTGGCCTTTTAAGATGAAGTGTAGTCATGAAACCGAAGGTGAAGGCAAATGACAGAATTTATTTCAAAACACAAACAAAGTCCATGTAGACTGTAACAGGATACTTCTCCATTCATTCGCTCAGGATTATTTACAACGCAGCATGGATGAGCTTCACTATGGCTTCACAGTCATTAACTATATGCAGCTGCTTAACAATGTAACTGATATGGGAAACACAGCTTCTTCCCTCAACAAAGTAAAAATGTCTTCTTTTTAACTTTGTCTTCGCTAAGCATTTAATAGCACATGTAACAGGTATCTCCCCATTAGAAAAGCAAGTTCCTACCTTCACTTCAGGCTAGGTTTCAACACACTGCTTCTAGGAGACTTTCACCTTTTCAGCTATCCTTTAGCATAGGGATTCAACGCTAGTAGCCTGGCATAGAGTACAGTCCATGGGCATTTCTGGAGACGGTAAATCCTGCTCAATAGGCTCAACCTGCATCTCCTCTGGCTCTGATAATGCAATGCCCTGCTCTGAGCTCTTAAAGTATATCTCCAGGTGTATTCTCTCTGAGGATCCCCATGTCTCTCTTGAGCCCAGCTCCACCCGGTAAGGATAGATTGTACCTGAAGCTGTGGACACTTCTCCCTGGCTGTATTCACTTGCCTCTCTCCAGCCTCTCGGAAACAGTTCTTGGTTTGCTTCTCTGAGTTCCCTCTTGGAGCTCTGCCAATGCTCCCTATTTAAAGCTTGGCTCCTTTGACTCCTGTGCTGAGTCCTGGGCTCCCACCTCTGAGCTCTCTGAACCTTCTGATCAGGAACCTGGATCTGAACCCGTTCCTGCTCCTCTGCTTCCTGCAGTTCTCGCTTCCTCTCCCTCTCCTGCTTCTTCTCCTGCTTCCTCCCTTGCTTTGACTTTAGCAAAGGTTTATATCCCTGCTTCCAGGGCACTAACTTTTCCTCTCTGCTCAGGTGCTTGTAATTATCTCTCAAGCCTGCAACAACATCAGCAGAGCTTGGGTGTGGCAGCCTATGTTTAGTTTCCCTCAGCTTACTTTCTTTATGTAGAAGCTGAAATCCATGCACTGCAGGGATTTCACTTTTCCTCAAAGCAAATTCATCACCTTTTCCTATTTCCATAAGCTCAATACAAGCTTCCTTGTCACAGTACACAAGAGCATGTGGCAGTGTGGCTTTTGTGCGGGGTACTAGCCCATGTTTGACCTTTCTTTCACACTCCATCTACAGGTCATTGTGTTTGGCTACTGTACAGATTGCTGCTGTACATTGATTTACAAACATAGCATTGCATGTCTGCACAGTCCTCTTTATCCCCTGACGTTCCGCCACTCACCTTCGCCCATGACATTTGCAGTGTGGCAGTGTGATTGTCCGTTTTCGTCCTCCATTTGTATCAGCAGTCATTGTATTAACCAGTGTGCTACTCCTCTAGTCCTTTGAGCACAGCTCAGCGCGTGAACTTAGGGTTACCGTGCAATGACGTGCCACGGCACGTCTATCACGCGATGTTGGCCAGGGCGCCCTCTATCGCGCAATACCCCACCATTGCTTCGTTTACACCAGAACACCCACCACCTTATATGGCATTCCTCATGTTATCGCTGCAACTAGCGCCGGGAACATTAGGACCGCTTAGTAAACATACCCCTATATCTTCGAGACAGCCTCTGTAGTAGGAGCTGTTTTTGGAAAAGGCGGAGGCTTCGAGGCTGAACTAGGTGTATGCCTAGGCTTCAGCCTGAAATGTAACTAATTTTCTTTTGCACTTTTCTGCTGACTCACCTGTGAGGGTAGGGGTGGGGAAATTACATCTTCCGAGCTCTGATTGGAACTTTGGCAAACAGACCTAGAAGGATACCAAGGGGCTCTTGCATAGATCCCTATTCTCTGTATGTTACCTGTGTTGTCACTTGCCCACTATCCACACAAGCTAGTGATACTTCCGTGGCCACTACCTGAAGTGGACTACCCAGCAGCAGACAAACCTAGCACCAGGTTACAGCTATACACAGGCAATCCTAAAAAAGTTAATGTAGCGCCAACACACACTAATGTTTGTAAATACTTCTAGAGACCGGTGCCATTTGGTCTGAATATTCACAATGCACACTTGTTTCTCCATCTGATTATGGGGGGTATTGGTACATCTAGCCTTCCACATCGCTGCATGCACAGTCTTACAAAGACAACCTCAGTAGGAGAATCTCCAAGCCAATATCTGAGCTTGATGCTTAAACTCACTGTCTGTTGAGCAAATTCTATGATCACAGAGGAATTGGCTAATGGGCAAAGTTTGTTTAGAAGGATGGCGACTCTCATAACACAAAACATTATTGTGATTGATAGACTTCCTGTACAAGGTCATAAACAGTCCACTTCCAAGCCACTGCAACAGCACATCCGAAAAAGGGAAAGAAGACTCAGAGGCAGTCAAAACAAATATCAAATTTAAATCAAGGCCATTAAGCCACTTAAAAAAAGACTGTAAAACTTCCCTCGTAGATGTCCAAATCAAAAAGATGTCATCTATAAAGTGGTACCACACCAAGATGTTCTGAAACCAAGCAGAGGGATACAAAAACCTTTCTTCAAACTTCACAAATACAGGTTGGCTACATTGGGAGCCATAGTGGCACCTATGGCCATTCCCCGTATTTGTAAATAGTAATTCTCTTCAAAATGAAAAAAGGTTTTGCATAAAGCCAATTATGCCAAAAATAATAAAAAGCAATAGAAACATGCTGACCTTCCCCACGGGAGGATAAAACCTCCCCGATGGTCCTGAAAGCTGCATCCCGAGGTGTACTTGTATAAAGTGCTTTGATGTCCAAAGATACTAGAAAGGCAGCCTCTGTCAAATCTCGACACAATCTCAGTTTTTGCAAATAAAAAAGGGCAGTATCCCGTTTTGATTATAAGATAAAGCAGTATACAAAACCTGTTAAATAAATAAATATCCAGTTGTTGCAATAAAAATAATTTAATTTGCAAATTCCGTACCAAGCAATATATATCCAATCTCACTTGAAATTTATTTATTTATTTATTTATTTATTACAGGCTCTTATATACCGCTCTATTCAGAATCAGCGCGGTTCACAATATAACAACATACCATAACAACAAACTGTTAGGTTTTACAGAGAACAAGGTCAGAGAACTTGGATAAAACATGGGACGTCATTACTGCAACTATTTACAAGAGTATTTACAAGAGATGGATCCTAAAGCACCTTAGGGACAAAAGATAGCCCTTTATTAAGGCAAGCTTCCTGAGGTCCTGCTAGATGCACTTCTGATAGATTAATTACTGCTGTGTTTTCTTGCTGATCGATCTTATAACCGGGTGGGTCCACTCTTGATCTACATTGGGGTAGAGTTCGTCTCCTCTCCCTCTCTGGGCTCTCCATTCCAGGCCCCCCCCCCCCCAAAAAAAAATTTCCCCACTCAGCAATTGTGTAAAATTTCTGACATCCTCTATTCAATTTATCACTCGATGACTATTCATTCATAAAATCATCAGAAGATTGTCTGAACCGTGCTTGAAGATGTTCCTTCCTTTGCACCATTTCATAATCTTTCCACAAATAGACCTTATTTTGGTGTTAGCCATTCCGGTCTCTGTGAAAAGTCTTGACCTTAAGTTGGTGCAAGTTTCCCCAGTATTGATCAATACCCTCCTGGGCTTCCACCACCAAAAAATAAACTTTAAACTGGGAGGGTTTTAGAGTGAATCTGAGTACTTTTTGAAGTCACTTCCTGTTGTTCTTGTAAAGTTTCTATCCGCAAAACCATAAGATTCACAGCGCATTTATTCAATATGGCAATCCACTTATTGAGAAATTCTTCATTTTTCCAAAAACATCTTGGGAACTTTTTCAATACATAACCCATGTGGTATAATTTGGGATCTAACGTGTTCCAACATTGTCTTAATATGTAATTCTGTCTATATAAAGGCCTTCTTAGAAGACCACCATTCAGCAATCAAGGCTTCAACACTCTCCTCCCTCTTGATTCCTCATCTTGAAACAAGGAGGAGCCTTGTTTTTGTGTTTGGTTGCAGGTTCCATTTAAAACTGGGGAGAGGTTCCGGTTTAAACACAGAAAGCCATTGCACTTGGGCCACCTGCAGAAATGTGGCAGTTGAATTTTGCTGTCATATACTTCTGAAGAAGCCATTGAAGTATTGGCAAAACTTGAACTGAGTGGGGGATCAGTCATCTATGGGAGATCATATGGATTTTTGATGGACATTGCCTCTAAGCTAAGTAGTCTGGCTCTTTTAATTTTGGGGAATTGATGCACTATTTATATATAGAGGCATGATTACTAAATGGTGCTAAGGGAGAAACCGGCCGCTATTGGCACCCGATAGTGGTTAGCACAGCGGAAAGTGCTGATAATGCAGCCATAATGGGTGCACAAGCACTGCTGGCAATTAAGGCGAACAGGGGCAGGGAAGAGGTGTGGAATGGCTGGAGAGTGGGCAGAGTCAATGAAAGCACACTAATGCCGGATCATAATAGTGGGTGTTAGAGACACATCTGCAGGAACCGTAATGCCAGCTCAAAACTAGTGTTAAAGGCTCATTTTGGAGGGAGAGAGTCATTTTCGGCCATGAAACAACACACAGGGAACACATTCACATGTACAGTGTGCACCTCCAGACTGGAGCCCTGAAATCAGTGATAGTAGTGATCCATTGCCAGTCACAGCATAGTGCCCTTGTAATAAAGGGCACTATGTTGTTGGTGCCAAAGTACAATGGGTTGATATGTGATTCAGCAAGGTTTTTCAGTCTGCTAGGTGGACTAGGCAGCTGCCTAGGCTGGACATCCAGAATGTCTAGTGTGACTCTGCTGTGACAGCGGCAGCACATATATATTCCACTGCTGTCACAAAGAAGTCGTGCCATTGCCACTGCCATCATGCAGCCATGTTAGCAGGGGTGGGAGTGGCAGGGGCAGCAGCTTCTCCCTGGTACAGAAGATACCATTGTCCCTGCCGTGCATATCAGATGCAATGTTGCTGGTTGTACTGTCAGGGCTAAGCCAAGGGTTTCTGCCAACGTAAGCAGACCTCCCCCTATGCAACCCCCTCCCACTGCTGCCTTGAGACTCCCTGCAGCATGAAAGGGAGGATTCATCATGCCACCCCCCTTGCAGCATCCACTATCTCAACTAGGAGAGTAGGGTGGCATAGCAATTGCTCCCTGTTGTGGGGTGGCAAGGCTTAAGGCAGCATCATGCGTGCTGACGTCATGCCGCTCCTGGCCCCCTCTGACACATCCTCTCAGGGGACTGAAGTGGCATGCCATGACTACCTGCATGTGCTCTGCTGCTCCAAGGCCACCCACAACACTGAAGCGGCAGTGCCATGCTTTCAAGGAGGGAGAGATCGAACATACTCACTGTGATCTGCCAACTATGAGATTATTCCAGGACTGACCCACAAACGCACATCAGGAAATGGTTATGTTGGTCACTCTGCTAGGTCACCCATGACCTGTAATGTGTGTATACATGTATCCTGGCCTACCCCTCTGACAAGACAGATCCCATATGTAAGACATGAATGTCATTTGAACCAGCAGCATATCAATGCAGTGCTACATACACACCTAACAAGATGTTCTTCTCCCACATCTGCCTAACATACCCTGTCAGACAGATATGGCACAGAGTCTACAGAGAGGTACACAGACAGAGACATGCCCCATCTTATGCCTTCATGAAGTCTAACAATGACCACATATATATACATGGAGTGATGTACCCACACTCTCCCATGGCTGCTCTGTGGCTCCTAATACATGGCCACTGTGTGTGAGTGAAGAGTCAAGGGTGATATGTCCAGGTGTGTTAACTTTATTCTATATTTCCATATCTGTATCCAGAGGTGCAACCCTCCCCATCTTGTTCAGCATGAGTCCTGATAGTCAACAACCACATTGAGAAGCTGTACCAACATCTGCTAGACGCAGAGTGCGCTAATAGCGTATACACACTGAGTGGGCCTTATCAATGATGTGTGTGTGCACACACTCAGAGCAGGTGTTAGCAAAGTCAACTTACACCTCTTTTGGACAGTGGGGTCATGTGTTTGTTGGTGTGTATGTATCCAGAGGACTGTGAGCTGTAGCAATGCACTGTACATACGTCTGATGCCCAGGCTTTATGACTGTGCATACAACATGCCGCATGGTCAGTTATTCTTCAACTCCACAAACGGTGTGAGACACCATTTATGGGCAGAAGGATAGTTTTCAATACCTAGCTGCAAACTGCAGAAGTCACTGGCTGATTAGCTGTGCCTATACACATCTTGTCCCAAAGCTGTGACACTCAAATGCATTCCCAGTTAAACCCAGTTATAGAGATGTAGCTCACTGGTTACTTCACTGCCTGTGGAATCAGAGGTCATGGGTTTGATCCCACAGTGGGGTTATTTGATAGGGCTGTGTGAGGCATTTTCTTTTTTCTGTCATCATACTTCTATGTTTCTATATTGAAAGCAAGTTCTGCTATGAGGGGACATGGGATGAGGGTGAAGGGAGATAGATTCAGGAGTGATATGCGGAAATATTTCTTTACGAAAAGAGTAGTGGATCCATGGAATAGTCTCCCAGTGGAGGTGGTAGAGATGAGGAGAGTAACTGAATTCAAAAAAGCATGGGACAAACACAGAGGATCTCTAAAGGTAAAAAGGGGACTGTTGTTGTTAGAAACATAGAAACATAGAAATATGACGACAGAAAAAGACCACATGGCCTATCCAGTCTGTCCTTCCATAACAACTACAACAGTCCCCTTTTTACCTTTAGAGATCCTCTGTGTTTGTCTCATGCTTTTTTTAATTCAGTTACAGTCCTCATCTCTACCACCTCCACTGGGAGACTATTCCACGGATCCACTACTCTTTCCGTAAAGAAATATTTCCACATATCACTTCTGAATCTATCTCCCTTCACCCTCATCCCATGTCCCCTCGTAGCAGAACTTGCTTTCAATTGAAAGAGACTCTCTCCCTGAATATTTATGCCATGGAGGTATTTAAATATCTCAATCATATCACCTCTATCCCGCCTTTCCTCTAAGGTGTACATATTAAGATCCTTCAGTCTGTCCTAATATGCTTTATAATGAAGACCACTAATCATTTTAGTAGCCACCCTCTGCACCGACTCCATCCTGTTCACAACCTTTTGAAGGTGCGGTCTCCAGAATTGCACACTATACTCCAAATGAGGTCGCACCAGAGACTTATACAGAGGCATTATTACGTCCTTTTTTCTGCTAGCCATTCCTCTCCGTATGCACCCAAGCATCCTTCTAGCTTTTGCCGTCGTCTTTTCTACCTGTTTAGCTACTTTAAGATCATCAGACACAACCACGCCTAGGTCCTGCTCTTCTTTAGTGGACAAACGTACTTCACCTCTATACTATATTGCGCCCTTGGATTGCTGCAGCCCAAATGCATGACCTTACATTTTTTAACATTAAATCCCAGCTGCCAAATTCTAGACCATTCTTCAAGCTTAGCTAGATCCCTCCTCATGTTATCTACCCCCTCCTGGGTGTCTACTCTATTGCAGATTTTGGTATCATCCGCAAAGAGGCAAACCTTACCTGAAAGCCCTTCCGCTATATTACTAACAAAGATGTTAAAAAGAATCGGATCAAGGACAGATCCCTGGGGCACACCACTGATAACATCCTTCTACTCAGAGTGAGCTCCATTTACTCTTTGTCGCCTCCCACCCAACCAATTTCTAACCCAAGCAGTAACTTTAGAGTTCATCCCTAGGGTGCTCAGTTTGTTTTATAAGTCACCTGTGAGGAACAGTGTCAAAGGCTTTACTGAAATCTAAATACACCACATCTAGGGCTCTCCCTCGGTCCAACTCCCTGGTCACCCAGTCAAAGAAATCAATCAGATTTGTCTGACAAGACCTGCCTCTGGTGAATCCATGCTGCCTCGGATCCTTAATCCGCTGGACTCCAGAAACCTCACTATTTTCTCTTTCAGCAGCGTTTCCAATAATTTACTCACCACCGAAGTTAAACTAACTGGCCTGTAGTTTTCAACCACATCCTTACTTCCGCTTTTGTGTAAAGACACCACATGAGCCTCTCTCCAGTCCTTTGGCACCACTCCCGACTCCAATGAGGCATTGAAAAGGTCAGTCAGTGGAGCTGCTAGAACGTCCCCAAGTTCCCTCAGTATTCTCGGGTGTATCCCATTCGGTCCCATCGCTTTGTCTACTTTAAGTTGAGATAGTTTCTCATGAACACAGTCTTTTGAAAATTGTTCAAGATGTCCTTTGCTTCTGTTCCTATATGTGGGTGTTTTCTGAGGTCCTGCTCCAGGTTCTTCATCTGTGAACACAGAACAAAAATATTTGTTAAGCAATTCCGCTTTATCCTTATCAGCTTCTACATATTCCTCCCCTGCACCCTTGAGTCTGACAATACCACTCTTGCCCTTCCTCTTCTCACTAATATATCTGAAAAATGTCTTATCCCCCCATTTTATTGCATTTGCTATTTCCTCCTCCTTTTGAATCTTTGCCTTCTTGACTTCTTTGCTAGCTTCTCAAAGTTTTTCCAAATACAGATGCCTGTCTTCCTCTCTCTGTGATCTCTTGTATTTCATGAAGGCCTCCCTCTTTTTCTTCACTTTTTCAGCTACTTCTTTCAAAAACCATAGCGGTCTCCTTTTCCTTTTACCTTTCTTTACCATTTTAACAAAAAGGTTGGTTGCCCTTAAAATATCCCCTTTCAGTTTTTCCTACTGTTTTTCTACATCCCTCAGCTGTTCCCATCCAACTAACGACTCCCTGAGGTATTGGCCCATCTTTGCAAAGTTAGTCTTCCTAAAGTCTAAGATCCTTGCCTTTGAATGGCTTCTAACAGCCCTAGTCCTAATACTGAACCACACCATCTGGTGATGACTGGATGCAAAATGATCTCCCACTACAACATCAGAAACACTTTCACCATTGGTAAGCACCAAGTCCAGTATGGCCCCTTCACGTGTGGGGTCTGTTACCAATTGCCTGAATAGTTCTCCCTGTAGAGAATCCAGGATCTCCTTACTTCTAGATGATACTGCAGCAGGAATGTGCCAATCAACATCTGGCATATTGAAATCTCCTATCAGTAGCACTTCCCCTTTCCTAGCAATGCTGCGTATGTCTTCAATTAACTCTCTGTCCACTTCTTCCTCTTGTGAGGGAGGTCTGTATATCACACCAATGTAAATAGATTTCTCTTTCCCTCTTTCTATGTTTATGTTTATGTTTATTAAAATTTGATATACCGCCCATCCAGTATGTTTATGTTTATTAAAATTTGATATACCGCCCATCCAGTATGTTTATGTTTATTAAATGCCTCCCCTCTCCCTTTTAAGCTCTGTAATTCCAAAGCTTTAATAGTAGTTTTTACATATAATGCCACTCCTCCTCCCCTACTTCCTACCCTGTCCTTTCTGAATAAAGTATAGCCAGGTATAGTTACATCCCAATCATGGTTTTCTGTGAACCATGTTTCTGTAACTGCCACTAAATCCAAGTCAGCCACTCCCACCAAAGCTTCAACATCAGGGATCTTATTTCCCATGCTACGGGCATTTATACACACTGCTTTCCATATGTTACCCCTGTTACCCATTTCCATAAAGTTATTTAATGCATCACCTACCTGGGGGCTTTCACTTACCTGGGGGCTTTCTTCACCCATCCCCAACGAATCTAGTTTAAAGCCTTCTTCAGTAGATTAGCCAGTCTACTACTGAAGATGCATTGACCTTTCTTGGACAGATGGATGCCATCTCTGCTCTGCAACCCTTGGAACAGCATCCCATGGTCTAGGAAACCAAAACGCTCTTGATGACACCATCCATGCAGCCATGCATTCATCTCCAGGATGCGAGCATCTCTGCCTTGGCCTTTACCCTCAACAGGGAGGATTGAAGAGAATACCACCTGTGCACCTAACTGCTTCACCCTCTGTCCCAGAGCCATGAAGTCACTTTTGATACATTCTGAGGTATACCTGGCAGTATCATTTGTTCCAACATGGATTAGCAATATTGGATAATAATCAGTGGACTTGATGAGTCTCGGCAAACTCTCCATAACATCTTGGATTTTGGCACCAGGCAGACAGCATACCTCTCTGGACATCAAGTCTGGTCGCCAGATGGACGCCTCAGTACCCCTCAGAAGAGAGTCTCCAACCACCACTACCCTTCGTTTCCTTGTGGTCACTGATTCTGCAACTTTGGGGTACTTGAGCTGTGGTTCTTCCCTTTCCAGGGATGCTTTCTCCTCCTCCACCTCCAGGGCTGCATAATGGTTCTTCAATTCAAGGGCTGGAGAAGTTGGATTGGTGATTTTGCAGGCCCTGTTGACTTGTGTCCAACCATCGACATTCTGTTGGCACCCCCATCTTCTCCTCTGCTGGAGAGCTTGGTTGCTGCAAGAAGCATCTCATCAATGTACATCTCACTGTCTTGAATGCTCCTCAGCCTCACCACCTCCTCTCTGAGTTCCTCCACTTGTTTCCTCAGAGCTTCAGCATGCAGGCACCCTGCACATGGAACCGGTCCTTCAACTGTCATTAGGACCTCTCTCTGGACCGAGGCAGAAGCTGTAATGGGGCAACAGCTTTAGCGATACGATTTTTCCCAGCCATTGTTCTGTTCGTGGAGCTTAGGTATTGTTGGTTGATCTGGAGAGCTCCTGTAGGAAAGCCTGAACAGGGCAGGGCACTGGAGCCTTTTATGCAGGCCCTCAGCTGCTCTCAGGTAATCAGGCCCACTAACTCCTGATTAGGTGTTAGCAGTTCCCAAAGCTGAAGGGGTTACTGGAGTTCAACCACCTACTGTGCTCAAGGAAAGTCCCACTAAAGTTGTTGACATGATGACAGAAAAAGACCACATGGCCTATCTAGTCTGTCTTTCCATATCAACAACTACAACAGTCCACTTTTTACCTTTAGAGATCCTCTGTGTTGGTCCCATGCTTTTTTGAATTCAGTTACTGTCCTCATCTCTACCACCTCCACTGGGAGACTATTCCACGGATCCACTACTCTTTCTGTAAAGAAATATTTCCACATATCACTCCTGAATCTATCTCCCTTCACCCTCATCCCATGTCCCCTCGGAGGAGAACTTACTTTCAATTGAAAGAGGCTCTCTCCCTGAACATTTATGCCACGGAGGTATTTAAACATCTCAATCATATCACCTCTATCCTGCCTTTCCTCTAAGGTGTACATATTAAGATCCTTAATTCTGTCCTTATATGCTTTATAATGAAGCCCACTAATCATTTTAGTAGCCACCCTCTGCACCAACTCCATCCTGTTCACATCCTTTTGAAGGTGCGGTCTCCAGAATTGCACACTATACTCCAAATGAGGTTGCACCAAAGACTTATACAGAGGCACTATCACCTCCTTTTATCTGCTAGCCATTCCTCTTCGTATGCACCCAAGCATCCTTCTAGCTTTTGCCATTACCTTTTCTACCTGTTTAGCTATTTTAAGATCATCAGACACAACCACGCCTAGGTTCCGCTCTTCTTTAGTGGACAAAAGTACTTCACCCCCTGTACTATATTGCTCCCTTGGATTGCTGCAGCCCAAATGCATGACCTTACATTTTTTAACATTAAATCCCAGCTGCCAAATTCTAGACCATTCTTCAAGCTTAGCTAGATCCCTCCTCATGTTATTTACACCTTCCTGGGTGTCTACTGTATTGCAGATTTTGGTATCATCTGCAAAGAGGCAAACCTTACCACCTGCTGGTTTCACTGGAGTGAACCGGGGAGGGGGGGGGGGGGGTACGGTCTTACCAGGGAGAGCTCCATCACTTTTGTGTGTGCAGCAATCCTTACCTCTGATTGAACCTCCAGTCCTCAGGACACACCTGGCTGCACAGCTGAAAGGCCTGATTAATAGTAAATACCATAATAGCTGTATTTGTGGCAACATTTGGGGCAGCTGAAGCCTATCAAGAGCTAGGTTCACGTGGAGGGTTGGCCTCCGTGAATGTCCAATAAGTCACTGAGTTGGTTAGACAGGAGAGATTCTGCCATGTAGATGCATGCACCTTGCTCTTGTCCTTAGCTACAGTCACAGAGTGCAATCTGGAGGTCTCTTAGTTCTATGCACAGTATGCACATACAGGCATGTCCATATTAGGCACATATGCATAAAATGTATACTATCTCAACACTGTCTACTAATCATTGACTACAGAGATCAGCATGATATTGTGTACTACTCCATAACCACAGCCAGCCTTATGTTTATAGAGACAACATGCATTGGTTTGCCTGACTGTGACAGTGGGACACTGACCTCTGAATGGTTCACCATAGATTGTAAGCTCTGATGAGCAGGGACTGTCTTTTTGCTTATATTTCTGTACAGCGCTGCGTGCGTAGCACTATATAAATGCTAAATAGTAGTAGTAGTAGTAGTAATGTACAATTCCAGCAGGAGGAATATGCCACAGGATATCATATTGGTCTTTGCATCGCCTGGGGTACCATGTAGGCAAGCAGCGCCTGGAGGTGAATATTATTTTATTTATTTATTTAACAGTTCTTCTATACCGCTCTATTTTAGATCAGAGCGGTTTACATTTAACATCAACTATACAACACAGGCACTTTGAGTTGTATCTACAATAAACAGGGAGATCAACTTGGAAATAACTGGGGGGAAACTATGTATATTGTGTAATTATTAACATTGTATTACACTGGTACCTGATTTCAGGCAGAACATATCTACATCTTATTTACACTGGGAGTCTGAATTCTAGTTCAGAGGGTACTTCTTAGAGATCGGTTGGTTATCCTTTTTCATGCTGAGTCTGCTTGTTTAGTTGGGGTGAGTGATTGTCTGAGGGGCAATAAGTATGCTTACTAAGGCTGGATTCAGGGTAGTATGTGGTGAACAGGTGCTGCTTTAATGCCTTCCTGAATTGGGTTAGGTGAGTGATGTTTCGAATAGAGGTGGGGAGAGCATTCCATGCTCTGGGAGCATAGATTGTAAAGGCCCTATTTGTTGTTGCCTTTGTGCATGTCGTCATTACTTTTGGGACCTCTAGGGTGTTTTGCATCATGGGTCTTCTGCTTCTGTTCGGTGGTACCTTATGTATCATCTTGCTGATAGTTGTGGGGGTCAAAGTGTTTAAGGCTTTAAAGGTTAAGGTTAGAACTTTATGCAGGGTTCTTGCTTGAACCGGTAACCAATGGAGGTTCATCAGTACTGGCGTTATGTGATCTCTCCGTGAGGCCCCTGTTAGTACTCTTGCAGCAGTGTTCATTGCAAGCTGGAGAGGGGCTTGCGTTGCTTGAGGTAGACCGTGAAGAATTACGTTGGCATAGTCGAAATGTGGTAATATTAATGCCTGGTAGATTGATCGGTAGTCGCTGAAGTCAAGTAGCGGTCGGAGATGTTTTAAGGTCCTTATTTTCATATATACTGTTTTTACTGTGTTTTTTATGTGGGTTTTCAGATCCAGTTGTTGATCCAGTGTAACGCCAAGGTAGCGGATGGTGGGTTTGGTTTTTAGTTCTGTGTTGCCGATTTTTAAAGAGAGTGGAGGGGTGAAGTCCTGGTTCCTTGAGATGAAAAGGACATCTGTTTTGTTGTAGTTGATTCTCATGTTTTGTGTGCTGAACCATTCTGCTACTGCCTCAAAACATCTTGTTAGAGGGGAGAGGTCTGGTTGGTTGGTCCTGAATGGGATGTATAGAAGGATGTCGTCAGCGTAGGCTAGACAGTTGACCTTGAATGCACGTGCTAGGGCACATATGGGCTGCATGTAGATGTTAAGCATCAATGCAGATAGTGACGAGCCCTGTGGTACACCCTGGTTTTGTAAAAATGGTTCCGAGGTTGCAGAGCCTGATCTTACATGTTGCCATCTATTAGTCAAGTATGACTTGCACCACTTTAGGGCTGTTCCCTGAATTCCTTTCTCGCTGAGGCGTTGTATGAGGATCTCGTGGCTAACCGAGTCGAAGGCCGCTGCTATGTCGAGGAATATGAGGGCGAATCCTTGATGAATTTTGTCGGTTCCAGAGACTAGGTGATCAAATAGGTTGGTGAGGAGGGTTTCCACCCCATGCGCCTCTCTGAACCCATGTTGGGCAGGATCGAGTGGGGCTTCATTATCAATATGCTGTTGGATTTGACGCTGTACTAACTTTTCAATTATTTTGGCAAGCATGGGGATACTTGAAATTGGTCTGTATGATTCCACTTTCGTTGGGTCCAACTTGTTATTTTTAGCAGTGGTCTGATTGATGTTTGTTTCAGACTTTGTGGAAACGATCCGGTTGTAAGGGATTGGTTTATTATTTCGCTCAGATATTGGCTTAAGTCACATCGTAACTCCTTGATCCATAAAGCAGGGCATGGGTCATTGGGTGCGGTAGTGGGGTTGATAGCGGCGATAATGTCTTCAATCTCTCTGCGTGATATTTTTTCAAATTTGGATAGCGGTGATGGTTGGGGCAAGTTATGTTGAGAGCTGTTTTCAGCGGAGCTCGGAGTTGCACCAGCCTGGGTCACTTCAGGTTGTAGGTAGTTGGTTGCAGGTGCAGTAGTCTGGATCATTTTTGACTGTAAGTAGTTGGAGTATGCCTGAGGGTGTGGCATCTGTGACTGGTCTGCGGGAGGTTCTCTTATGAGAGATTTCACTATATTGAAGAGGTCGTGGGGCTTGTTTAGTGACCGCTTCAAGATGTCAGAATGATATTGTTTTCGCTTTTTTGATAATTCGTCACGGTGTGCTCTTAGGTGAGCCATGTAAGTACCTTGTGCTTCAGTAGAGTGAGACCGACGCCATCTTCTCTCAAGCCTGCGCAGGCACTTGAGTGAATCTCGGAGGTCTTTGGTATACCATGGTGCGTGCATTCGTTTCTTTGTTGTTTTTTTATGTGTGGCTGGTATGCATGCGATGGTCTTGAGGCTCTCGTCCCAGGTGGACACCATTTTGTCTAGGTCATGTGGTAAGTTGTTGAGGAGTGGGAGGATCTTCTCTCGAAGCTCTTCTTTATCAAAGGGGCGGAAGCGCTTCAAAGAGGTTTCGTGGACAGAGTTGGCTTTGTTGGAGTTTTTATTGTGTGTTTTAATAGGTATCTGGAATTGGAGCAGACTATGGTCAGACCATGGTACAGGAGTTACGGTTGGTGGCATTGGTTGGGTGGTATCTTTATCTGTCTGTGGGGCAAAGATCAAGTCAAGTTTGTTTCCCTTGACGTGGGTGGGATTATTGACTAGTTGATCGTAGCCTAGCTCTTGTAACGCTTCTAGGAAAGCAGAGGCTTGAGAGTCCTGTAGCGTAGGCAGGTTGAAATCACCTAGGATCCAGTTCTGGGATCGAGGTCTGTTTGAGTTGCAGGCGAGGCCTATTATCGTTGCAAGGTCTTCTGAAGATGGTGTTGGTGCTCGGTACAGTAGGTTGATCGTGCAGGTGTCATTTGTTATGGTGAGGGAGTCCAGGTGGACTGTGCTGGTTGCGTTGCACATCTGGAAGCCTAGGCAAGTTTTGGCCAGGATGAGTGTTCCTCCTCCTCTCTGATTGGTTCGATGGCATGTGTAGACTGAGAAACCTGTGGGTAACAACTGGTTGATGATGGCATTGTCGCATTCTGATAGCCAGGTTTCTGTGACCATGATGATATCAAGATCATGGGTCGAGACCAGATCGGTAATTATTGGCCATTTTGTACGTATTGACCTTGCGTTGATGAGTGCACATTTCAGGGCATGATGGTGTTGCTGACGGTCCAAATGTGACTTCTTGAGATGTTGAAGTGAGATGTGTAATAGATGTGAGTAAGGCGTGTCGTTGGGTTCTCTTGGGGGGTGTTGGTGATTCTCCGTCCATCTTTTCCCATCACTGCGGAGTATTGGGATGTGGTTGGTGCTTGTGTGAAAGGCATGGGATGTAAGGGGGAGCCAGGAGGCCAGGTGTAGACATGCCAAGGCTAGAAATGGGTGCATTTTGTGATGTCTTTGTGAAATAATATGTGAGCTGTTTGTTGCTGGGTAATTAGTGGGACCAGTATTGACTACTGTATTAGCTAGCAGCAGTGTATAAAACTTACTGTCTGACTATGAGTAGGTATTTGGAACAATGTGGCAGCATATAAGACAGGAACAGCACAGTATCGAATAAACAATGAGGCAATGCGTCAGTCAGCAGATAATGGGACAATGTTACAATTGTCAGTAGATGACACCAAGTAACATCCAGCAAAGAACTAAACAGAATAGAATAATATACTGGCAACAGTAATAATAATTTACACACTTTTTGGGTAAGGGTGAAATACTGACAACAGTAATGAGGTGAAATACTGACAACAGTAATATTGGGGTGGAGGTGGGGGAGTATAGTCCCATACCTGTTTTGAATGTGTCCCTGGTAGGTGGCATTGTCAGCCAGAGGCTGTTCAGATGAATGAAAACTCTGAGGGCCTACCCACTCTCAGCATGTTTCACATCAGAGGCTCTGCATGACAGCCTCACCCACTCTTCATGGGTGCTGAGTGGGACAGCCACAAGGATGTTGTTAGAGTACAAAGAGGCTGTGGATGGCAGCATATGTGTAGCCAGCACCTGTACCAACATCCAACCCCATGTCCAACCTGCCATGCTTCCATATGCTCGTGGTGGGGGGGTGAAACTGGATACGAAGCCTGGGAGAGCACATGTACTACACTGGCCATGTTTGCGGTGTCCATAGCCAGGGATATGACATGATATGTGAGTACGAGCATGCCACTGTGTTCAGTGCTCACTGCCATAAGCTGTGTAGGGGGACACAGTCTTCTGGTATGTGGCAGATGTACGTAGGCCACTGTGGGCCAACATGCACTCGCAGCCTGTCTCTGGGCCAGTTTCCATTGCTCTTGGTATTGTATTAGCTGTCCCTAAGTTCAAACAAAAAGGGCACACAAATGAGGAGTAAAGGATTCTGGATATTGCCTACAAAATAACAGTTTGCAGTGGATGACATGAATCAGAGGTTAGATAAACGGCTGAGCCATCATAATATTGGTCCAGAGTGAGCATGGCCTAACTGCACACAGCTGGTCATGCTGAGAGGCCACTCTCACTGTGACCATGTCATGGCTATGTATCCATATAGTGCTATATAGGATCAAGCTATAGTGACAGGGGTCTGTTTTATTATGGTACTCGAATCATTGGCTAGGCTGCTGGTTGGCTATGCTGTTTGTGTAGAGCTGAGATATTCATCATGGTTATGTGTACTTGCAATGAGTGGTAACTAGTCAACCTGGCACAAATAGTGTGTGGGTGGCTGACACAGTCCAGTGTTGCACAACCTCTTCAGGCTGACTGTGATAGATCTGCTGAATCAATTTCTCTGAAAGAGGGGCGAGCTGCTTTCTTGCACTGCCTGTAACCTGCTGGTGGCTATGGTTTTGGCAGGCTGTGCTGGTTGGTGTCAGAACCCCCCTTCCTGCCTAGGCACCACTCACTGGATTCAGGTTTCTTGGAAACTGTTGCCTGATCCCTAAAGCATAACAGATACTGCTACATAAGAATCCCTAGCCAGTGGGTAGAAAACACAAGGATCAGATGGAACATGCTATTCTAACATGCTGCAGGTGTACAGCATATAAATTATTCAGTATGATATACCTCACTCAATATATGCACCATTCAAACAGCAGGCTAGATTTACTTCAAAACCTAGAAGACCACCCATTGCCATGCTTGGTCTGGGAACCAGATAATGTGTGCCCTTCCTCTCATTCAGGGTGGACGATGGAAAAGGTCATATGCACATGTGTTGGCTGTTATGCACATTCCAGAGTTGATGTGATGGATTACTGCATTCTCTATTGGGTAAAAAGTACTACATAGGTGCTCAGATGGTGAGGTGCATCCTGGGAAATAAAGAGGCTAACCAATACCAGCACACATAGCCCACCTTGCAGCCATAGTGATGACCCTGATCACTGGAGCATTGCCCAGTACCTACATGTCTGGTATAATGAGGGAGCAAGTGTGCATGGCCCCCCTGGAGAGGGCAGGATGGTCTAGGATGGACCTCCTGAGTCATGACTTAGGTGTACTTTTGGTGTATGTGCAAAAGTATTTATCTTGTAGCATGTAGCAGGTCACAAGGGACTGCATGCCTGCATTTGTCTGACTCCTGCCTCAGAGATTACTGAAACGTGGCAGCCCATCAGACTTCTGTGTGCAAATGTTGTTTGGCTTAGGAGGTACAGTACTGTGGAGGGAAGGATATCTTCCCCTCACATGTGACTCAGGAGATTACTACCATTGCTGTGTGTCTGTTATGCAGCTGCAGTACTGAGTGTCCGGTGCAGTCCGTACTGCATATGTACCACTGCAGGCAGGTCCTAGGCATAGTTTACAACATTCTCAGAATGTGCCTGCCAAGTTGTATGAAGTCTGGGGTTGAGGCTATGTTTTCCTATATGTACGTTTTTATGGTACAGAAGCTAGTTCCATAGAAATACATTGGGCTAGGTTTTGGGGACCTTATTTCTCTGGAAGCCCTGATCTGAGATTTGGCCCATTTTTTAACTCGTTGCGGGGCATATTCAAAAGGGTTTAACCAATTAGCAGGACCTGTAAAATGGGTAAACATGGCAATCCCAATACTCAGTGGCACTAGGGAATATGTTTACTAAAGAGCATTAAGGGAGCCAGCATGCCTGCGCCCTTTATGCAGTAAAACGCTACTTTAACATGCGTTAAAGGCTCCGGCAGTGTAAAGCGCGCTGTGGGCGAGAGTGGGCATTAACGGGTGTTCCCTTAACACGTGTTGCACAAAAGTATCCTAAAGCACCTTAACGCTGGGAACCCTAACACAAAGTAAAACCATGTGGAAAGAGTGTATTTTGAGGAGAAAGAGCCTTTTTTAATGTCTGCAATGTGATGCACAGACAGGGGAGACCAAAATAGTGATAGTAGTGCCTCATTAGCAGCAACAGCATAATGCCCAAGCATGAAAGGGCACTATGTTGATGGTGCAAATGGGGCAAAGAAGGTGGCACATGGGTCATGCAGTGGAGATTGCTGGTGCACAGGGCAGACCAGCCAGCTGCCCAGGTGGCACAAAAGAACATAAAATTAAAAAATATGTCAGACTATGTCAGACCAAGGTCCATCATGCCCAGAATCCTGTGTCCAACAGTGGCCAATCTAGGTCACAAGTACCTAACAGTTTCCCCAAAAGACACAAAGGATCCACAATGCTTGTATTGGGGGCAAGCAGTGGATATCCTGGGTCTTCTCTAAAAATGGTTTATGGTCCTTTCCCCAGGAACCTGTCCAAATTTTTTTTTAAACCCAGCTACACTAACAGCTCTTACAACATCCTCTGGTAAGAAATTCCAGAGTTTGATTGCGCATTGGCTGAAAAAAATAGTTTATCCTAGTAGTTTTAAATGGGTTACACTGTAGCCTCATTGAATGTTCCCTTGTCTTTCTACATTTTGATGGCATAAACCAGGGGTCCCCAAACCTGTCCTGGAGGGCCGCAATCCTGGCAGGTTTTTGGGATAGCCCTAATGAATATGCATGAGATATATATGCATTAGAGATATCCTCCCAACCTGACTGGTTTGTGGCCCTCCAGTACTGGATTGGGAGACCCCTGCCTTACACCTCTGTCATTTAAGATTGTGAGTGGGCAAGGTACAGATGTCCTAGACATCAAACGGGTAGACAGAATTGGTCACATTGCTCCTCGATTCTCACCATTCTCACCACTCACAATCTTAAATGACAGAGGTATAAGGCAGGGGTCTCCCAATCCAGTACTGGAGGGCCACAAACCAGTCAGGTTGGGAGGATATCTCTAATGCATATATATCTCATGCATATTCATTAGGGCTATTTCAAAAACCTGCCAGGATTGCGGCCCTCCAGGACAGGTTTGGGGACCCCTGGCATAAATAATCGATCTATGTTTAGCTGTTCCACTCCTATCAATAAAATTTATAGACCTCTATCATATCGCCCCTCAGCTGTCTCTTCCCTAGGCTGAAGAACCCTAACCTTCTTAGTCTCACCACATAGGGGTATCCTACCATCTGAATTACCATTTGTGATGTCCATCATGATCCCACAGTGACAGTGGCAAAACACAGACATGCTGTTGCTGAGGAAAGGAGATGTGTCACATGGGGCGGTTCAAGGACCCTGGAATCCCAGGCAGAAATACCGGTTGCCCCCCCCCCCCTGCTGCCGCTGCATCCAGCTGTGGGGGTAGAGGTCAATAGTGCCAGCAGCTGTAGCCCTCCAGGTAGCTGCAATATGCAGGTACCCAGGGGTATAACACAGCAGTGGCTGTCATCCTCCCCCCAAGACTTATTGTTGGCAGGCAGTGATGGGGTCCCTGCTGAGGCAGATGGTTGTGGGAGGCTGTGTGGCCATCCATTTATGCCTCTGCCCCCCCCCCCCTATCCAGACCTTGCACCCCAGGCACCCACCAACCCGCATGTTGGATGGGCTGGGACTTCGCACCACCAACACTGACAGCACACAGGCATGTCAGCATGGTGTGGGGGTGTGGGTGGAGGGGGCAGCAGCACCTATCTGCAGTAGACCAAGCCATGTCCTGGTCCTGTGCTCTGTGCACATTGTAACATGTGCCATGGTCTGTCTGATGGGAAACAAATCAGCCCCAGGGACTATTGAGTCATATGGCAGCACTGTAGCTCAACACACACATTTGGTGTGTGTATATATATATATATATATATATATATATATATATATATATATATATATATATATAGGGTAACAGGTTCAGGTCCCATCTGTGGAACATGCATTGTATGTCCCTGTAACTAAACTTTAGCCTACAGTGCAGGTACAACACCAGCATGTGCAACCCCCAATGAATCGGCCAGCAAGAGTACAAATACCCATCAGCCACACAGACAGGCTCCACTATCCACAGCTGGATGGAGAGTCATGCTGATAGCACCGACACACTTAGCAGGCATTAACATCAGAGCATGCTACTAGCCCCTGCACAATCAGAACACATTAACAATGCTTGAACTGCTATGGAGACCAAAGTGGCAGCAGGAATGCCAATCATCCCCAGTTTTGCACAGCATGGCGATATGAATGTGTGTGTGTGTATGTCTCTCCATTGTTTTGTGGCCTTCTACATATCACTGAGCCTCACATTTTCTAAACTATTTCCAGTATTAGTCTACAAATGTGCATGATGAGGAGCAAAGTATTGTGGGTATGGCCTGAAACAGGGCAGATTGGCCAAGATGTGTCTGCATCAGTGGTAGGGTCAATGGCTGAGATGTCATAGTGCCCATCTGCCATGTGAATGGACTGGGTGGTCACAGCATGTCATGCTGGGAGTGCACACTCACCCTGACCAAGCAGTGACCATGGCACGGTATGTATCCACATAGTACTATATAGTATCAGGTTCCAGTGATGTGGCTGTGTGTCCTGATCACTGAACCACTTGCTGGGTGTCCATGTTGTTTATCCCATGCCTAGGTGCACGTGGTTGCTCTGTACACAAAGAATGTGTGCTGGCCAGCAGCCTATCTGCATTTGGTATATGCATGGCTGGAAAACCCAGTGGTGGCAACAGGTGCAGTCTGTGGGTGGTTGGGCCTGGTGCTGTTCTTTGCTTACTCTCTGTGGTAATAGGAGGGCCCAAAAGGACTCCAATAACAGCCCCATGTAAGCCTAGATCTCCCCCCCCCCCCCCAGTAGTTGTTAACATGCACTGCTCTAGGTGGTGCCCTGTCCCACAGGAGCAGAGCACAGGGCCATATGTGACTGGCACATACAGTAATTATGTGGAAAACAATGTGATTGGCACATCACACTACCAGCAATATTGGTCACACAATTGCAGTGATGGGGATCTACAGCAGAGACCATCTCTAACAGTGCAGGTTCTGCTGACCAGGTGCTGGGCACCCTTCTCACTCTCAGGGTGATCGCAAAAATTGCTCAGTAGCTTTGTAACTTCTCTGTGTTTGTATCACACACTATCAGTGCATCTTACAGATCGGAGGTAATGGATCAATGCTTTCTCCATTTGGTGGTTAGCTGCAGACTGCTGTTCTGCATGTGCACTGCATCATGGGTATTGGAGGAGCTAACTTATACCGGCACTCACAGCAGACGTTTTTTTTAGGCAGTGACCTGAAGTCTCTTTGTAACTAGCCATTGCTGTGCAAAATGGTATGGAGGTGTAGCCTACTTGTTAGTGCAATGTTTCTATAAGCAGGGGGCAGGGGTTTGCTTTCTACTTGTTCTTTTTGTGACTGTTTGCTACTCAGAGCATTTCCATGCCTGTAACAGTCAGGGCTCTGCACATCGGTGCTGCCAGCCCATACCACCCTCTTCTCAGCCGCCATCCTTCCTTCAGCCCATCTATCTGCCTCTGTCGGTTGTGTACAGTCATGTCTTCTTGTGCAAGCTGCTACACCATGACCTACACTGATACTCTTTTCTGTATTTCAGCTCTTCGCACTCACCTCTCCTGTGCCTAATCTGCATGTCACCACTAGTACTCTGTCCTCCTGTCGCTGCAAACATCCTGCCACTTCTGGCTCTGCTGGGGGACACGTATTCCCTATCCTATGCCACACACTGACATTGCAGTACTTTACATTCACACCACCCTGTGCATCGGTACAGCTGCCTCCCACATGCTCATCTACTCTACTGGCTGCCACGTAGGGTGTCTACTGATATGGCAGGTTCATCAGCTCCCACCTCTCCTTCCTTCCATCACCTTTACATTGACTTTCCTTGGTGCTCTATCCAGCATTTGAATTACAGCCATTTTCGTGCTTTAAGGTGCATGCTTTCCACCTTAAAGCACGTTTGTCACCTTAACATGCGATATCCTGATAACATGCTTTAAATGGTCAAGGCACCCTGTTAACGTGCATTAAACGGCCCATAGGGCATTTTACACCAGAATGCCTCCTACCCACCCAGTGCCTTTTAAGGATTAACACCCTTTATCACTGCTGTTAATCCCTGTTATTTTAACATATTTCAGTAAAAATACCCCTAGGAGTAGCCTAATAGAACACTGGCTTAATAACCAACAAACCAGGGTTCAAGTTCTACTAGTGCTCCTTGTAGTCTTGGACAAGTCACTTAACCCTCCATTGCCTTGGAAGAAAGGCCTGGCAATCTATTTCCAGTCACACTGCCAAGAAAACCCAGGAGCTGCTGGGTCACCAGGAGTCAGCATTGACTTGAAAGCACATATTGCATTGTATCTGGATGATGTTGCTGAATATCCTCACATGTTGCAGAAAAGACACCCAGTTAAAACTGAAGTGATCTGTGGGCAAATCAGGGGCAGTCCCAGTATCTATCTGGTTAGCAGCAATATTCAGCTGCTAACCAGATAAAGTTAAGACAGGTCAATGGTTGTGCTATCTTGTTAGCAGCTGAATATTGCTGCTAATTGGATAGCAAAAGTGCTGCCTGGTGAAAGCAGATATTTATAGGGCCTGGCACTGAGTATCCAAGTCTAATTAAAGCGGTGATATTCAGGCACTTTCAATTCACTGATCTCCACCACTAAATATTGGTCTCAATGTGTCTTTTTCAGTTTTTCCTACATACTGTGACGCGCCCCGGTCGCACAGCACCCCCTGGTGGCAGCGTAGTGGTTCCACCGAAGGGCTGGGACCGGGGGTCACCAAGAGGTTTGTGATCAGGGTTGGCCGGGTGCGAGGGTCAAGGGCCAGAGCCTTGTGCCAGCCTCGTTGCCAACTCCCAAAGAGACTACAGTCTTGCACGAAAGTGGAGGGAAAAGAAAAAGGCTTTATTTTCCCCTTTTAGCACTAAGGGTTCATAACATAGGATAAACACTCCGGTACGTAGCAAAACAAGTCTTTACAGCAGATTTTGAAAGTAAGAGATGGAATAACCAAAAACTGTTAACTTCACAGTGTCAAAAACATCCAATAGCAAATTACTTCATTCACTCAATGAGCTCTGGAACGCTTCTATATCACTTCCAGCACAGTATATACATTCCATAGGCCTATCAATGTCCTCCTGTACAGGTTCCACCTGCATGGCCTCCTCTGACTGCTCTGAGGGATCAAGGTAAGTGTCCTTCATGTGAGTTCGTCTCACTGCTTCCCAAGGCTTGGCAGTTTGTTTGGGCCCACGGTTCAGCGTGGTAGAATACCAAAATGGCATTTCTTGCTCTAGAGGTCTAAAAACATTCTCTCTATAATGTTTTCCTCTAAAAGTTCTTTTCTTGCTCAAACTATCTTTTAACTTTTGCTTTGGCTCTTGTTTTAGATAAGGGGAACCACCTTCCCAGGCTTCTTCTCTTAGCTTGACTTCAGGCACACAATAACAAAGGTTAAAAGCTTTACCTTTAGGTTTCCGTTTGGTTCTCTGGGGCGAGGCTGGAGGCCTACCTTGACTGCTGCCTTCAGTATCAGTGCTCTCAGGTATATTCCTCCTGCTCTCCCAGTCTTTCCTTCTCTGGCCTTTGAGGTCTGTTCTCTTGTGGGCTTCAGGGCCCGGTCTGGCTTGGCTTCGGCCTTCTCGGCCTGTCCTCTCTCTTACAGGACTGGTTCTCCTTTCCCAGCCTGTCCTTTTACTCAGGCTTGCTTGCGACCTAGATCCCACTCTTGGGCTAGTACCTTCATAGCATCTCTTTGGTCCTTCTCTGGAACACGCATTCGCTTGGTCTCTCCCAACTGGTGAGGGTGATCTTTTCACAGCTCCCTGAGTAGTAGCTCTCCAAGCAGACGAGGTTTTAGCAGCTGAGCTTCTTGCAGGTAAGCTTCTAACAGATAAGCTTCCTCCTGACTCTTGCTTGCTTCCTCTTAAATGTGAGCTTTTGGAACATGAGTCCTGCCCACTAGGGCGTGGTTCTGTGGTCTCTGCCCTAACTCTCCTGCTCCCTCTAGGTGAATCCTCTGGAAATTGCAGGCAATTTCTTTTTCTTTCAGACTTCAAAACTATTTTTCTCTCCAGAAGAGGGTCCGCTGTATCACAATACTAAATTTCATCCCATTCTCTTAAATTTTGGAGAGTTATTTTGGCCCAGACAGACAGGCAGACAATCTCAGCCCCTTTTATATAATTCTTTCCAACTTCTATTGGGTTGGAAAGAATAAAGAAGCACCTAGATTTGTCTCCCTCTTTCAAGGAAGTTATATTCTAAGTTTGTGCCTAAGGCAATAAAGCATAAGTGGGGTTGGAACCATGACTTTCCTTGTTCTCCCATTATGGCAACCACTAGGCTACTCCTCCACTCCAGCTCTGACCCAGTTTCATTGAAAATGGATAGCAGAACCCCATTATTATAGTACAAAATTGCTTGCTCATTGACTTTAACAAAAACATACAAAACAATTGAAGCCAATCATTCAGTATGGTGGTCATTGCTAAACACGAATAGTGGGGATGGACATCCAGGTTGGACGTCCAACCCACGTTTAGCCCCAGAATGCTATTCAGCTCCCTGTACTCCCTGCAAGTACAAAGGGTTTGTGTGGTGAGTGCTGGATGGGGTGGGAGGGGGCGGTGCAGGGGCGGAGCAGGGGTAGTGTGGGACAGAGTCCAGCAACTGGGATATACAGAGGCAATTCCGATCAAGCCTCTGTACATTCCCCAGCTCTGATCTATATGCCTGGCTTATTCCACCCCGAAGGTGGAAAAAGCATCAGGGGCACCCTACACCATGCACTGCACACCACCATCAGATGTTTAGCCTGCCACGCCATGCCCCTGCAGCCATGATCCAGCCCACAGATGCCACTGGTGATGGCTGAACAGAGGGCTGCAGGGGCATATGCACACCATGGCATTCCGAGCTGTCCTGTGGACGACTCATTGCTATGGTGCCAGGACGCCATGGCTCCCGCACCCCAGCCATACCGTTCTGGCATCTGGATGGCCAGCTCACTGTACGCTGATTGCATCAGCATATGGGGAGCGCCCGGACATCCAAGTGCCCGATTCTGCCGTCGCAGGTACATCCAGGCCCCGCAACAGCAGAATCAGGTCCTTTTCCCGCACATCTGATTTTTGCATGGCCAATGCAGCCAGACGCGCGGAAACCAGAATGTGCCTCCACCTGAAAATTAACCAAATGAGTGATTGATCCAAAATAAAACAAACTGAAATTTTTTCCCATGCACTTTCCTACTAAAAATGCTGATACCTATGTAGCTGCCCTCTCATAAACACCAGATATCCTTTTAAGGATCATTTGAAACCCTAAGGAATTCTTGGCCACTTAACTAAATCCTAATCTGCTGACTGTCAGAAAATTATTGAATTATGGACATTTGTCCATAAGACATAATGGGGATAATTTTACATGTTATTTAGGTATGGAGAACGGCATTTTAAACACTCAAGTAGATGCTTATAAAATTTCCCTGATTGTTGCCTTGGATGTTGCAGACTGCATGACCTTCATTACGCTGCCATGCTGAGCTTGCAGACACTAAGGGGTATGTTTACTAAACCTTCTTAACGTGCGCGGCACGCATGAGCACACGCTAAGGTACCTTAGCGCACGCTAATGATGCTTTACGGGGCCAAAATGTGCTTTAGTGCGCGCTCATGCGCGCAGCGGCGCACACGAGCGCTGAAGGCGGGGAAAGGCTACCGGAGGGTGGAGGAAGGCTCCCCAGGGGCAGAGAGAAGGGGTCAATGGGTGGAGAGTGGGAGGGGAGTTTCGAGGCTAAAAATAACGCAAGTGAAAACCTCGCGTTAGAGCCAATTTAAAGGGAAGAGAAACCATTTCTGTCAGCAATGTACAGCAAAACCAGGGAAACCTACAAAAAAGTGATAAGTGTGATACATATGCACCAAACAAAAGTACAAATAAACATTGAAAAGGACCCCAACAAAATAAAAAAAAAATATAATCAAGCTGGGCAATAGTGATTGTAATGGGAAACATCAAAACACACTCCCAAGAAAGCCCCAAAAAATAAATATGAATTTTGGAAGGGTCTACGCTCCGTCCCCATACAAGGTGAATGATCCCACAGTGAAATAGCACTGATCAGGGTTTCCCTCTCCATCAGACAGGTTTCCTGTGGCGTGCACATGTGCGGCAACAGCAGGGTGGGCATGTCGGAACGACCAACTGGACAGATGCTTGGAAATGGGATACAGAGAGCTGCAGGCGGCACATGCAGTGGTGCAGCTGGGGCACAGTGAGGACTAGGCAGATGCCTAGATGGCACTTAGGAATGCTGAAACTGACCAGCAGCCAGACAGCAACTGATAAGGCCCCAACATGGGCATGAGAGTTTCTATCACAGTGTCACAGGGGATAGTACCCAGCAGGTACCCCCAAGGGCACAGAACATTGGCAGGCGGTGTTGGGGGGAAGCATGGACGCCTATGCAGGCACCCCTACCCCGCCTACCTGCACTCTGGATGGCTTGAGACTGCACACCACCAGCACCACCAGCAGAAGGGCATGTCAGCATGATGGCAGAGGGGTACTGGTGGTGGAGGGGGGCAGTGGCAGCTGCCCAGAGCCGACCATGGCCTGTGTAGGTCGGTGCCATGCACTGCAACAGACAGGTCCTGCCGGACAAACAGTCATGGTATCATCAGGGAATGCACTGTCCCTATGGCAACACGGTGATGCAGTGCACACAACCAGCATGTTTGGAGGCAGAAGGTCACAGGTTCAAGTCGCAGCTATGGTGCCTGCCAACCCAGTCCCCATATTTTACCCATTACTACAACGTGCTAATACAGACAGAACGTTTATTGCAGATGACGTAAACATGCCCAAAACACCTACATTTTACACTACAGAGCAAAGACACCATAAACAGGCACATTACCTAGAGCAGAGTCTCCCAAATGCAGTCCTGGAGGTCCAAACACCATTCAGGTTCCATGCTGCCTCTAATAAAGATGCCTGTGCTGCATATCTATGCACCACCCCATGGTATGCAGATGTATCTCATGCATATTCATGAGGGACAGCATGAAAACCCGAACAGTGTTTGGCACACCAGGACTGGAGTTGGGAACCTCTGCCGTAAAGCAGCAGCCAATAGAGGCAGACACACCCACACCCACACCCACAGGCTCCATTAGCCAATGCCTCCTGGAGAGGCAGGACATTGGGCCCTGCGTGCATCTCCCAATACTAGCACTTGCATACCTTAGCAATGCCACCCTACACCTGGGAATACGGTACACAGCTATCAAACGTTTGCTATGATTACTGGCAGATAGCAATTCCTACGTTAAGCACAGTTTGCTGATTGAGCTCCATCATAACAACCTTTCTGATGTCTGTGGAGTGTGCTTCAGGTCTGGTCTCTGACAGTGTTTACTACCCTGAGGAGTGACCCCCAACAGTATTGCGTACCATATCCATGCCTGCACTGTGCCCAGGACTGGTGTGGTGGCCAGGGCTGCTAAACTCCTCTATAGTAGCACAATGCTGGCATAGGTGTGGGAGTGTGTGTCTGTCTATCCAGTGTGTGGTGGCTGCAAACACCCTCCACAGCCCACACTGCCAGCACTGTTGCCAGTATTGGCCTGACAATGTGCATAATGAGGAGCAAGGTACCATGGGTATAGCCTGGACAGGGTGGCCTGGCCAGGATGCATCTGCACAGGGCATAGGGCACTGGCTGGGACATTGTGGTGCCCGGCCACCACCTACACGGACAGGGTGGCCACAGCATGTCCTGCTGGGAGATCACTCTCACCCTGACTGTGCAGTGACCACAGCATGGCTAGGCACCCCCATAGTACTACATAGTATTTCTCTCATATGATATTTATGGGTTTTCTTTTGGGGCCCAGTCACTGATTTATCTGCTTGTTGTGTATGCTGACATCCCAGTTCTGGGTGCATGCATTTCCACCAAGACCATGCACTATGGACTAGCTAGCAGACTGGCTGCAGCTAGTATGTGTCTTGATGGAGCACCTTGCAGGGTGCAGCGGCTGATGGCTTGCTGCAGGAGAATATCAGATAGTGGTGGGGGTGCAGCTTAGCATATCCAGGCCTAATGTCTGTCTGCTATTGCGGTATGGATGTATACAGAGTTGCATTGACTGCCCTGTAAATGTCTGTTCCCCAGCAGGACTGGGGTTGATGGTCCCCTCTACTGCCACCATTGCAGGGAGGTAGAATGTGGATCTGTTGATGGGAGACCCTGTTTGCCACCCTCAGCCCTGGAGGAGGAGGGTGGTGGTACATAATCCTCCTAGGGGTCCATAGGGGCTACAACTGACTGAGACATACAGATATATCCAAGGTGTGTCTGCAGAAACTACCTATCTCACACATTAGCACTGCTGGGGACCTGCAGCATGGCCTATTTCTGCCATGGAAGGTGCTGTGGACCTAGTGCTGGGCGCCCCACCGCACCCTCAGGGTGAGCACAGTACCCGCACAATGTGACGGTGTGTAGCTACTCTGTGCCAGTAACACACATGGTCAGTTCCCCCTACCAGGCCGAGGTGCTGTGGGGGTGCATACCCCATCTTGTGTTCATCTGTAGACAGCTGATTTGCATGTGCAGTGCATCATGGGTACGGGTGGACTAACCCTATCCTGGTGACCACAGCAGACTGTCTGTGTGGTGACATGCAGTCCCTCTGCAGCCAGCCAGGGGCTTGCTAGCAGCTATAGAGCTTTAGCCCACTGGTTACTTCACTGCCTGTGGAGCCAGAGGTCATGGGTTCAAGCCCATAGTACAGTTATTTGATAGGGCTGCCCAAAGCATTATCTCTTTTTAATGTACATTATTGCTGCCAGCAAAAACACCCTCAGCGTACTGTACCCATAAGGTGCCTCAGAGGGCGCTTTATAGGGCGCCCTATAGGGCACCTTATGGTTACCGTCCATATAAGGTGCACTATACGTTATCCTGTGGAGCGACTTATAGGGTGCCCTATAGGGGACATTATAGGGTGCCGTGGCGGACAGTGCACTTTAAAATGTGCCCTCTGGGGTACCTTATGGGGTGCCTTATGCAGCACCTTATGTTACAGTGCTTTGAGAGTGCATTTGCTAGCAGCAGTAATTAAAATAAAATTAAAATGCCTCATAATGCAATATTACACATACCAGGTAGTGCCTCAGGCAGCCTTATTCATTGGGCAGAGTGGGGGATTGAACCCATGATCCCTGCACCATCAGTCAGTGTCTTAACCATTTTACTGTGGCTCTGTTCCTCTACTTGCACATCAGTGCGCCTGCTTATGCTTCCTGCGCGCGTTTCTCATGTGCTACTGTGCGCACCGCACATTAGCGCGCGATTAATCCCGGTTTGCTTTTTTAAGACTAACATGCCCACTCCTTATATGGCATCCTGCAAACTACCGCGCCGTGCACGTTAGGAGACTTTAGTAAACATACCCCTAAGTTTCAGCATTTTTTCTTCTTCTTTGCTGCTGATGATATATGGCTGTTATTACCAATTTGAGCTGTTTGGGGGTTCCTTTTCTGTATATCATTTAATATTTTGTTTTGGCACCCCATTATAGAGGGTTTTTTTCTGACCACTAATGTCTTTTGAGCACAGTTCGATATTGTGGCACCATTTGGCTGATGTTCCTGTCTGGTTTGCCCTTCAGCTGGCTCATCCTCTCCATTTACATTGGAAGGAGAGGTGGCTGAGGTCTTTTTTTCCTCTATTATATGTATAGTATCTAGCTCTAATTGGTATTTTCTTCCTTTTTATGACTCTCACATTTTGTGTTTTTTGTAGTTTTTTCTTTTTCGTTTTGTCAGTTTTCTGGCTCCTTGAGGAAAGCTTTGTTATATAAAATTTCCCTAGCATATACATGGGAAGTGGGTGAAATTACATGATGTGGCCAGGGGCGGCCCAAGGGGGGTGCGGGGCCTCATTTGCATAAGGGACCTCATTTGCATAGATATTTGCATAATGTTACCATACACTAACTTTTAGTAAACATGCCTCTTCATGAGTGTATGGATAAAGAAAGACAAAGATTTCTACATTACTATAATCCAGTGCCAACCGCCAGGCACATTAGGAACTACTACAAACACTGCCCATTTAGAACCCATAGCAAACCCACCGTATCCTAACAGCACTACCAGGACTCATAAAGCACCATACCTTACCTATCAAAAGGCAACACTGCAAATATTAAACCAATACATTTCAGAGAATAACAATACATGACCTACTGGGGAAAGAGAACAAGTGACAATGTCAAATAGGAATTACATAAACAGAATACTTCAGCTCAGTTACACATGCAGAACATAGACCATCACCAAACAAGGAATCACAATTTAAAAAGAGGAAGACAATAATTAAACTGGGAACCCTATAAGCCAAACTTGGAATGTACAACAACAATGTAGAAATAAAACTATAAATTAATTTCCTCTTGTACTAAACAAAGCACAGACATTAATGATGCACATTTCCCAGAGCTGACATATTCCAGTTAATAAATTCAAAATAAAGAGATATCTTTGTACCTTTTGTGCATTTTTTTTTCAGATGCAATTGTTCCAGCCACTTTCTTCTGGTTTATTTGTGTCTTCTGCTATCTCTCCATCGTCTGCTGTCCATTTGTCCTTTCTTCTCTTCTAGTTTTTTTCCATTCTCTCTCTACATCTGCTTTAACATAATAATCTTTCTCCTTTTACTCTTTCCTCATTCCTATTTCATCCACTCAAATTTTACCCCTCCATCCTCAATCCCCACTTAGTCTCCCAATACCCGGCCAATTGTACATTTTTCTTCCCTCCCACACAAAATATTTTCCCCTCTCCATTTCACTCTCCCAGCCCCATCCCCTTCTAATCTCCCCCAACATCAGCTCCCTTTTAGTTCCAGCCCCACCCAGTATCCGCTCCCTTCTAGTCCCCACATCAGCCCATTTCCAGTCCTGGCCCCCCATCAGTCCATTTCCAGTCCTAGCTCCCCCATCCATTTCCAGTCCTATCCGAGTCCCTTCATCAGCTCATTTCCAATACCAGCCTCCCATCAGCCCATTTCTAGTCCTTTCCTAGCCCCACCATCAGCCCATGTTAAATCCTAGCTCCCCTCCACTCAGCCCATTTCTAATCCAAGCCCCCCATGAGCCTACTTCCAGTTCTAGCCCCTCCATGAGTCCATTTCAATCCAAGCCCCCACCACAGCCCATTTCCAATCTTAGCTCCCCCAACACCCAATTCCCAGTTCTATCCTAGCCCCTCCATCAGCCCATTTCCTGTCCTAGCTCCCTCCCCTAAGAGCCCATTCCAAGCCCCCCTTCCCATCAGCTATTTGCAGTTCAAGCCCCCTTCCACTCAGCCCATTTCCATTCCATGTCCCCCTCCCCATCAGCTATTTGCAGTTCAAGCCCCCCACTTCCCCTCAGCCCATTTCCATTCCAAGCCCCGTCCCCATCAGCTATTTGCAGTTCAAGCCCCCCACTTCCCCTCAGCCCATTTCCATTCCAAGCCCCGTCCCCATCAGCTATTTGCAGTTCAAGCCCCCTTCCACTCAGCCCATTTCCAGTCCTAGCAACCCCCCCAATCCATTACGTCCTAGCCCCCCATAGCCCACTCCCAGTCCTAATCCCACCAGCCCATTTCCAGTCCTAATCCCCCTCACCCAATTTTCAGTTGAAGCCCCCCCCATAGCCCATTACCAGTCCTAACCTCCCCATCAGCCCACTCCCAGTCCTAATCCCACCAGCCCATTTCCAGTCCTAATCCACCATCACCCAATTTTTAGTTTAAGCCCCCCCATAGCCCATTACCAGTCCTAACCTCCCCATCAGCCCACTACCAGTCCTAATCCCACCAGCCCATTTCCAGTCCTAATCCCCATCACCCAATTTTTAGTTTAAGCCCCCCATAGCCCATTACCAGTCCTAACCCCCCATCAACCCACTTCCAGTCCTAATCCGACCAGCCCATTTCGAGTCCTAATCCCCCATCACCCAATTTTTAGTTTAAGCCCCCCCATAGCCCATTACCATTCCTAACCTCCCCATCAGCCCACTCCCAGTCCTAATCCCACAGCCCATTTCCAGTCCTAATCCCCCATCACCCAATTTTTAGTTTAAGCCCCCCCCTAGCCCATTACCACTCCTAACCCCCCATCAACCCACTTCCAGTCCTAATCCCACCAGCCCATTTCCAGTCCTAATCCCCCATCACCCAATTTTTAGTTTAAGCCCCCCCATAGCCCATTACCAGTCCTAACCTCCCCATCAGCCCACTCCCCGTCCTAATCCCACCAGCCCATTTCCAGTCCTAATCCCCCATCACCCAATTTTTAGTTTAAGCCCCCCCATAGCCCATCACCACTCCTAGCCCCCCCAGCACCCATCACCACTCCTAGCCCCCCCAGCACCCATCACCACTCCTAGCCCCCCCCAGCGCCCATCACCACTCCTAACCCCCCCCATTGCCCATCACCCATCACCACTCCTAAGCCCCCCCCAGCCCAGCCCAGCCCAGCCCAGCCCAGGGAAAATTTAAAATAAAAAAAAGCTGTCTGCTGCCGCTTCCGGGGCCGCCGCGGCAGAGTCGCGTGTGCCACGAGGCCCCCCCTGTGCCCAGCAGAGCCTGCCCTCCCCTGTATCAGCTCTCTCCAGCTGCAGTCACACGCGCCGGCTTTCAGAGCGCGAAGGGACTAGTTTCCCTTTCGCGGCTCTGTTAAACCCGCGGGGGCTGATGGGAGTTCCCATCAGCCCCCGCGGGCTTAACAGAACAGCGAGGGAGAAACTCTCCCCTCGCGCTCTGAAAGCCGGCGCGTGTGACTGACTGCAGCTGAAAGAGAGGTGATACAGGGGAGGGCAGGCTCTTCCGGGCACAGGGGGGGCCCCGTGGCACACTCGACTCTGCCGCGGCGGCCCCGGAAGCAGCAGCAGACAGCTTTTTTTTATTTTTTTTTCATTTTACTTTTGGATCAGAATGTTTTTTGCACGGGGCCCCCTGAAATGCGGGGCCCTGTGCAAAAAACATTCTCGCTCAATGGACGGGCCGGCCCTGGATGTGGCTAGTAGGAAGAGATGATGGATGGAGGTAAACAGGTATTAAGCTGAGACAGTATGCATTGTAAGTGCACTTAATAGTTATAGGGAATTGTTTTTTTGATTGTGAATATACTTTTGAGGAAAGAGGCCTGGTATGCTGGGGTTGCAGCAAAGATGATTAGTGAAGAATTAGATAGCTATTTTTCAGGGAAAGTAGAGAAACTGAGATCTGCTTTAAAGCCTATGCCTGTAGGGGGAGGTGTAAAAGATGCAGTAGTGGGTGGAAGATGAGGAGGGTTGTCAGGGTGAAAGGTTGGCTGAGTTTTGAAATTTGTTTCTGAATGATTTGAAGAAGGTGTGGGAACAGGTCCAGGTGACATTTTGTTATATGGATGTATGTCCCAGCTAAACTTGGAAACAATTGTCAGATAAGCTTCTGGGGTATGTGTTCTGGATCATTAATGACTCTTTAGCAGTAGAGCAGCTTCTATGGATTTTAAAACATAATAGAGTGGCACCAGTTTTGAAGATGGCGTCTTTGGATTCTTCAAAGTGTGAGAATTATGGACCTGAGGCTGGTATTCCATTTCTGGCCAAAGTCTTGGAAAAGGTTGTGACCATGCAGTCCACATTGCTCTTGGAGAAGATAGGGGACTGGATTTTCATCAAGCAGGTTTTAGATGAGGACACAGCCCAGAAACAGTTTGATGGCAGTTTGTGATGATGTGTTGAAGTGGGCGAATAAAGATAAGCATGTTTTGCTGATCATGCGAAGCAAATGCCCATGCAATGTAGAACTTGCCATGGGCATTTGATTTGATAGATCATGGCATCTTGTTGGAGAGGTATGAGTCCCTGTGGATTCAGGGAATGCTGTTAAGATAACATGTTTCATTTTTAGGCTTTTTGAGATGGGGTTTTAGGTTGTGGAATCCCTCAGGGTTTGTCATTGTCTCCTCTTCTTTTTAACATTTATATGCGACCACTAGAGAATTTAATATGGGACCAGGGGATCATTGGTTATATATATGTAGATGATGTACAATTGGTGATCCTCAATGAAAAGGAGTGTTCTGGTCTGCTGAATCAAATGGAAGCTGCTATGGAAGCTATTATGCAATGGTTTGCAAATAACATGTTAGTGCAAAACCTGAGCTGCTATAGGTAAGGTAAATTAAGGTTACCAGATGTCCCCGATTTTCTGGGATTATCTCTGATTTTAGAACTGTGTCCCTGACTCCTACTTGTTTGGCAGCCTCCTGTCGCTGATTTCAGCAATGGGGACAAATGCAATGCAATGCAATGTATGCCTTTGAGTCAGTCCTGACTCCTGGCGACCCAGAAGCTCCTGGGTTTTCTTGGCAGTGTCACCGGAAGTAGATTGCCAGGCCTTTCTTCCGAGACAATGGAGGGTTAAGTGACTTGCCCAAGGCCACAAGGAGTGCTAGTGGGAAAATGGGGACAAAGAAGCTAGAAAAAAGTAGTTTCAATTTAGTGATTTAAATATGTCTGTTTTAGAATTCACATCCATAATATATATATATATATATATATATATATATTGCACAGTATGGGGGAAAAGCAGCACCGTTTCCCTTTGTCATTTTATCTGCTTGGAAGTGATATTGTTGCTGTCATGAGATAGATTGGAGAGGGAGCAAGGTTAGAATAATGTGTCCCTTCCTCCCTCTCCCACCCCACATACTTTGGATAAGTGTCCCAGATTGTCTTGCAAAACATCTGGTAACCTTAGGAAAAATGAATTCTGCTGTCTACCCTTTGAGCATGACTTTAGGTGGGGATCATATATCATACTGAGTTGGTGAGTTGGTGTGAAGAGTTTAGGCTCCTTGTGGATTGGGCTTTGGCAAAAATAGTTAAGAATGTCTTTCTGAGGCTTAGATTTGTATATAGGCCACATCCTTATTTTGGAGATGAGGACTTTTAAGGGGTGGTCCATTCTTTGGTGACATCTCAGCTGGGCTATTATAACACTTTCTGTGTGGACCTACTGATAAGTATAATGTGCAAGTTGCAGATAGTGCAGAAAGCAGAGCAAGAGTGGAATTAAGGCAGCCCAGAAGAGTGTTAGCTGGGAGTCGTCTTAGGATATTGCACTAGTTGCCCTTCATTGAAAGAGTGTGCTTTAAGTGGTTGGTATTGATGTTTAAAGTGATGAGAGGAGAAGATTCCATATGTTTAAAGAACAACATAGACTGGCGAGAACCCATAGGTTGTGTCAAGGGGCACTGTTCCATGTCCCTCAACTGAAGAAGCTACAGGACTCCCAGCAAGGGCTTTTTTTTTGGTCTGATGATTATAATGGGGTTTTTTTTGTTTCTCTGTGGGTCTGTTCTAGGTGTCCTCTTACTATCGAAACTGTTTGATATGATCCCTCATAGTTTGCAACACTGGCCATGGGCTGTTCCTCTCACTCTTCTTTCATGCTACCTCAGGGATGGTGACCATAGCTACTCAAAAAGGAAATAAGCCTGTGTAAGCTTGGTGTAACTCCCTAGCAATAAATAGTGGTTTTATTTGCTTTATTGTTCTGATTGTCTTGTTTCTTGATTTTATTCATGATGATTGTATATATGCATGTATTTATTTATTTACGTTATCCTTGAATCAAAGCGGTTTTCACTGCAAACCAATCAAGTAGGGTAGGGTGGGGGAGTCGGCATGCAGTGGTTGTGAATGTAGTGTTCGTGAGTGTGTGGATAGTTAATTCTTAATGTGGGTTGCAATATATACAGGTTGAGCTATCTATACAGGTTGATCTATCTACATTGGGCTATATACATTTATTGAGAGTAATAGGATGTTTTTATGTTGCGTATGTCATGTCTTGGGTAACTCATTTTGTGGGTTGGTTAGGGTGTGTTGGTGGTCTTCATTGAATTGTTCAATGAATAGGGTGGTTTTCAGTAGCTTCCAGAAATCTTTTATATCTGTTGTTGATTTTAGATTATCTGGGAGGACATTCCAGATAGCAGGGGCAGCAAGAGAGAAGGCTCGCATGGATGTGGATTTGTTTGTTTTTTTGACTAGAATAGGTGTTGGTTTATTGTTTTTGGTGCTGTTTCTGTCTGGTCTTTTGTTTGTTTTAGTTCCAAAGAGTTCCTGTAGTATTCCTGCTGAGATGTTGTTTTTAATTATGAAGATGGTGAGCGCTTATTTATATTTTACTCGTGAGGAGATTGGTAGCCAGTGTAGTTCTTGTAGTATTGGAGTTATATGGTCTTGTATTGAAGCACTAGTAATAATGCGGGCAGCAGTGTTCTGGACTATTTGTAGGGGGCGGGTGGTTTGTTTAGGCAGACCTTGGAATAGTATCTTACAGTAGTCCAGTAGAGGTGTAATGATGGCCTGGCATACTGTATGGAAATGTTCTTTATTTAGGAGGGGTTTTAGTCTCCGGAGTGTTGCGAGTTTAAAGAAGGCTGTTCTTGATATCTTATTGCTATGCGGTTGGAAGGTGAATTGCTTGTCTAGAATCACTCCAAGGTATCTGACTTCATCTTTTATTGTAATTGGTGTATTGGATATGTTGATAGTAGTAGCAGGACTGAATGTGGAGTCTCTCATGATGATAATTGCTTCAGTTTTTTTATGTTGATGTTTAAGTGGTTGTTATTTAGCCTTGTTGTTATTTCTTGAATGCAGGTTGATATAGTGGTATAGTCTGGGGAGTCTAGTTGAATAGGGGTATATGCCATGATGTCGTCAGCATATATTTTGTATTGTATTTTGTGTTGTGTTGTGTTGTGTTGTGTGTATTGTGTTGTGTTGTGTTGTGTGTAATGTGTTGTGTTGTATTGTGTTGTTTTGTGTTGTGTTGTGTGTGTTGTATTGTATTTTGTGTTGTGTTGTGTGTATTTTGTATTGTATTGTATTTTGTGTTTGTTAAATATTTTGCATATGGACTGAATGTAGATGTTGAAGAGGAGAGCTGATAATGATGAGCCTTGGGGAATTCCTTGAGTAGTCTTGAAGGGTTCTGAGGTGAGGTTCCCAGATTTTACTCTCTGCTGTCTATCTTCAAGGTATGATTGGAACCATTTAATTGTGGTATCTTGTAGTCCAATCTCCGTTAGGCGCTTCAGTAGGATGTGAAGGGCAACTGTGTCGAATGCCAATGATATATCAATAAATATTAGTAGGAAGCCCTGTTTTATCTTGTCTATTCCTTTGATTATGTTATTGAATAGGTGTATGAGTAGTGCCTCAATGCCATGTTTTAAACGGAATCCATGCTGAATAGGTGTATGAGTAGTGTCTCAATGCCATGTTTTAAACGGAATCCATGCTGGTGGGGATCTAGTGGGGTGAATTCGTCAATGTGATCTTGGAGCTGTCTCTGTACTATTTTTTTCAGTTATTTTGGCCAAGAATAGGAGGTTGGATATTGGGCGGTAAGTTAAAGGGTCGGTACTGTTGGATGATGTAGATTTAGGAATGGGGTGGATAGTAGATTGCTTGAGGGCTTTCGGCTTGTAGCCCTGGGTGAAAGAGGTGCTCACTATCTTTTGGATGAATGTTTTGACGTTTTCTTTGGTGGATTTAATCCAAGTTACCGGGCAGGGGTCCAATGGAGAGTTGGTGGTGTTTAGAGCAGTGATGGTTTGTTCTATTTGTTTTTTTGATGGAATGCTGAAGTTCTTCCATTGATTGGTAGTTGTAGAGCCATCTGTTGCTGGTGTGTCCATAAGGGGGATGTTCTTATAGTGTGTGTTGGTGCTGTTCTTGGCTATTAGGAATATATGTATATACCTTTCTGCCCAAAACCTGGCTGACTATTTCCATGACAAAATCCACAAGATCACCCTCCAATTCCCCACAAAGTCAGCTATTTTCCCTCCTCTCCCTCTTCACTCCCAACTTTCCTCCCCTACCTCTGTTACCCTCTCTTCCTTTCCTGTGATCTCTGAAGAGGAAACTGCCCACCTTCTTTCTTCCTCCAAACTCACCACCTGCTTCTCTGATCCTATCCCCACCTGCTTCCTAAGCCCCGTCTCCTCCACTGTTGTTCCTTCCATCTCTCATATTCTCAACCTTTCGCTCTCCACTGCAACTGTCCCTGCAGCCTTAAAGCTTGCATTGGTCACACCTCTCCTCAAGAAACCCTCACTTGATCCCACCTGTCCTTCTAATTATCGACCCATCTACGTCCTTCCTTTCATTTCTAAACTACTTGAATGTGCTGTTCACCACAGCTGCCTCGACTTCCTCTCCTCTCATGCCCTCCTGGATCCTTTAAAGTCTGGCTTTTGTCCTTTACACTCTACTGAAATGGCTCCAGTGACTTGTTCCTGGCAAAATCCAAGGGCCTTTACTCTGTCTTCATCCTGCTTGACCTCTCTGCTGCTTTTGATACTGTTGACCACAACCTTCCCCTCGATACCCTGTCCTTGCTTGGTTTTTAAGGGCTCTGTACTATCCTGATTCTCCTCCTATCTCTCCCATCGCTCTTTCAGTGTGTGTTCTGGTGGCTCCTCCTCCTCTGCTATCTCACTGCCAGTTGGTGCACCCCAAGGATCTGTCTTGGGTCTGCTCCTTTTCCCTCTCTATACCCAGTCCCATGGTTTTCAGTACCATCTTTATGCTGATGACTCCCAGATCTACCTCTCTACGCTTGAAATCTCTCCGGCTATCCAGACCCGTATCTCTGCCTGCCTTTCTGACATTGTGGCCCAGATGTGTCACCGCCGCTTGAAATTGAAGATGGCCAGGACTGAACGTCTTATCTTTCCCCCTAAAACCTCCCCTCCTCTTCCACCTTTCTCAGTCTCTGTGGATAACTCTGTACTCCTTCCTGTTTCCTCAGCTCGCAATCTTGGGGTTGTCTTTGACTCTTCTCTCTCCTTCTCCACACACATTGGTCTGATAGCTAAGACCTGCCATTTCTTTCTCTATAACATCAGTAAAATCCGTCCTTTCTTTTCTGAACACACTACTAAGACACTTATCCACTCCTTAATTACCTCCCGTTTTGACTACTGTAACCTACTCCTTTCTGGTCTCCCTTTGAATCATCTCTCTCCCCTTCAATCTGTTCAGCACTCTGCTGCGTGGCTAATCTTCCACCAGCCTCGTCATGCCCACATTACTCCTCTTCTCAAGTCACTTCACTGGCTCCCTATCTGTTTCCACATCCAGTCCAAACTTCTCCTACTAACCTATAAATGCATTCACTCTGCAGCTCCTCACTACCTTTCTTCTCTTATCTCTCCTTACAACCCCCCTCAGAAACTCCGCTCTTTTGGAAAACTCCTATCTGTGCCCTTCTCTTCTATTGCTAACTCCAGACTTTGCTCCTTTCACCTTGCTGTACCTTGCGCCTGGAACAAACTACCGGTGTCTGTATGCCAGGCACCTTCTCTGACCCTCTTCAAATCCAGGCTGAAATCTCACCTCTTGGCTGCTGCTTTTGGATCTTGACTCACCTGATCTCCTTTTTCTTTCCTTTCCACCTTGTTTTATCCCACCCTACACCTTCTGTGTTGTCTGTCTTGACTAGATTGTAAGCTCTATGAGCAGGGACCGTCTCTTACATGTCTGTGCAGCGCTGCATACGACTTGTAGCGCTATACAAATGCTCAGTTGTAGTAGTAGTAGTATGATTCTATTTATGTTATAATTATATCTTATGTTACGTTATAAACCACCTGGGATTGTAGAGTTACAGCATATAGATGCTTTCAAATAAACACATTAAAAGATATCTCCATTTTTCATTCATCTTGCTACTACTTGACTGTGTGTATATTTTAATGTTCAGTTTTTATTTATAATTGTTCTGTATTTTTTCAGATGACACAAAAATTTGCAACAGAGTGGACTCCCCTGAGGGAGTGGATAACATGAGGAAAGATCTTCAAAAGCTGGAAGAATAGTCTAATGCTTGGCAATTAAAATTTAATGCGAAGAAGTGCAGCGTCATGCACTTGGGAAGCAGAAATCCAAGGGAAATGTACGCGATAGGGGGTGAGAGATTGGTGTGCACAGACCAGGAGAAGGACCTTGGTGTGATTATTTCTGAGGATTTCAAGGTGACAAGGCAGTGACAAAAGCCAGGAGGATGTTGGGTTGCATACAAAGATGAATTACCAGCAGACATCTATGTTCCCTGCTAGAACCAGACGACTTCCGGACAATCTTTCAGGCGCTGATTATCCCACACTTCGATTACTCAAATGCAATCCGACAAGGGCTCCCACAATCCACCCTGGGTCCGCTCCAGCTCGCAATGAACACCGCGGCTAGAGTTCTATATGGTGCCTCCAGGCGTGAACACGTGACACCTATCCTGAAACAGGCTCCCTATCCACGGCAGAATTTCCTTCAAGACCCTACTGCTGACCTTCAAGGCCATCAACAGACTCTCCTCCACCTCACTCTCGGAGCTTATCCATACTACGCCCCCCAACAGAGCTAGAAGATCTGCGGCAATTAACACACTTTTAATCCCAAAAGCAGTAACACAATGCACCCAAGCAACAGCAAGCAGGGCATTTAGGTTCTGCGCGCCCAGGTGCTGGAATGCCATACCACCTAGCATCCGGGCAATCCCTGACCTAACACAATTTCGGAAGGCTCTGAAGCACCACCTCTTCCTCAAACACTACCCGGAAGACCACGCACCATTAACCGCTCCCCCCCCCCAGTACCACCACACACACTACGGTTACTCTGTAACTCGACTTGATGTGATGCCTATATGTAAATAGTTATCCCGGTTTTACCCAAGTTTAAACACCTGTTTATTGTAATGTGGTGCAGATTCCTGCACCGTATAAGTTTTGTTTCATGTGAACCTCACTGATGTTGAATAGCGCGGTATAGAAGAGACTGTAAATAAATAAAAAATAAATAAAATAAATAAGAAAGGAAGAGGTACTAATGCCACTGTATAAGTCACTGGTGCGGCCTCACTTGGAATACTGTGTTCAGCTTTGGAGACCATATCTCACAAAGCATGTAAAAAGACTGGAAATGGTTCAGAGGAAGGCGACCAAAATAATTTGGAGCCTGAGTCAGAAGTCTTATGAGAAGAGACTTGAAGACCTAAATATGTACACTCTGGAGGAGAGGAGAGATAGGGGAGATATGATTCAGACCTTTAAACAATTAAATAGAATTAATGAACAAACCAACCTCTTCCAAAGACGGGGAAGCTGTAAAACTAGAAGGCATAACATGAAGCTGCAAGGGGGTAAATTGAAAGGCAATGTCACGAAATACTTTTCACTGAAAGGGTGGTGGATGCTTGGAATGTCCTCCCGATAGAAGTGGAGGGGCAAATACAGTGACAGAATTCAAAATGGCATGGGACAGACACAGTGGATCCCTTTACAGCAACAGGACAAAATCAAAATAAACTTAGCTATCTAATTTCTCGACAAATAGGGGTGTCCTACATGGAGCGGTGGGTTCACCCCTAAACAAAGACATGGGGAGGGGTGACCTGCACGGAGCGGCAGGTGCACTTACTCTTGCCATCTTACTGGGCAGTCTAGATGGACCATACTGGTCTTTATCTGCTATCATTTACTATGTTTCTATGTTACTATATTTAAAATATTTATTAACTGCCTTCTCTCTCTCAAGCAAATCATCCAAAGCAGCCTACAATATAAAAACACATATAGGGGCCTTTTTTCTAAATGTTAGCACATATTAATACCTTTTTATGTGTGCTATCTGCTGCCATGCCCCTAGTAGAAATATGGGTGCAGCAACAGATAGTTCATACTAATGCACATTAGTGCATGCTAACATTTCAATGGAAAATAGGTATCATTACTGCAGTTAATGGGGGATAGTTGCTATCATGCATTAAGGGAAGTGGAGTGGAGGAGTAGCCTAGTGGTTGGGGCAAGGTACTTCAGGCCGGAAGGTCGGTGGTTCAAATCCCACTAGAGGACAGCAACCTTGGGCCGGAAGGACTGGGGTTTCTAGTCCCATAGGTGCTCCTTGTGGTCTTGGGCAAGCCACTTAACCCTCCATAGCCCATGTTCCCTTTAAAATAGTTATCTCCAAGTTATAATGCCCTGTTCAATGTAATTTCAGTTTGTTCAATGTAAACCGCACTGATGCAGAATAGCGCGGTATATAAGAGAATGTAAATAAATAAATAAATAAAATAAATAACACATTTATTCATTTAACATTTTTATATACTGCATTTCCTAGGGTCAATGAGATTTACATGTAACAAATTTTAAGAATTACAATGAACAAGTAACATGGAACAATATGGAATAGATTTAGAAGCATATAGGCTAATGAATTAAATTAGAATTTAGCTTTAACTTATTTACATTAAATGTTGATATTTTATGATACAATGGAAGCTAATGAACATGTTTTGATAGTAGGTATGCTTTTACTGTTGGTTTGAGATTATGGGGTATGTTTACTAAACTCCGTTAATGTTACCCGTGTTAAGTTCCCCGGTAATGTTACGGACGCCCATATAAAGGAGTGGGCGGAAGCATCGGTAAAGCAAGCCGTGTCAGGTAACATGCACTACAAGGCGTGAGCCACAGAGAAACACATGCAACATACACCATGAAATGGTGTGCAGTGAAAACAGCATGCAGAAGAGTAAACAAATTAAACGGAAAGGGCGTCAGGGGTCGGTCCGAAGGACCAGCTGTGTGGATGGTGTGTGTATAAGGGCAAAATGGGCAGGGAATCCAAAAAGGAGTAATAGGGAATTGAACCAATATGCTGAAGAGGCCAAACACAGCTCATCAACACCAATACCAAACCACTGAGCCATCGGCCCACCCAGACAGCCCAAAGAAAGGGAGCATATGTAACAGCTAGCATGTGACGGATAGGCTGCATGGAGGGGACACTGCAGTGTACAGTGAAGAGAGGGAAGGGTGTGTGGAGAAAGGACAAAGCCGGAGTCATTGTATGGTAAGGAGAGCAGAACAAATGAAAATAAAGTAAAAAGAACCTGTGGGACCCACACACGTCTGCAGCCACTATCCCAAACAACCACAACAAGCACAATGCAAATATATTCCACCAAGTGCCCATCGTATCTGCTAGATTATCATGCAGTAGTGTGTCCTACGCATACTGCGTCCTATGCCCTTTGCGGAGAGCACACACAGCACGCTCAATAACATGCGTGGCATTACAGAGCTTCCTACATGCCTTATGAGATATGTCTAGGCACCTTAGTATATGTGGGTAGATTATGGAGCATAACAACGCACGTCATAAAACAGAAGTCACACACGTTATTTTGCATGCTGCAATGTGTGCAAGATGCAACATGCATACATCATAATACTGCGCACTAGAGTAGACTACCTGTCCATTGCCTGTCCCCTGTGCGCCTACCAGTTCTAGGACTTCAGCTATACCCCAGCCCCCAACCATGGTCTGACATTCACAAGCAGCAGGCACAGTCAGACTGTACCTGTTGCACCACACCAGGTGTCCCGGCCATGCACAAACTAACCGCAGACACTCCACTAGCCAGTCTATCCTGCATATTCACAGTGGAACTATGCACACCCAGCAGGTGCCCCAGAACAGGGGGCACACATATATCACCTGAGACAAACACTGTGTAGCACTATGTAGGAACATAGCAGTGCCATGGTCACTGTTTGGTCAGTGTGAGAGTGCCCTAACAGCAAGATGTGCTGTGGCCAGGTGGTGGTTGGGCACTACAATGCCCCAGCCATTGCTCTACACCCTCTGCAAATGCATCCTGCCCAGTCTGCCCTGCACGGGCCATACCCACAATACCTTGCACTCATTATGCACATTTGCAGGCTAACGCTGGTAATAGTGGGACATTGTTGGCCAAGTGAGGTGTAGGCAGCCACGAAACAATGAATAGACACACACACACACACACATTTCAGCATTGTGCAAAGATAGGGGTGGTTGGCAACCCTGCCTGCCACACTGGTCCTGATCACAGTGCCGACATTGCCAGACTGTACAGGAGGTAATAGTAGTGCTCTGGTGGTGGCTGTGGCTCCGTGCTGGGGCCAACAGCCTGAGTCAGCATGGAGCTTTGGATAGTGGAGCCTGTGTGAGTGGGTGTTTGCACCCCATTTGGCCGCTGCCTTCGGGATTGCACATGTTGATGTTGTATCTGCATTGTAGGGTAAAATATAGGGACATGCTCTGCAGGATCCACAACTGGGACCTGAGCATTTGACCCTCTGCTCTAGGACACACTGGCTGTATGCACTGCACCACACTGTTGCCATAAAAGCACAGCAGTCCCTGCGACTACCTTTACTTCACTTCAGCCAGACCTTTTCTGTTGCACTGCACACCACGTACTGGTACAGGGCATGGCCTGGGTGCACTGCAGGCAGGTGCCACTGCCCCCTCCAGTACCTCCAGTACCAGCACACGCCCCCCTGCCATGCTGCCTGACCATATGCTGTCGGTGCTGGTAGTGCGCAGCCCCAGGCCATCCACTGTGCAGGTCGGCAATCGCCTAGAGGGCAGGGTCTGCGGTGGGGAGGCATACATGGACATTCCCACATCCCCCCCATCACCGCCTACCAGTATTATGTAGATGTAGGTGGATTGTGTTTGGCCTTGGTCAGCTGCTGTCTTGCAGATGTCCAGTTTCCATGTCCCTATGTGCCACCTAGGCGACAGCCTAATCCACCCTGTGCCCCAGCAGCCCCCACTACATGTCCTGCCTGCAGCCCCCTGTGCCCCATTTGCACCATCACCATAGTGACCTTTCATATTTGGCACTATGCTGTTGCTGCATATGGATCACTACTATTACTTTACTTGGGCTCCCTGCCTATATTGCACATTGCTCACCCTCCTGCATGTCTGCAGCTAATGACAGATTTTCAGTGCCGGTAATGTTTAGCCCTTCAGTACCCTGCGTTAGTGCTGCGGGAGCTTTCTCCGCCCACTCCCCGCCCATTGACCCCTTCTCTCTGCCCTCTGCGGGATTTACCATGGACGGTGACGTTAACACATGTTAGGTACCCTTAACGTGCATTAACGTTACATTACGCGCATTAACACAGTTGCTGCTATGTTAACACGGTTTATTAAACATACCCCTATGTGTGTCCATAGTAGTGTCTATGATTAGAGTTCATAAGCAGGTTTGAGTGATTAAGAGTTACTGTAATGTTGCACTTTGGCAATGTCAATTTTTTTCATCAAAGTAGTCTTTAAATAGCATTGTTTTTATTTCTTTACAGAAGTGTGTGAAGTCATCTATGTTTCTAAGTTTAGTGGAGAGGCCATTTCAAATGCTTGATGCGTACAGTGAGAAAGTGCGTTAGCATGTTGCTTGGTTGAATCTTAGGTGTATGTTTACTAAATGGTTGTAAAGGAGCAAGTGTGCCGTAAGCATGTGCTAACTGTGCATGTGCAGACTTAGCGTGTGCAAAAAGGCACTTTTGTGGGCGCTAACAGCACCAGCAGCATAAAGCACCTTGTGGGCGGAGAGAAGGCATGCACGGGGCGGAGAGTGGGAGCCAATGGACAGGGAGTAGGCGGGAACAAGGCTTGCTCCTTTAACGCAGGCACCTTAAAGGCAGGAACTGTAACGTAATTCAAAACCTCATGGAAAGGGTGTTTTTTGAGGAAAGAGAGCCTATTTTACGTCTGCAATGTGATGCACAGAGAGGGGAGACCAAAAGAGTTTTATTTTAATTTAATTTTATTTATTTATTTTTCTATACCGCGCTATTTGACATCAGCGCGGTTTACAGGAAACATATTTGTGCAAAGTGGGACTGCAATGCACTTACAATAAAACAGGGTGCTTGAACAGGGTTAACAGGAAAAAGCAACAACAACAACTATTTACAAGTAGGAAGGTGAGATTCTACATACATCTCATCAATATGTACAGTTCATACAGAAAAGGCATTGTGGCTGGTAAGTTGTTATCTGGGCCGGGGTCAGGTACCAGATGATGTGGTGATCAGAATGGTGTAGTAGATAGGGGGTCCGGACGGTGTGGGTTGGACATGTGGGGTGGTGGCAGCGAGATGTCGTTTGGGTTGGAGAAGTACTGGATAAACAGGTGACGTTTCAGTGCTTTCCTAAATTGGAGAAGGTTGTTGATGGCTCGGATGTCGGGTGGAAGAGCATTCCAGCAGGAGGGTGCGTAGAGAGCAAAGGCACGATTTCTCGTAGTCTTGGAGCATTTAGTGATCGCTTTGGGGAGGGGGAGGGTGTTGGTAGCAGCAGATCTTCTTAACCTGTTGGGGGGAGTGGTATGGATAAGGTCAGAGAGGGAGGTGGCCGTGCATTTATTGATGGCCTTGAATGTCATTGTTAAGATCTTGAAGGAGATTCTGCAATGAACGGGGAGCCAATGTAGGTGTTTTAGTATTGGGGTAATATGGTCCCTTCTAGAAGCTCCATGAAGAGTTCTGGCTGCAGCGTTCATTGCCAGTTGCAAGGGATGCAGAGTGCTCTTTGGGAGTCCGTGCAGTATGGAATTAATGTGGTCGAAGTGAGGCATTACTAGTGCTTGAAAGACTGTTCTAAATTCTTTCGGGTCTAGCAGCTGTCTCATATGGCACAGTGTTCGAATTTTATGATATACTGCTTTTACCATGTTGGATATCTGGGCATTCATGTTGAGATGTTGATCGAGTGTGATACCGAGGTATCGTCTCATAGGCTTGGTGAGGAGTTGGGCATCACGTACCTTCAAGGATGATGGTGGGGTGAATGCTTGGTTTCTGCAGATGAATAGGACCTCTGTCTTTTTGAAATTTATTTTAAGCTTCTGAGTGTGTAGCCAGTCCGTGACCGCGTTAAAGCATGAAGACAGGCGGGAGAGGTCTGGATGCTCAGTTGATATCGGAGTGTACATCAGAACATCATCAGCGTATATTAGACAATTGATGTTAAAGGATCTGATGAGGGTGCAGATGGGTTGCATGTAGACATTGAAAAGGAGGGCTGAAAGTGATGATCCTTGTGGTACGCCTTTCGCTTGCGGGAAGGGTGCTGAACTGGAGGGACCAGAGCGGACATGTTGCCATCTTTCATTCAGGTATGATGTGCACCATGATAGCACAGTGTCGCATACTCCCTTCTCGGCGAGGCGGGAAAGTAGCAGGTCGTGACTGACAGAGTCGAAGGCAGCTGCGATGTCTAGAAAAATGAGGGCAAAGGCCTGTCTGATATTGTCAATACCTATGCTCAGGGAACTGAGTAATGTGGTCAGAAGGGTTTCAACACCGTGTGACTCCCGGAACCCATGTTGGCAGGGGTCAAGGGGTGCATTGTTCTTGATATGGTGGTCCAGTTGTTGCTGTACTATTTTTTCCATGATTTTGGCTAGGAACGGGATGCTCGAGATGGGTCGGTAGGAGTCCATTTTAGCAGGGTCCAGTTTGTTGTTTTTGAGCAGTGGTCTGATTGATGTTTGTTTCAGGCTGCTGGGAAAAGTTCCAGTAAGGAAGGATACCTTTATAAGATTGGTAAGGAATGGGCTGAGTTCTACCCGTAGTGTTTTTATCCATTGTGCATGTGAACGGAATTCCGAGGTGGTAGAGCAATTACGATGAAGCCTTAAATATTGACCAAACGTTTCATTGATGATGTTTTCTTTCTATGGACTGGTACGCATTCAGATTTAGAGCTTTTTATTCGGCATCTCAATGCTCATAAATCTAACATCCAATTCTCAGCACAAATGGAGACCTCTCACATACAGTTTCTGGATGTAACAGTGGTCTTAGCGGCATCTGGCTTAGAAACAACGCTTTATCGGAAGCCGGTACAGCGCAATACTCTTCTTCGTTACAACAGTTTTCATCCTCGGGCTATGAAACGGGGCTTGCCCTTTGGTCAATATTTAAGGCTTCGTCGTAATTGCTCTACCACCTCGGAATTCCGTTCACATGCTGCTGATCTAACAAATCGACTTCTTCATAGTGGGTATTCTTCTGAGGTTGTATTGACAGCTTATAAACGAGCTAAACACCTCCATCGAGAGTGGTTATTGTCCCCGGCCCATGGTTTACCTAAGGAAAATGTGGTTACTGGCATTCTGCCTTATACCAGCAGGATGCCTCAGGTAGCACAATTATTGCACCAATTTTGGCCGATTTTGGGTCTCCATTCATGTTTTAGTGACAAGACCCTCCGTATTGCCTATGCAAGGAAGGAAAATTTAAGAGATCTTATCATGAAAACCACACATGTCATGGATCGCCCTTCACGCAACTTTGACATGAAAGGACACACTCCTTGTAATCGTTGTAAATATTGCAGTTCTACTATTCCGGGTGAGAGTTGGACGGATTTACACACTTCTCGGATCTATTATTTACAGGGCTCTACGAATTGCCTTTCTACTTTTGTTGTTTACCTGATAGTTTGTCCGTGTGTGAAATACTATGTGGGACGTAGAACTCGCCCAATGAAACTTCGCCTGTCAGAACATGCCTCTCGCTTACGAACAAAAACTTTAACTGCTCCCATGGTAGAACACTGCCTACAACATTCTCATAATTTTGATTCTCTTCAGTGGAGAGTCCTTGATTGGGAACCTTTTGATCCTCGGGGAGGTGATCGTGAACAACGCTTACAATTGCGTGAACAGAAGTGGATTTTTTGTCTTAATACTGTTGCCCCTAATGGACTGAATATGCAGATTGATTGGTATACCATCATCTGATTTTTACAAGGGGTTTCTCTTGAATGTGGGATTCTCTTTGTTTTTTCTAACACGTTGGTCTACGTGAGCATTTATCCAACACCTGTGACTAGTGACGTCAGACGCTGAAGTATAAGAGCACCCCTTCTCTCTTTTGATTCATTCTGAAAGCGGCTCACTGAGATACTATGGAGTTTACACGATGTTGCCAGCGAGAGATGGCCTGAAGCAGGGTTTCAAATTCAAGTTTGTTCAAACCCGAAACGTGTGGCACGTTGCCGACCTGGTGAACTGGCATCTTCCACTGCTTTTTTGCGAAGTTCCTTTGAGCTAAGTACTGCATTCTTAAAATAGAAAATAAATTAAAAACAGGAGCAGTCACGGTGGTGTGCGGTAAAACCTCCGCTCACTTTGCTGACTATCTCCGACAAAAAGAAATTTTAGATAACCGGGGTCATTCTTTGTTAGGATCTTATTCCATTAGCAGCAACAGCATAGTGCCCAAGTATGAAAGGGCACTATTGATGGTGCAAATGGGGCAAAGGAGATGGCACACGGGTCATGCAGTGGGGGCTTCTGGTGCACAGGGGGGGATCAGGCACCTGCCTAGATGGCACATAGGAACATAAGACTACAAAATATGCCAAACTGTGTCAGACCAAGGTCCATAATGCCCAGTATCCTGTGTCCCAACAGTGCACAATCTAGCACACAAGTACCTAGCAGTTTCCCCAAAAGACATACAGGATCCCCAATAACTTTATTGGGGCAAGCAGTGCATAGCTCAGATCTTGTTTAGCAATGGTTTATGGACCGTTACCCAGGAACCCGTCCAAATGTTTTTAAACCCAGCTACACTGACAGTTTTTACTACATCCTCTGGTAATGGATTGCAGGGTTTGATTACGCGTTAACTGAAAAAATATTTTCACCTAGAAGATCCAAATGGGTTACACTGTAGCTGCATTGCAGGTCCCCTAGTCTGTCCACAGTCTGATGGCATAAAAAAGTGACCTGCATTTACCTGTTCCACTCCGGTCAATAACCTATAGATCTCTATCATATTTCCCCTCAGCCGTCTCTTCCCCAGGTTGATGAGCCCGCAAAGGGGTATTCTGCCATCCGCAGAACCATATGTGATGTTCGTCATGATCCCACAGTGACAGTGACAGCACACAGTCCTGCTACTGCTGTGGAAAGTCAATGTGACACATGGGGTGGTCCAAGGGTCCAAGCACCCCAAGTAGAAATCTAGGCTGCCTCCACCCCCCCCCCCCAGCTGACACAGAACCCAACTGTGGGGGAAGAGGCCAATAGTTCCAGATGCTATAGCCCTCCAGGTAACTGGAAAATGCAGGTGCCCAGGGAAATACTACAACAGTGGCTGCCATCCTCCCCCCGAGACATATCGGTGGAAGGCGGTGATGGGGCCTCTACATGGGCAGCTGGTGGGGGGGTTGCATGTTCATCCACGTGGGCCTCTGCCCTGCCCATCCGGACCTTTTGACCAAGGCACCTGCCAAACCCACATGTTTAACATGTTGGGACTATGACCACCATCACTGACAGTGCATGGACATGTCTGCATGGTGGGGTGTTGGTGGTGGTATGGGAAGTGGCACCAGCTTGCAGCAGACAGTCGTCCTTGTCCTGGTCGTGTGTACCATGTGCATTGAAGCATGTGCCAAAGGCCAGCTGAAGGGAAGCATGTCAGCAACAGGAGCTGTCATCTCTATAAGGTAACAACAGGAGCTGTCATCTCTATAAGGTAACACTGTGGTGCAACATACACAGTTGGTGTGTATATGTGTGGAGGGTTATGGGTTCAGGTCTCCACTGTGGTTTCTGTATTGCATCTTCCTGTGGACAAGGTTTAGCTGACAGCATAAGTACAGCTCCAGCATATGCAACCCTCAAGGAGATGGCCAGCAAGGGTGAAAACACCCATCATCAGCACTGACAGGCTCTATTATCCACAGCTGGTTGGAGGCTAATAGCACACGTTATCAATCCTTGAGCTGACATTGAGACAGGAGTATCAATCAGGAATGCCAACCATCTCCACTTTTGCTCAGTACCCCAATGAGAGTGTATGCATGCAGGTGTGTTTGTGTGTTTATGGCTCCACTTTGCCTGTGACTTTCTGCACTGCACTTTGGCTCACATTGTCTGAGTTTTCCCAGCCTGTTTGGAAAATGTGAATAAGGCCAGGCAAAGGATTGTGGGTATCACCTGAAACAGCGCAGATTGGCCTGGATGTATCTGCCACAATGATAGGGTCACTGGCTGAGACATCATTGTGCCTGTCTGCCATGTGCTGGGTGGTCACTTTATGTCATGCTGAGATGACACTCTCACTATGACCAAAAAGTGACCATGGCATGGCTATGTATTCACATAGCTCTATTATAAAATCTGGCTCTAGTGATGTAGATGCATTCTCTGTTTGGGGATGCTACTCACTAAGTAAATGGCTGGTTGCTTTTGGTCACACTATGTGCATGCTGACCAGCTGTAGTTGTTTTGTGCCTGTCTGACACAGTCCAGTGAAGGGTAGTTTTTCTGCCTATGCTTTAGTTACTTGTTAGTTCTCAATGGTTGGGGCAGCAGTGGTTCATGTCCTACTCACTGGTGTCCCAACAGGACTGTAACAGTAGATCCACTGCAGTGGCTGTCCCATGGCAGCATATTGGTACTGGCCACTAACATATACTGTTATCAGAGAGCTATAATCCAGCATGGGCGAAGCTGTTGCTTACAGCATGCAGAAAACAAGAAGAAAAAAAAAGCATATAACACTAACACACACACACACATACACACACACACACCCTCCTCACCCTCAGGGTGACAGCTGAAACTGCTCTGCAGCATGGCTTGCTGTTCTTATGTGCATGTAGCACACACAGCTATTGCGTCTTACTGAATCAATGCATTCTCCATTGGTTCTTCAGCTGCAGACTGCTGTTTTGCATGTGCAGTGCCTCATGGGTAGTGGAGGGCCCAACCTATGCCAGCAGACAGCAAGCAGTTTGATCAGAGATCTGCAGGCTTTATACAGCTGTGTGGAGGTGTAGCTTGCTGCATGGTGCAGTGTCTCCATGGTCAAAAGTACAGAGTTTGATTTCCACTTGTTCATTTTGTGCCTGAGTGCGCTTGCACAATCCTGGCTCTGCTGTGACCTGCAGACAATCATTCTACATTTCTGTGCATTATAGCCATATGTTTGGTAGCCCAATATGGTATTCCCCATCATGGACATCTGTGAACATTGCTTAAGTGGCTCTGCTGCGGCGCATTGCAGCGGGTCAGTGATATATACACAGCAGATGTCTGGGTCAACTGGTATGGATGCATTTTCTGTTTTGCCGTCATTGTGATCTCCCAGCTTTACATAAAGAGGATATATCTCGTACATTCAGGCACCTAACACTCCTTGCATAGCCATTCCCTGCACTGTTCTGCCATCAATACTTGCCTCACATGGGGCAACTTGTACCTTTCTATCATGCCACTTTGTCGGGTGTATTGTCTTGCAGTTGCACAGGCTGAGGCCCCAGTCTCACCTGCACAAATGGTGTTTCATGTAGCACACGGCACTGCTACTTTTGGTTCACACACCTAATGCCTTTGGCCTGTATGATCCCATACATTCACCAACTACACACATTGCACTCTCTGCTTGGCAAATCCATGGCACATCCCTGCACCCACCATTTGACCATCAGGGAGAATCATGGTGGGACAGCTTGCTGGCAGTAAACTGTCCCACCATGGCCATCAGGGGTCATTTGCAGCAGTTAACTATATTATGCAAACCTCTCTTGTGACTGCTCCACATGAGCACTCATGGACATCCTACCTTTGTTGCACACATCAGGAACATGCTGCCTCCACCCAGACACTGTCCTGGCCTATGGCATGCCACACACTTACAATATGTTTGGATACATGTCCACACCTTACAAACACTATAATGTAGCTTACGGCATGGTATATGCTTTCAGGAGCATTTAGGACTGCACGCCTGTCATAGCACACCCTGCTACTGCATCCCCTCCTCTGACTCTACTGCCGCCACATCCCACCCATGACACAGACAGCACCCACACTAACCATCATCACTAGGCAGCTGCCTATCTCACCTAGTCAACAGCATAGTCCACATTGCCAGGCATCAGATGAGTCAACTCCATCACCTACCAATTGTGCTTGCATCCATACCTTCTCCAATGGCTTCCCTGCCCCCCTTTCAGAGTTTTAGTGGCTTTCCTGCATTAAGGTGTATGCCAGATACTTTCACGCAGCATGTCCCATTACCACACGGTATGTGTACACTATCACACCTTAATGTCCTGTTACCACAAGCCCTCACTTGGTTTGTAGCTTGTCGTGCTGTGAGGGCTTGCGTGCATCAGTGATGCTGAGAGCTAAACTATTGGTAGTTTAACTACTGGCAGGGTCTCCCAAGATGGACAGGTCTCAGCTGAGGTGCCAGACCAAGACAAACCACCCATCTGGGCAGCAGCAGAATGGGATAGTGTTGATGGCGGAGGATCACATTTTTGTGACAACGGCAACAACACCAAATTTAAACTGCGTGGAAGAAAGACCCGGCAATCTACTTCTGTATCTTGCCTTGAAAACCCAATGGATAGTTACAACAAAACAAATTGTGCTATGGTGCTGGAAGATGAGACCCCCAGGTCGGAAGGCACTCAACTAGCTACTGGGGAAGAGCTGAAGACTTTTCAGAGTAAAGCCAGCATTTATGATGTGGTTGGATCAAAGCCCTCGGGAAGTCTGACTGCTGATGTAGCTGCGCATGAAATGAGAGTCAGAAGCTGTAAAGATGTCTTACACATTGGAACATGGAACGTACGAAGCATGAACCAAGGGAAGTTGGAGGTGGTCAAGAATGAAATGGAACGTGTACAACTTGATCTGAAAGGTGTCAGCGAACTGAAATGGACTGGCATCGGGCACTTTGCATCAGATGATCACATGGTCTACTATGCTGGAAATGAAAGACAAAAATGAAATGGTGTTGCATTTATAATAAAGAAGAAACTTGCAAGAACTGTAATGAAATACAATGCAGTCAGTGAATGCTTAATCCAGGGGTCTCAAACTCAAATTGCTTTGAGGGCCAAATGAGGACTTGTAGAGTAACCCGGGGGCCGCACAAGACGCAGGCCTCATTTGCATAAGGGCATCATTTGCATAAATATTTGCATAATGTTACCATACACTAACTTTTAGTAAACATGCCTCTTAATGAGTGTATGGATAAAGAAAGACTAAAAGATTTCTACATTACTATAATCCAGTGCCAACCGCCAGGCACATTAGGAACTACTAGAAACACTGCTCATTTAGAACCCATAGCAAACCTGCCGTGTCCTAACAGCACTACCAGGACTCACAAAGCACCATACCCTAACTATCAAAAGGCAACACTGCAAATATTAAATCAACACATTTCAGAGAATAACAATACATGACCTACTCGGGAAAGAGAACAAGTGGCAATGTCAAATAGGAATTACATAAACAGAATACCTCAGCTCAGTTACACATGCAGAACATACACCATCACCAAACAAGGAATCACAATTTAGAAACAGGAAGACAATTAAACTGGGAACCCCAAAAGCCAAACTTAGAATGTACAACACTGTAGAAATAAAACTATACATTGATTTCCTCTTGTATTAAATAAAGTGCAGACGTTAAAGATGCACATTTCCAAGAGCTGACATATTTCAGTTAATAAATTCAAAATAAAGAGATATTTTTCTACCTTTTGTGCATTTTTTTTTTCAGTTGCAATTGTTCCATTCACTTTCTTCTGGTTTCTTTGTGTCTTCTGCTAACTCTCCATCGTCTGCTGTCCATTTGTCCTTTCTTCTTTCCTAGTTTTTTTCCATTCTCTCTACATCTGCTTTAACATACTAATCATTCTCCTTTTGCTCTTTCCTCATTCCTATTTCATCCACTCAAATTTTACCCCTCCATCCTCAATCCCCACTTACTCTCCCAATACCCGGCCAATTGTAGATTTTTCTTCCCTCCCACACAAAATATATTTCCCCTCTCCATTTCACTCTCCCAGCCCCATCCCATTCTAATCGTCCCCCAACATCAACTCCCTTCTAGCTCCTGCCCCACCCAGCATCCGCTCCCTTCTAGTCCCCGCATCATCAGCCCATTTCCAGTCCTAGCTCCCTCCCCTCACAGCCCATTTCCTTTCCAAGCCCCCCTCCCCATCAGCCCATTTCCATTCCAAGCCCCCTTACCACTCAGCCCATTACCATTCCAAGACCCTGTCCCCATCAGCTATTTGCAGTTCAAGCTCCCCCTTCTTCTCGGCCCATTTCCAGTCATAGCACCCCCCCCCCAGTCCATTACCAGTTCTAGCCCCCCCCCTAGCCCATTATCGGTCCTAAGCCCCCCAACAGCCCACTTCCAGGCCTAACCCTTCCATCGCCCTATCTTCATTCTTAGCCCCCCCATAACCCCATTTCAGTCTTAGCCCCCCAATCAGACCACCTCCAGTCCTAACCCCCATCTGTCCATTACCAGTCCTAACCCCCATCACCCCATTTTCAGTACTACCCCCCCAGCCACACATCAAGTCCTGCTCCCCCCCCCACATCAAGTCCTGCTCCCCCCATCAAGTCCTGCTCCCCCCCATCAAGTCCTGCCCCCCCCCACATCAAGTCCTGCCCCCCCCACATCAAGTCCTGCTCCCCCCTTCAAGTCCTGCCCCCCCCCCACATCAAGTCCTGCTCCCCCCCCCACATCAAGTCCTGCTCCCCCCCCGTCCTGCTCCCCCCATCAAGTCCTGCTCCCTCCCTCCCTCCCCCCCCCCCGGGAAAATTAAACTTTAAAAAAAACCCAGCTTCTGCTGCTGCTGCCGCCGCTGCCGTGGCCGGCAATAGCAGACATATCGCAAGTCCCGCGGGCTCCGTTCCCCCCCCCCCTTCCTTCCTTCCTTCCTTCCTGCTTGCCTGCCAGTTCTCCGCTTCGGCTTCGGCTTTCAGAGCCGCGAAGGGAGAGCTTCTCCCTCGTGACTCTGTTCAGCCCGCTGAAAGGCGAAGCCGAAGCGGAGAACTGGCAGGCAAGCAGGAAGGAAGGGGGGGGAGCGGAGCCCGCGGGACTTGCGATATTGCTGCTATTGCCGGCCACGGCAGCGGCGGCAGCGGCAGCAGCAGCAGCAGAAGCCGGGGTGTTTTTTTTTCCCCCTATGCATCGCGGGCCGCACAAAGGTGTCTCGCGGGCCGCATGCGGCCCGCGGGCCGCGTGTTTGAGACCCCTGGCTTAATCTCTATTCTTCTACGAGGATTGCCTATCAACACAACTATAACTCAAGTATATGCCCCAACAACAGCTGCAGAAGAGAATGAAATTGAAGAGTTCTATGAACAAGTACAAGCTGAAATTGACAGAACATGCAAACAGGATATCCTGATAGTCATGGGTGACTGGAATGCAAAAGTTGGCAACAAAAAAGAAGGTAAAGTAGTTGGAAAATATGGACTTGGCAACAGAAATGAAGCTGGAGAAAGACTGATAGAATTCTGCAAGGCCAATGATCTATTCATCTCAAACACCTTCTTCCAGCAACACAAGCGGCGACTGTACACATGGACTTCACCCAATGGATTGTATAAAAATCAAATTGACTACATCTGTGGAAGTCAACGATGGAAAAGCTCTATAACATCAACAAAGACAAAACCTGGAGCTGACTGTGGTACAGATCATCAACTGCTAGTATGCAAACTCAAGCTAAAGTTGAAAAAGAGCAAACCACTCATGAATGCAGCAAAATATGGCCTTGAGAATATACCACTGGAATTTAAAGACTGCCTGCAAAATTGATTTGCTGCTTTAGATACAAATGACAGAGCTCCGGAAGAGTTATGGAATGACATCAAGAAGGTTGTGTTGGAAGAAAGCGAGAAGTCTCTACAAAAAGTGAAAAAGCAAAAACGGCCAAAATGGATGACGGAAGAAACTCTGAAAATTGCCCAGAAACGCAGTGAAGCTAAAGCCAGAGGAGAAAGAAAGACAATCACAGAACTCAACAGAGATTTCCAACGTGCAGCTAGACAGGACAAGGAAAAGTACTACAACGACGCATGCAAGGAAATAGAAGCAGAAACTATTAGAGGAAGAACAAGATCGGCTTTCCTAAAGCTATGAGAATTAAAGAAAAAGTTCCAGCCTCGAATTGGAATGTTACAAGATGCTCAAGGTTCTATGTTGAATGATGCTGAGAAGATCAAGAAAAGGTGGAAGGAATATACAGCGTTTTTATATGATAAAGATCAAGTGGACCAACAGCCGTTTCAACCTGTACCTTAAGATCGGGAACCATTGGTGATGAAAGAAGAAGTTGAAGCAGCATAGAAAGCCTTATCAAAGAACAAAGCACCAGGCATTGATGGCATTCCTATAGAAGTATTGCAGCAATCTGATTCAGCTGTTACCATACTTACAAGGCTCTGCCAAAAAATATGGAAGACAACATCATGGCCAACTACTGGAAAAGATCTGTGTTTATACCAATACTAAAGAAAGGTGATCCAACTGACTGGAAATTATTGAACAATCGCTCTGATCCCACATGCCAGCAAGATTCTACTGAAGATTATTCAAAAGAGACTACAACCATAACTGGAACAAGAACTACCTGAAGTGCAAGCAGGGTTCAGGAAAGGGCGAGGAACGAGACTAAAGAATACCAAAAGGATATCTATTTGTGCTTTATCGACTATAGCAAGGCTTTTGACTGTGTAAACCATGAGAAACTCTGGGCCACATTATGAAGCATGGGTATACCAGAACACCTGATCATTCTCTTGCGCAATCTGTACATTGATCAAGAAGCAACAGTTCGAACGGAACAAGGAGAAACAGAATGGTTTAAAATAAGCAAAGGTGTAAGACAAGGCTGCATACTTTCCCCCTACCTGTTTAATTTATATGCAGAACAAATCATCAGAGAAGCAGGATTGTATGAAGACAACACAGGTGTGAAGATTGGTGGAAGACTCATCAACAACCTTCGCTAAGCTGATGATACTACATTACTGGCTGAAAGTGAAGATGATCTGAAACATTTGCTTCTCACAATCAAAGAACATAGTCTCAAAATGGGCCTGCACCTTAATGTAAAGAAGACAAAGATCATGACAACTGGCATAATCAACAGGTTCATCGTTGAAGGAGAAAAAATTGAAATTGTGAACAACTTTAACCTACTTGGATCAACTATCAATAAAGAAGCAACAAGCAGTCAAGAAATCAAACGATGTATTGCTCTTGGCAGAATGGCTATGAAAGACCTAGATAAGATTCTCAAGAGCAGAGATGTCTCTCTCCATACAAAGATTTGACTTGTTCAAGCCATGGTATTTTCAATAACATCATATGGATGTGAAAGCTGGACAGTGAAAAAGACAGACAGGAAGAAAATTGATGCCTTTGAATTATGGTGCTGGCGGCGAATACTGTGTATACCATGGACTACCCGAAGAACAAACCAGTCGGTACTAGAGGAGATCAAACCTAAGCTTTCTTTAGAAGCTCAGATGACAAGACTTCGACTTTCATACTTTGGACACATCATGCGAAGAGAGAGATCATTAGAGAAAGACATCATGCTTGGCAAGATAGAAGGTCAACGCAAAAGAGGAAGGCCAGCAATGAGATGGATCGCTACAATAACAGCAGCTACGGGTACCAGTCTATCAACAATGAGCCGCCTGACTGAAGACCGAACACAATTTAGGATAGCTATCCAGAGGGTCGCCATGAGTCGACTCCGACTCAAAGGCACTTAACAACAACAACCACACGGTAAGTGTCTATTTGCACCCCTTAATGCCAGAACGCCTCTGACATGCCCAGCACACTTACCGCACGGTAACCCCTTATCATTATCATTAACGCATGGAAAAGATTGCTCCTTTACTGGGGTTTAGTAAACATGCCCCTTAGTTTTTCCAGTGTTCAGAGCAGGTGTTCTCCTGAGCCTATTTTCTGATAGCTTCTTAAGGGTTGCCTTTAAGGTATTCTGCGGACATGTTGTACAAGACTTTGATAATAGTTATGAGTACTTTATATTTGACACAGCATTGGAGGGGAAGCTAATGGAGCTTTTTGAGGATAGGGGTAATGTGGGCTGTTCTAATTATCAGGTCTGCAAAAAATGTTTTTTCGAGAGCTGTTTTGGTTATTCCACATAATCTTTATGTGTTTTGGTGCACTGAATCTGAAAATGACTTCCATTTTGTCATAGGACATCACGTTTCCTGACAATTTAGGTAACTATGTTAAATAAGGCAATACCTCAAAATAAATGGAAATAGACTTATAAAATTAAAGTTTTATTACAATATTTTCATGAAAATCCTTTTTTGAACTGAAATGAGCTCACCTACACACACTAAACTCGATTCGTCTTCCTTGTGAGGCTCCTCTTGGTGCATTTACACTTGTGAGTAGCATCTGGAATGTCTCTCTGAAGCATCCAACAGTAGTCTGCCATCATTGTAATGCTCCATTTTCCCTGGTATCTCCTTTCCATCTCTTTAATGTCTTGGTGGAATTGTTCACCTTGTTCCTCACTCACAGCTCCCAAATTTTCTGGAAAGTAGTCAAGGTGGGACTGGAGGAAATGCACTTTCAAACTCATCAGACAACCTAAAGCTTGAAATGCTTTCAGCATTCGTCCGACGATCTTTTTGTAGTGAGGATCTTTGTTATTGCCTAAAAATTTCTGTACGACTTCTTTAAATGCAATCCACCCTTCTTTTTGAGGATCCGTCATGGTATTGACAAACTCTTGATCAACTATAAGCCTTCTAATGTCTGGTCCGACGAACACACCTTCCTTAAATTTTGCCTCCGACAGGCCTGGAAACTTGGTGACCAAGTATTTGAAGCATTCTCCATCTCTTGGAAGTGATTTTACGAATTGCTTCATCAATCCCAATTTTATGTGGAGAGGTGATAGAAGAACTTTATGGGAAGGTACCAAAGTTTCTCGGAGGACATTTTTTTCACCGACTTTTAGCACCCTCGGCTGCCAACTCTTCTTGGTCCAGTGATTTTGTCGGTCTTGACTGTCCCATAGACACAGAAAACAAGGATATTTGGTATACCCAGCTTGTTGCCCGAGCAGCATGCACAAGACCTTCAAGTCCCCACACACTTGCCAACCATGGTCTTCATATTTAAGTTTACGAAGAACCAATTCCAAGTTCTCATAGGTTTCCTTCAAGTGTATGGAATGACCTACAGGTATGGAAGCGTAAAAACCGTTGTGGAGTAAAACTACTTTGAGACTTCTTTTTGAAGAATCTATAAAAAGACGCCATTGCTCTGAATCATATTGGATTTTAAATTGACCCATCAGACCTTCGACATCGATGCAATAAACCAACATGTCTTCCTGGGTGAAGTAAGGAACGAACTCCTTTTCACGATGTCTGAACCATGAAGATGACACTCCTGGCAACAATAAATTCCTGCTTTTCAGCCTTGATCCGAGTAACTCAGCGGCATCTTTGGGAAGATTCAAGTCTCTTACCAAATCATTCATCTCCTCCTGAGAAAACAATTTTGGTCTTGTATCATCTTCAAAGTCAGAACTTGATTCGTCATCTGGTTAAGGTATGACTTCACCTTCATCAGAGCTAGGTATCTCTTCCAAGGTAGCAGTGGGCTTGGGTACTGGTATATCTGTGCCATGGGGATGGGACGAATTGCCGAGTGAAGATTGGGATATGAAATGGAATGCTTCCATTTGGAATACCTTTCACATCGCATGAACAAAAGTAACAGTCGTCACTATGGTTCTTTTGCTCTCGCCATACCATAGGAATCCCATAACGGAAAGATTTTTTCTTACCCTTGAACACTGCAGTCCTCAACACACCGTTTGCACACTTTATGAGGCACCCAGACTTTATCATGATCTTCGATTTTTAGTCCAAAGTATGCAAAGTATACTTTTTTCACAAAGTCTGTAATATTCTGCTGTTGCTTCAATACTGTATATTCACCACAGATAAAACAGAAACTGTCTGGCGAATTAATACACTTTCGCAGAGCCATAACATAATGGTTGAAGAATGACGAGCTAACACAAATTGCGATGAAAAAGTGTGAACAGCCTAGAACCAAGAATCTGATGATGATTCATGCACAAGTGTGGCATGCAGGAGAGAGCAGCTCTGTGTCTGTACACGAGACGTCACAGTGCTGGCAACGCCCCCCTGCACTGACCAGAGCTGCTGTTATCTGCCCTGTGTCTCCCTCCCACTGGATTCTTCAGGAATGATTAACCCCTTCTACCATTAGAAGCACAGACTTAAAACTTGCTTAGCTTATGTATATATTGCTGACCATCAGATTTACAGTGCTATATTTTTTTTTACATAACTTGGACAACCCCTTTAAGGTTTTTTTGGCATTTTATATCTTAAATGCACTTATGTGAATTAATTAATAGTAATTTGAATTAATTAATAGTAATTTGAAAAAATTTGATAAATTTGAAGACAATTTTGCATGTTGTGGCAAATCATGATGTCTAGGAGTTTTTTCAATATTTCATTTGTTTTCAGCACACCAAAATTTATTTTATTTACATTCTCTTATATACTGCACTATTCTGCATCAGTGCGGTTTACATTGAACAAACTGAAATTACATTGAAGAGGGCATTATAACTTGGAGATAACTATTTTACAGGCAACATGGGCTATGGAGGGTTAAGTGGCTTGCCCAAGACCACAAGGAGCACCTGTGGGACTAGAAACCTCAGTCCTTCTGGCCCAAGGTTGCTGTCCTCTAGTGGGATTTGAACCCCTGACCTTCTGGCCTGAAGTACCTTGCCCCAACCACTAGGCCACTCCTCCACTCCAATACATGGAAAATACATGGAAATTAGATGAAAATAATCAAACAGCTTTTTAGTCGCAGACCTATCGACCCATCTCTCTCCTTCCCTTCATTTCTAAATTACTTGAACGTGGGGTTCACCAACACTGCCTCGACTCCCTCTCTTCTCATGCCCTCCTGGATCCCTTACAGTCTGGCTTTCGTCCTTTGCACTCTACTGAAATGGCTCTTGCCAAAGTCTCCAGCGACTTGTTCCTGGCAAAATCCAAGGGCCTTTACTCTGTCCTCATCCTTCTTGACCTCTCTGCTGCTTTTGACACTGTTGACCACAACCTTCTCCTCGACACCCTGTCCTCGCTTGGTTTTAGGGGCTCTGTACTATCCTGGCTCTCCTCCTATCTCTCCCACCGCTCTTTCAGTTTGTGTTCTGGTGGCTCCTCCTCCTCTGCTACCCCGCTCCCAGTTGGCATACCCCAAGGATCTGTCCTGGGTCCGCTCCTTTTCTCTCTCTATACCCAGTCCTTTGGTGCGCTTATCTCTTCCCATGGCTTTCAGTACCATCTGTAAGCTGATGACTCCTAGATCCACCTATCTACACCTGAAATCACTCCGGCAATACAGACCCGGATCTCTGCCTGCCTTTCCGACATTGCTGCCTGGATGTCTCACCGCCACTTGAAACTGAACATGGCCAAGACTGAACTTCTCATCCTTCCCCCTAAAACCTCCCCTCCTCTTCCTCCTTTCTCAATCTCTGTGGATAACTCTGTACTCCTTCCTGCTTCCTCAGCTCGCAATCTGGGGGTTGTCTTTGACTCCTCCCTCTCTTTCTCCACACACATCCATCTGATAGCTAACACCTGCCACTTCTTTCTCTATAACATCAGCAAAATCTGCCCCTGCCTTTCTGAACACACCACTAAAACGCTTGTCCACTTCTTAATCACCTCCCGTCTTGACTACTGTAACCTACTCCTTGCTGGTCTCCCTTTGAATCATCTCTCTCCCCTTCAATCTGTTCAATACTCTGCTGCGCTGCTAATCTTCCACCAGCTTCATCATGCCCATATTACTTCTCTTCTCAAGTCACTTCATTGGCTCTCTGTCCGTTTCCGCATCTAGTTCAACTTCTCCTGCATTCACTATAAATGCATTCACTCTGCGGCTCCTCACTACCTTTCTTCTCTCATCTCTCCTTACAACCATCCTTGGGAACTCCGCTCTTCCAGCAAACTGCTTCTATCTGTGCCCTTCTCTTCTATTGCTAACTCCAGACTTCGTTCCTTTCACCTTGCTGCACCATACGCCTGGAACAAACTACCCGTTTCTGTACGCCAGGCTCCTTCCCTAACCCTCTTCAAATCCAGGCTGAAAACTCACCTCTTCGCTGCTGCTCTTGGATCTTGACCCTCCTGTTCTCCTTTTCCTTCCCTTGTTTTATCCCTCCCTACACCTTCTGTGTTTGTCTTGACTAGATTTTAAGCTCTGATGAGCAGGGACCATCTCTTATTTATCTGTGCAGCGCTGCGTACGACTTGTAGCGCTATACAAATGCTCAGTAGTAGTAGTAGTAGTAGTAGTTGTTCTGGCTGCACCCTCCAGGACTCTGGCTGCAGTTTGCTGGGCTATTTCTATTGGATGTAGGACATTTTTGTGGATGCTGTAGTAGATGATATTACAGAATTCAAAATGAGGGAAAATCATCACTTGAAATCTGTTCAGAAGTCCTGGGTTTCAATTAGTGGGTGTAGTTATTGGAAAATTTTGATTTTCTGGTAGATCAATGTTGCAGATCTTTTGATGTGTGGTTGCAGAGTTAGCTGTTGACCAAGTGTTATTTTTAGTTCTTTGTTGTTATCTTCCAGTACTGATGGTGGGGAGAATTCTCTATTTCTGATGATAAAAAGTACTTCTGTTTTGTCATAATTTAATCTGAGATTATGCTACGATAACCATTCCTCTTTCTACAATCTCTTGTATTTTACAACTGCTCCTTTTATTTTTTTCTTATCCATTTTCCTCTTTTTACCATAGTCTCTCTTTTAAAAGATAAATTCTAGCACAGTGGATTTCCTTGCTATCCTCCCTCCATTTGTTAAATCAAATGTGATCATGTTTTGATCACTATTGCCAAGTGGCTCCAACACCATTACTTCTTGTACCAGATCCTGCATTCTACTAAGGACTATTTATTTAGCTGGCTTTATATACCATTTTTCAGTGTCAAGGTGGTTTACATAGAACAATTGAACATACATGGAACATGTTGCAATAAGTCAAACAAAAATGGAACATTAGTTTAACAACCTCCACTAGGAGAACTATATACAGGTTTCATTATAGGTATGTGCATAGTTATATTGGGCATCTGATATGGAAAGGGAAAGAGAGGGGGGAGAAGTGGAAGGGAGATGGAGTCGGTATACTGAACTTCTACTGGGTAATAGATTCTAGAAGTAAGACATAGCTTACGTGGGTAAATTGACAAAATGTTCAGTGAATAGGTATGTTTTTGTTTTCATGCGGAAGTCCACCAGGTTATTTATTATTCGGATATCATCTGGTAAGGCTTTCCAGAGCTTTGGTGCAAAGAGGGAAAATGCTCTATTTGATGTTGTTTGAGAGCACTTCCTGTTAATTAATGGGATGGTAAGTGTGGATTGTGTGCTGGTTCTTCTGGGTATATTTTTTGAATCAGAGATTGTAAGTATTCTGATGTTGGTTGATGGAATGCCTTGAAGGTGGTGATTATTGCTTTGTATTTGGTATAGGTTTTGATGGGGAGCCAGTGGAGGTTCCTGAGTATCTGAGATATATGTTTGTGTTTAGGTGTGCCAGTTAGAACCCTAGCCGCTGTATTCTGTGTCATCTGTAATAGATGGATTGAGGAAGCTGGGAGCCCATGGAAGATGATGTTACAATAGTCCAAATGTGGCAGTACCATAGCTTGGTATACTGTTCTGAAGTCATGATGTTCTAGGAGTGGTTACTGAGCTCGAACTGTTGTTATTTTCTGGTAGGTGAGTTTTATGGGGTTATTTATATAGGCCTTGATCTAGGGTGATTTCGGGTATCGTACTTGAGATTTTACTTGGAGCTCATACATTTTTGTGCAGTGGAGGTGTGAAGTGTGCATCTCTAGTAATAAGAAGCACCTCCATTTTTTGGTAATTTATGGCAAGAAGGAAGTTCTCATTCAATGAGCGAGAACCTCTAGATCGCAAGTAAGGTATGAGAAGGTCTGAAAAGTATTCTGGAGACCCTTTTGCAAGAACTTTAAAAATAAGCAGCAAAATTTTAAATCAAACATGAAAAGCAATAGGAAACCAGTACTCAGAAATGAATAGTGGAGTGACGTGCTCAAACTTTCAAAGTTAGGGGGCAATTTTCAAAATGGCCAGTATTCAAATGCCATAGCGGTCAACTGTGGTGCTTGAATTCAGTGATATATTCAGTGGTGGTATCCAGATAGGAACTGCCACTGAATATTCAGGCTGAGCAGTGCTAACCAGATCAATAATGACTTTATCCAGTTAACATTGATATACAGGTGATATCTATCCACTTTGCAACTTAGGCCTGCTTTTCGAACAGCTTAAGTTTGGGGATTATTCCCGCCCATGGACCACGTCTGTATCAAAGAGATTGTGGTGGGGAGGTCTGTGGAGATGTTCAGGGCACTATCCAGATAGTGCCTTTGAATATGGCAATGAGTATCCTCTGCCGGCTGGCCTCCCATTGGCCAGCCAGTTATGTACTTTGAATATCGACCCCTAAAAGTGAAATAGTGTTTTGAAGAGGATGAAGTCTCTTTATAGAAGTGGTATTGAGACTGATGTGATGTATAATGGATTACGGTAATCAATCTATGAGAGGATCATTGTAAAAGAAGACCTCTAAGAAATCAAGTAGGAGGGGTGCAAAAGCGAGTGTCCTAAGATCATTGATGTCCAACATTGTGCATATACTATGAATCTGCCTTAGGAAGAAATAAGAACCTGTCACAGCTGAAATGAGAGTATTAGATGTCAATGTAGGATTAAAATGATAACCTAGGAGGTTTCATGACTTTTGAAGCATTAAGAGTCTGCTAGAGCAGGGGCACAGTCTGGCTGACAATCCATACCGGCAATCCTCATCTCGACAGATTTTTGAGTATTGAACTTTAATTTGTTGTTTAATAGCCAGCACTCAATGGCAGCCAAACAAGAGTTAAATGCAGAAAGATCTGAGTGTACAGTGCATGACGCCATTGGGGAATTCATTCAGGATGTACATTTGTTAGCACACATTTATTTATTTATTTACATTCTCTTATATACCGCGCTATTCTGCATCAGTGCGGTTTACATTGAACAAACTGAAATTACATTGAACAGGGCATTATAACTTGGAGATAACTATTTTACAGGGAACATGGGCTATGGAGGGTTAAGTGGCTTGCCCAAGACCACAAGGAGCACCTGTGGGACTAGAAACCCCAGTCCTTCCGGCCCAAGGTTGCTGTCCTCTAGTCCATTCAGTTCATTGGAACCTTTACAAATACAAATGATAATTTCATAGCAAGTCACTTAGGTAGGAAGTCCAAGTAGGCATTTGTTCTGGGGTTATTTTATTAAGACACATAAGGGGTCATTCGGGCCCTTCCCGATCCCATCTAGCTTCACCACACGTTGTACGGGGAAGGTAGACGGGGGCAGGAAAGGGGCAGATCGGGGGAGGTGTTAGGTCAGACAGTAGGCGATCATCGGCCCCGAATGTACAGGGCCGATTCTAATGTCTGCCCTGTGCGTCCGGAACTGGCAGCTTGCACAGGGCAGGGCAGGCAGTTGGCAGGGTTCAGCAGGTCCAGGGCTGGGAAGTGGCAGGAAGGGGCAGAAGAGATTTCCCACAGCCTGACCCTGGCCTTAGGAGGACAGATCGAGGGTCGGGCTGTGGGGAAAGCATCTTTGTATCCAGTGGCCGGGGATCGCGGCTTTTCAATGGAGTGTGGTGCCATAGCAACCGGACGCCATGGCGCCGCAGCTCCATTGAATTGCCCTGACTGAGTTAGCTAGGGAAGGCCTGTACATGCAGGCCAGTTGGAATCAGGGTCCCGGCCTGCACGTACAAGGCCTCATCATGATTCTGATCCCACAGAGCTAGACATGCCCCTCGGGATCAGAATCGTGACTCCCTCTGTGCATCCGGTTCTGACCGGGCACACAGAGGGCTGGGACAAGCAGATCAGAATCAGGCCCATAGGTGTTTATGTGTCTTAATAAAATTGTCTCACAAAACTTGCAGTAATCACAAATAAATGCACCTGCGTACATGTATACCTGCTTGGGAGATGGTGTAAATTCATAAAATACACATGTACTTCATGACTTCACTTATGCTCTGTCCAAATTCTTTAATGAACATGCCTACTCTTGGGTCATGGAAAAATAGGTGAGAACACTCTCTGTGCCTACTTTATTTATATACACATAATCCCAGGAGCAGTTTTACAAAACTCTTTTCCATGGCTAAAACAGTGTTTACCTTGAGTAAGGTTTATCAAATTCCAGTATACATAAAATCGATTTGGTGTGCATTAACATGCAACTTAACACACCATTGATTTGCACATGTTAAAAGGTTCGAAGGCACGTTAAAAAGTTTCATAAAATGAATGTCTAAAATAAATTGATAATATGCCTGAAAACCAAGAAAAAGTCTGACAAATTTGAAAATGAGCTGAATTTTTTTTTGCTTGTGCACCTTCCTAGTATGCATAACCTATAAAAGATATTGAGGGGAAGAAAGAGTTAAACAGTGGAAATGCTCTATGTTGCTAAGAGTAGGTACAGATTTTGCAAATTACAAGAAACCAAAGATACCTAGAGCTCCCAATGACCATGTTTTTAAACTTTACATAATAATTATGTTTATTTTGGCAGTTCCCCAGAGCAGCTCAGTGAATAGATCTTCCTAAACCCTAGCAGTGTTTTGCAGAATTGAGGCCACAGATCATTTCACATTTCAGGAATCGAATGAACCTATGGGGATTGCATATACCTTTTATAAGGATTCAGATCTTATCGAATCATAATTGTTTTGCCATCCCACATATCTTAACAATTTTGTGCCTTCTTTTCTTGTACTTGCCTCATTAATGACGTTAGTACCACTTGAGGGCAGTATTTTAAAAAAACTAATGATTAATATGGCCTGTCCCTTTGTAAATTATTACACTGAAAATATCAGAGCCATTAGGACTCGCTGGGGTGCAGTAAATAATACTTATGCAGTCCAAAAGCATTTCCAAAGCTATATCTGAAAGGGCTAATGATTAATTTAAGTGACTGCAGCCAAAGTAAGATTCATGTCTTTTCTAGTAGTTGTAATTACATGTAGGTTATAACAATAACACTCTGGGATCACTTACCAGAAACTGAACAGTTTCTCAAAAAACTATCAGAAAAGGCAAAGCCCTGGTAACAAATTCCAGATTTAGATTACGTGTTGAGTGAAAAAGTGGAGGTGTAGTGTACTTCAAGACTGCTGATTTGAGGGTCTGCTAAGTAGACATTTTGTCAGCAGTAGAGTACCCAGCACAGTTAAAGACAATGAAAGAGGGAGACCTCTAAGAAATCAAGTGGGAGGGTTGCAAAAGCATGTGGCAGCAACCCTCCTAAGTCCTCCAGACTACCTGTTCCCTACACACAACCTCTTAGAGTGAAGATAAGTGGGCTGCAGAGAAGACACAGATGAGGGCAGAACATTGGGAGAAGGGAATGTGAATCCTGGGAGGAGAAAGAACTGAGGGATGGGGGAAGAATCAAGCCTGAGGGAGAAGTGAAAGCTAACCTAGGAAGACATTGACTGATGAGGAAAGGAGGAGACTGAGAGAGACAGAGTGGTGGTAACAGGAGGAGAGGAAAATTGAGAGAGAATAAGAACATAAGATACACCATACTGATTCAGACCAAGGTCCATCAAGCCCAGTATCCTGTTTCCAACAGTGGCCAATCTAGCTCACAAGTACCTAGCAGTTTCCCCAAAAGACACAGGTTCCACAATGCTTGTACTGGGGCAAGCAGTGGATATTCTGAGTCCACTCTAATAATGGTTTCCTCCAGAAACTTGTCCAAACCTTTTTTAAACCTGGCTACACTAACAGCTTTTACTACATCCTCCAGTAGCAAATTCCAGAGTTTGATTACATGTCGAGTGAAAAAATATTTCCTCTTATTTATTTTATTATATTATTTTATTTTATTAGTCTTAAATAGGTTAACCTGTAGCTTCATTGCATGACCCCTAATCTTTCTATAATTTGATGGCATAAACAATCGATCTACGTTTACCCGTTCCACTCCATTCATTAATTTATAGATCTCTATCATATCTCCCCTCAGCCATCTCTTTTCAAGGTTGAAGAGCCCTAACCTTTTTAGCCTTTCTTCATAGGAGTATCCTTCCATCCCCTTTACCATTTTGGTGGCTCTTCTCTGTACCTTTTCTAATAACGCTATATCCTTTTTAAGATACAGTGACCAGAATTGCACACAATATTCAAGGTACGGTCACACCATGGAATGATACAGAGACATTATAATATCTTTTGTTTTATTTTCCATTGCTTTCCTTATCATACCTAGCATTCTATTTGCTCTCATGGCCACCGCTGCACACTGGAAGGAGGATTTTTAACATGTTATCTACGAAGACGCCTAAATCTTTTTCCTGGGTGGTGGTTCCTAATTTGGAATCTTGCATTGTGTTACCATAGTTCGGGTTTTTCTTTCCTAGGTACATAACTTTGCACATGTCCACATTAAATTTCATCTGCCATTTGCATGCCCAGTCTTCCAATTTATTAAGATCCTCTTGCAATTTTCCACAATGCTCTTGGGTTTTAACAACTTTAAATAGTTTTGTGTCATCTGCAAATTTGATAACCTCACTCGTTATTCCCATTTCCAGGCAGGGGCGGCCCAAGGGAGGTGCAGGGCCATGTGCGGAGACTCAGTGTGGGGTCTCATTTGCATAAGGGATCTCATTTGCATACATATTTTCATAATGTCAACATGCACTAACTTTTAGTAAACATGCCTCTTAATGAGTGTATGGATAAATAAAGACTAAAAGATTTCTACATTACTATACTCCAATGCCAACCGCCAGGCACATTAGGAAGTACTACAAACACTGCCCATTTAGAACCCATAGCAAACCCATGATATCATAACAGTACTACCAGGACTCATAAAGTACCATACCCTACCTATCAAAAGGCAACATTGCAAATATTAAACCAATACTGGGGAAAGAGAACAAGTGGGACTGTCAAATAGAAACTACATAAATAGAATACCTCAGCTCGGTTTACACATGCAGAACACAGTCCATCGCCAAACTAAAAACAAGGGATCACAATTTAGAAATAGGAAGACAATAATTAAACTGGGAACCCTAAAAGCCAAACTTGGAATGTACAACAACAGTGCACAAATAAAACTACAAATTAATTTCCACTTGTACTAAACAAAATGCAGACGTTAAAGACACACATTTCCCAGAGCTGACATATTCCAGTTAATAAATTCAAAATAAAAAAGTATTTTTCTACCTTTTGTTGTTTGGGCATTTTATTTTTCAGTTGCAATTGTGCCATTCACTTTCTTCTGATTTCTTCTTGTCTTCTGTTGATCTCTCCATTGTCTGCTGTCCATTTGTCATTTCTTCTCTCTTCCAGTTTTTTTCCATTCTCTCTCTACTTCTGCTTTAACATATTCATCTTTCTACTTTTGCTCTTTCCTCCATCTCTTTCTTTATTCCTTTTTCATCCACTCAAATTTACCCCTCCATCCTCAATCCTTACTCTCCTGATACCCTGCCAATCATAGATTTTTCTTCCCTTCCACACAAAATATTTTTCCCTCTCCATTCTCACTCCCACAGCCCCATCCCATTCTAGTCCTTCCCCAAAGTCAGCTCCCTTCTAGTTCCAGCCCCACCCAGCATCCACTCCCTTCTAGTCCCCACATCAGCCCATTTCCAATCCTAGCCACTCCATCAGCTCATTTCCAATTCCAGCACCACATCAGCCCAGTTCCAGTCCTTTCCTAGCCTCACCATCAGTCCATTTCCAGTCTTAGCTCCCCTCCACTCAACCAATTTCCAGTACAAGCCCCCCACTCAACCCATTTCCAGTCCTAGCCCCCCCCCCCACTCAGCCCATTTCCAATCCAAGCCCCCCTATGAGCCTATTTCCAGTCCTAGCCCCTCCATGAGTCCATTTCAATTCAAACCCCCCACAGCCTATTTCAAATCCTAGCCCCCCCAACAGCCCATTTCCTGTCCTATCTTAACCCCTCCATCAGCTCATTTCCAATCCCAGCCTCCCCATCAGCACATTTTCAGTCCTTTCCTAGCCCCACCATCAGCCCATTTCCAATCCTAGTCCCCCAACAGCCCATGTCCAGTCCTATCCTACCCCTCCATTAGCCCATTTCCAGTTCTAGCTCCCCCCAGTCATCCCATTTCCAGTCCAAGTCCCCCTCCCCATCAGCTATTTGCAGTTCAAGCCCCCCTCCACTCAGCCCATTTACAGTCCTAGCTCCCCCCCACTCAGCCCATTTCCAGTCCAAATCCCCTCCCCATCAGTTATTTCCAGTTCAAGCCCCCTCCACTCAGCCCATTTACAGTCCTAGGGGTATGTTTACTAAAGTCCGGAAATTTGCGCGCCGCAAATTAGCGCACGGCAATGCGCCACTTAAACGGTGACAAACGCTCCTAAACACCCCGCACAGGTGCGAGGAACCCCCGTGAATGTGCGCGACACACTAACGGGCCCCGCACAAATACGGGCCCGCAAATGTCCGAAAGAGGCGTGTAACGGCGAACGGAGGGCGGAGGAAGGTCCCCGAGGGGCGGAGAGACGGGGTCAATGGGCGGGTAAGGGGAGGGGAGAGGCTCCCCGCACATGAACGGGGCCGAATTTCCCATGAAAAAATAGCGCGAGTGAAACAGTCGCGCTAGAGGTCATATAAAGGCAAGAGAAACCATTTCCGTTAGCAATGTACAGCAAAACCGGGGAAACCTGCAAAACGTAAGCAGTGTGATACATGTGCACAGCAGAAAGGTGAAAGTAAAAATAGACAATGACCAGAAAATCAATAATAAAAATAGTAATGCAGCTTGTGAACAGTTACAGTAATGGGCAAATATAAAAATCACACCCAGGACAGTCCCAGAAAAAAAGATATGAATTTAGGAAGGGCCATGGAGCTGAGACTCCCCCAAAAATAATTCCCAGCCCTGTGGCTGTCCTGGGTGTCTTCCAAATGGTTGCCCACCAATATCACTGTTGCCCAGCTTAAAAGTAAAGCCCCGGTGTATGTGTCTATTTCTGGGGTTTAGCTGCATGTTTGTCACCACACAAGGTGAATGAGGCCACAGTAAAAGACTGAAGAGCAAGCTGTGCGTCCCCATCCTGACAGGTGTCCTATCACCAGGTACTGCACTGCCTCTGCAGCCACAGTGTGGTGCAGCAGACAGAGCCAGCACCTCCAAAACAGGAGGGTCACAGGTTCAAATCCCAGCTGGGGCTCATGCCAGCCCAGTCCCAATATTTTAACCATCACCAAACAGAGATAGTAAAGACACCCCATTATTGCAGAAAGCATAAACATGTTGCAAACACCCATATTTTACCCTCCAGTGCACATGCACCTGAACAATGGGCATCACCCACAGCCGAGTTCCCCAAATGCAGTCCTGGAGTGGCTCAAACTAATCAGGCCATATGCGTTTGCTAAGATGAGGACATGCCAGCATGTTGGTGGAACAGTACAGAGGGTGGAGGGGGCAGGGGCTGTGAGCCACAGAAGACAGTGGCTTAGCCATGTGCAGTCTGGCACCGTCCACTGCTACAGACAGGCCGTGATGGATGTACAGACATGGACCTCCCAGGGAACCCAGCCAATCTGTGGCTACATGGTGGTGCAGTGCACACAGATAGTGTATGCAAGAACATAAGGTCACAGGTTCAAAGCTCAGCTGGGGCTATGGCCAATTCCACCCACATTTTTGTCCAACAACTAAACTGTGCTGGTAAGGACAAACCTGTAATGCAGAGGAGATAGGCATTGTCTATACGGCTATCATTTCCCATCCAAAGCACATACACCATTAACCGTGGCATCACTCAGATCAGAGTATCCGAAATGCAGACCTGGAGGACCACACACCATTCAGCATCCATGCTGCGGCTAATACTAATGATTGTGCTGCATATCTATGCACCACCCCCATGTTATGCAGATGTAGCACATGCATATCCATGAGGGACATCCTAAAACCAGAACAGTGTCTGACACACCATGACCTGATGTGTGTAACCCATATGAAAGGCATCAACCAACAGGCCATGACACACCCATACCCACAGGCCCCATTGGACAATGCATCCTGGAGAGGCAGGACAGTGGGCCCTGCCTGTAATCCCCAAAAGTAGCAGATGTGTACCTTAGCAATGCCACCCCACACCTACGTACATGGTACACAGCTATCCAAGGTCCCATGTGAAAATATGTTCATAATGATTCAAATGCTCAGTACATGTGTCCCATTGAGCACCACCATAACAATCATTCAGATGTGTGTGTTGTGTGCAGCAGGTCTTGTGTCTGATAGTGCGTACCGCCCTGGGGAGTGACCCCCAACAGTCTATGCCTAACATATCCATGCCTGTAGTGTCACCAGGACTGGTGTGTTGGCCAGAGCTGTCAAACCTCTCGATTGTAGCACAAAAGAGGACCAACCTGGGTAATGGTCACAGCAATGTGAAACATCATCAGACACACCCAAGAAAGGCAGGGCCAAAATATATGAATGTTGGAAGGGTCACCAGCCCCTGCGGCATAAATGTTGAATGATCACACATTGATGTAGGATAGAGCAGGTTTCCCCACAGCAATGGACAGGTCCCCTATGGCATGCACATGTTGCACAACAGCATGTGTGAGTTGGGGGGAATGTGCAGTAGAGGTAGTTGCCTACATGCACACTGTATGGTTTAAAACTGTGCGCCCCCAGCACCAGTAGCAGAAGGGCCTGTAGCATGTTGGCAGAACTTTACTGGTATCTGAGGGGGCCAGTGGCAGGTGGCCAGAGAAGATGGAGGCTGAGCCAATGCCATGTGGGTGCACCGGACCACAACAGAAAGGCCCGCTATGACAAACAGACATGCCATCTCCAGGGTCCACATTCACTCTGTGACTGCAGTGTGGTGCAGGGGACACAGCCAGTGTGCTGGGGAGCCAAAGATTACCAGTTCAACTCCCAGCTGGGGCCAGCAGCAACACTGTGCACATATTTTACCCACCAGTAAAACGTGAGAGGAAATCAAAACATGTCTTGCAGATAACAACAGCATGTTCAGAGGACCTCTATTTTACCATAAGGATCACTTACCCCTCAAATATGTACAACACCTACAGCAGAGTCCACACAATGCATCACTGGAGGGCCACATGTCAGTCAGCTGTGATGCTGTACCCAATATAGGCCCATGTCAGCATGGTGGCGGATGCCAACTGCTGGCAGAGGGGGCAGAGGCTGCTGCCCCACAGCAGATCCTGGCCTAGCCACCCTCATGTGGCTGCAGTACAATCCAACAGACAGGCCCTGTGTGACAAACAGCCATGGACTCCCCTGGGAATGTACTGTTGCTGTGCTAAGACGGTGGTGCAGTACATGTAGCAAGTGCCTCCAAGCACAGAAGGCCCCAGGTTCAATTCCCGGCTGGGGCACCTGCCATCACAGTCCCAATGTTTTACCCATTCGCGAAACCTTAAAGTAAAGAATGGAACTCCCGTGCTGAGAACATAAGTGTTGGTCACGATACCATAGTTTGCTATAAATACCACACACCACATAAACATATGCCTCACCCACAGCAGAGTCCCCCATATGCAGCCATGGAGGCTCACACATCAATCAGGTTGTCTGATGTCTGCACGAAAGATGTGTGTGATGCAGGTGAGTTGAACACCACCATGGTATGCAGCTGTATCACAGGCATATTAATCACAGATAGCATGAAAGCCCAACAAGTGTTTGATTCACATTGACTGTAGTTGTGCAAACCTCCCTAGAGCAGTGGGCAACAGGGGCAGAAACAGTTGCACCTGCAGGCACCATTATTGGAAGACCGATGAAGTGGCAGGATGTAGGGCCCTGTGTGGCGTTCAGAAAACTAGCATGTGCATACATCAACAATCCCACACTACACATTTGGAGATGTCACACATATATCCAAAGCAATATATGATCACTGACCGATAAAAATGCTCATGCTACGCACAAGCAGAACAGCGAGCTGTCACAAACCAACGTCTCTGATGTATGTGCAATGTGTGTCAGGTCAGATCTCCTTCAGAGAGTAGCACCCTGGGAAATTACTCCAAAAGTACATCCCAACGTTGCCATGCCCACACTGTGCTCATCACTGTTATGTTGGCCATGGCTCCCAAATAACACCACATCTGTTCAATGTTGTCCTAGGTGTGGGGAGTGTGTGTCTGTCTATCCAGTGTGTGGTGGCTGTCAACACCTCCCACAGACCACACTAATAGCACCGTTGCCATTATTGGCCTGCCAATGTGCATAATGAGGAGCAAAGTACTGTGGGTACACAACAAACAGGGTGGCTGGAGCAGGATGCAGCTACACAGGGCAAATGTGCATGCCTAGGACCATGCTGTGCCTTGCTATCACCCCCACAGACATGGTGTCCATAGCATGCCTTGTGTGGAGGTCACTCTCCCCCTGAACGATCAGTGACCATGGCATGGCTAGGTCCCGACATAGTGCCATATAATAGTTCTCTCATGTGATATATATGGGTGCTGTGTATATGTGAGGCCCAATCACTGAGGTAATTGTGCGGTGGGTGTGCTGACATCCCAGTTATGGGTGCACACAGTCTCCCTGGTAGCATGCACCATGGACTGGCCAGTGGCCTGTCTGCAGTTTGCATGTGTCTGGCTAGAACACCGTGCAGGGTCAGTAGCTGGGCACAGAATGTGCCTGCTGCTGGAAAATGTCAGATGGTGTTGGTGAGCTTAGGCTCTCAGGCCATACTGTCTGTCTGCCGCACCCTGAAATATGGATGCGTCCATAATAGCAGTGAGTGACCCGTAGGTTTTCTGTACCACAGCTGGACCCAGTCTGCTGATGGTGGCAGCTACACGCACCATAGCTGGGATGTAGAATGTGGATATGTTTTGTTTGGGGAAACTGTTTGCACAGGGAAGGTTTGGTGGTCAGACATACCCGGCCTATAGGTCCTGTAACCTCCTCTCCCCCACCACCCCTGCAAATATATCATGAAGGGCAGGCCACCCACACAGGATATGCCCCTTTCAGGAACATTGTAGCTCACAAGGCCCAGCTGGGTCTTGGAGACAGAAATGGTCAGATGTGCCAAACTATCAGACATTGGCAAACAAATTGATATGATGTATAGGCCATCTCAGCCAGGATAGGTGCTGTGTGTCTCACCTCACCCTCAGGGTGAGCAACAGACACACACACTGGGATGGTCAGTACCCACTCTGCACAAGAAACACAGAAGGTCAATGTCCAACACGAGGCCGAGGTGCTGTGGGGTTGCACACCCTATCACTGGACCATCACTAGACTGCTGCCTTGCATGTGCAGTGCATCATGGGTGCGACTGGATCGACTACACCCTGGTAACTGCAGCACAAAGTCTGCAGAGGTTATATTCTAGCCAGACAGACCTCTCATCACAGCCACAGAGCTGTAGTCCCCTGGTGACTGCAATGCCTCTGAAGTGAAAGGTTGTTGGTTCAAATCCAAAGTGTGTGTGTATAAGCAAAGTGATTTATATATTGTCCTTGGCCCCTATACGCCGCCAGTCAGCAGCAGTGCAGGTCTGAATCTATATAATTATGCATGTCCTCTATACCGCTTTTTCCAAAGATCAAAGGCGGTGTACACTTAACATATAATGAACATGGTTTTACATGGAACAGCGCCTACATTGCATAAAAATAACATACATTGAAGATGACATTGTAACATATAGCAAACATTTTGAAGGTTCATGGGGACTGTCAAGCCTGGAATGTGTGTAATGTCCTGTAGTACTGGCAATTCCGAAACCATCACAGTGCATTAACCCAAGTCCACCCTATACGGTTGTGTAAGGAGCACATGATGCAGACAGCACTGTGAGGATCACAGAGATTCCAGCACTATTTCACAGTCAGGGACCTGTCACTGGCTGCACTCACCAAGAATCACACTGTGGATGGAAACATGCAACCTCTGGCTCCACAGGTATCAAGGTTAGGTGTGGGCCACAGCTCGATTGCTAAGAACAGATGCCTGTCTGGTGAAAGAGGCAGGCATGCAGACAGTGTGCAATGGTCACCAGGGGTGCGCTGTTCCATTGGTGAGAATGGTGTACTGCACATGATGTATGTAGCAGTGTGAGGGTCTTGCCAATAGCAGCACCTCTGTAATGTGGAAACCGGTCTGGGGCAGGTAACAATGTTGCAATGTATGAAGATATATGTCTGGTGCAGCACAGATGTACATGAAAAAAACCATGGCTACTGTTGCACTCAAGTATGAGAATGTGTGATGCCTGAGACAGGCAGTCCTGAGCTCAACTGGAAGATGTAACCCATGACGGCTGGTTAAGCAGTCCATGTATCAACCATTGAGCTATTTTGCAAAAACCAGGACTGTATGCCGTCACACATACCAAAGGATAATGTGCAGTGTGGTGACATGGGGACCCACATAGTCCTGTAATGTCCAACACGCAACCTACTTTGCGTGTGCAATGCTCATATATGAATCTCCCCCCCAACCCCGATGGCAACCACCACAAAATGTCTGTCCAGACATGGAGATACACCACACAACATATTGCACTGGCACACAACCCCCTATCACCAGGTTGAGTGACACCTGATGCTGATGGTTTGTCTGCACCCATAACTAGTAGTGTCTGAGCACTACCTGCTATGTGACACACATAGCACACCTCATCTGACAATGCATCAGCAATCAGTTGCTATGTGTCCAGAGGTTCAATACCACACTGTGTGGACAAGGGTAAACCATAATAATAATTGTTTGTCAAAGTGACATTAGAGACACCCCAGTAACTATGTAATTAGGCACAGAACAGTAAACATATTTTGAGCACAACCATTACAAATCAATATGAATGGTGCGTGTAGATAGTATTTGCAATTTGCAGACGCACAGCCATGCGGAGCGCACGGGCGTGCAGAGATCTGACGCGCAGCCATGCGAAACGCACGTGCGCGATACGTCACGCGCAATTCCGGAAGTTGCGCCGGGAGCGTCCGCGCGTCACCACGCCCAGAAACAAACATGGCGTCCCGAACCAGGAAGCCGGCTTTTAGCCACAGAGAGCTGTGCCACCTGGGCTCCCTGATAGCCCAAAAGCAGCACAAGCTGTTCCCAGGGCCCTCCAGGAAAAAGAACATGGGGAGGGTCCTGAGGGCCTGGGAGAGGGTGACCAGGCGTTTTAACAGGCAGGCAGACCATCCACGGGAGGTAAGTGAATGGACCTAGGTCAAAATAAACATACACACATACAGGGTTGATGTCAGCTGTCCATGCTGTTGTGTGTAAGTAGTCTGTATAAGTTTAGTGTAGCAGGTGAAACACATGCCATATACATGTGGTATCACATCTGATTGTGTGGCCATGTAGCCAGGTGTTGACGGTTTGTGCCAAAGAGGGCATGATGGCCCCCTGGCGTCATGACAGCTGCTGGTGTTGATACAGCAAAGCAGACTGTAACAAACCTAGGCCATGCATCTGCATAAGGAGCGTATGCAAACATCCTGTGTTGATGGCGGTATCTGCATCAGCAGGGTAACACATAGGGTTAACCATCAGGGGTGGTGCAATGTTAAGCACATGGGGCCTCAGACATACAGGTGATCTGGGGTTGTCTGCCAATGTTGTTTAATACATCCACCCTGTCCTCAGGGGTCCAGAGAGCCCCTCAAAGTGTGCACTCAGTCACTCTGTGGATATGTGTGTGTGTCAGAACGTTCTGGGGATCACCATCACCATCTCCAGGAGTCTACAGGGCCACACAAAGCGGTCCCCACACCCACTGGGGATATGGCTGTGTGTACTAATGTAGATGGAAGCATCCCCCTACCTCCAGGGGGCCAGTGAGAACATTCAAAGTGGGCTCTGTGTCACCCTGGAGATATGGCTGTGTGTACTAATGTAGTTGGAAGCATCCCCCTACCTCCAGGAGTGCAGAGAGGCCATCCAAAGTGGGCTCTGTGTCACCCTGGAGATATGGCTGTGTGTACTAATGTAGTTGGAAGCATCTCCCTACCTCCAGGAGTGCAGAGAGACCATCCAAAGTGGGCTCTGTGTCACCCTGGAGATATGGCTGTGTGTACTAATGTAGTTGGAAGCATCCCCCTACCTCCAGGGGGCTAGAGAGGCCATCCAAAGTGGGTTCTGTGTCACCCTGGAGATATGGCTGTGTGTACTAATGTAGTTGGAAGCATCCCCCTACCTCCAGAGGGCCAGAGAGGCCATCCAAAGTGGGCTCTGTGTCACCCTGGAGATATGGCTGTGTGTACTGATGTAGTTGGAAGCATCCCCCTACCTCCAGGGGGCCAGTGAGAACATTCAAAGTGGGCTCTGTGTCACCCTGGAGATATGGCTGTGTGTACTAATGTAGATGGAAGCATCCCCCTACCTCCAGGAGTGCAGAGAGGCCATCCAAAGTGGGCTCTGTGTCACCCTGGAGATATGGCTGTGTGTACTAATGTAGTTGGAAGCATCCCCCTACCTCCAGGAGTGCAGAGAGGCCATCCAAAGTGGGCTCTGTGTCACCCTGGAGATATGGCTGTGTGTACTAATGTAGTTGGAAGCATCCCCCTACCTCCAGGAGTGCAGAGAGACCATCCAAAGTGGGCTCTGTGTCACCCTGGAGATATGGCTGTGTGTACTAATGTAGTTGGAAGCATCCCCCTACCTACAGGGGGCCAGAGAGGCCATCCAAAGTGGGCTCTGTGTCACCCTGGAGATATGGCTGTGTGTACTAATGTAGTTGGAAGCATCCCCCTACCTCCAGGAGTGCAGAGAGGCCATTCAAAGTGGGCTCTGTGTCACCCTGGAGATATGGCTGTGTGTACTAATGTAGTTGGAAGCATCCCCCTACCTCCAGGAGTGCAGAGAGACCATCCAAAGTGGGCTCTGTGTCACCCTGGAGATATGGCTGTGTGTACTAATGTAGTTGGAAGCATCCCCCTACCTCCAGGGGGCCAGAGAGGCCATCCAAAGTGGGCTCTGTGTCACCCTGGAGATATGGCTGTGTGTACTGATGTAGTTGGAAGCATCCCCCTACCTCCAGGGGGCCAGTGAGACCATTCAAAGTGGGCTCTGTGTCACCCTGGAGATATGGCTGTGTGTACTAATGTAGATGGAAGCATCCCCCTACCTCCAGGAGTGCAGAGAGGCCATCCAAAGTGGGCTCTGTGTCACCCTGGAGATATGGCTGTGTGTACTAATGTAGTTGGAAGCATCCCCCTACCTCCAGGAGTGCAGAGAGACCATCCAAAGTGGGCTCTGTGTCACCCTGGAGATATGGCTGTGTGTACTAATGTAGTTGGAAGCATCCCCCTACCTCCAGGAGTGCAGAGAGACCATCCAAAGTGGGCTCTGTGTCACCCTGGAGATATGGCTGTGTGTACTAATGTAGTTGGAAGCATCCCCCTACCTCCAGGGGGCCAGAGAGGCCATCCAAAGTGGGCTCTGTGTCACCCTGGAGATATGGCTGTGTGTACTAATGTAGTTGGAAGCATCCCCCTACCTCCAGGAGTGCAGAGAGGCCATTCAAAGTGGGCTCTGTGTCACCCTGGAGATATGGCTGTGTGTACTAATGTAGTTGGAAGCATCCCCCTACCTCCAGGAGTGCAGAGAGACCATCCAAAGTGGGCTCTGTGTCACCCTGGAGATATGGCTGTGTGTACTAATGTAGTTGGAAGCATCCCCCTACCTCCAGGGGGCCAGAGAGGCCATCCAAAGTGGGCTCTGTGTCACCCTGGAGATATGGCTGTGTGTACTGATGTAGTTGGAAGCATCCCCCTACCTCCAGGGGGCCAGTGAGAACATTCAAAGTGGGCTCTGTGTCACCCTGGAGATATGGCTGTGTGTACTAATGTAGTTGGAAGCATCCCCCTACCTCCAGGAGTGCAGAGAGGCCATCCAAAGTGGGCTCTGTGTCACCCTGGAGATATGGCTGTGTGTACTAATGTAGTTGGAAGCATCCCCCTACCTCCAGGAGTGCAGAGAGACCATCCAAAGTGGGCTCTGTGTCATCCTGGAGATATGGCTGTGTGTACTAATGTAGTTGGAAGCATCCCCCTACCTCCAGGAGTGCAGAGAGACCATCCAAAGTGGGCTCTGTGTCACCCTGGAGATATGGCTGTGTGTACTAATGTAGTTGGAAGCATCCCCCTACCTCCAGGAGTGCAGAGAGACCATCCAAAGTGGGCTCTGTGTCACCCTGGAGATATGGCTGTGTGTACTAATGTAGTTGGAAGCATCCCCCTACCTCCAGGAGTGCAGAGAGACCATCCAAAGTGGGCTCTGTGTCACCCTGGAGATATGGCTGTGTGTACTAATGTAGTTGGAAGCATCCCCCTACCTCCAGGAGTGCAGAGAGACCATCCAATGTGGGCTCTGTGTCACCCTGGAGATATGGCTGTGTGTACTAATGTAGTTGGAAGCATCCCCCTACCTCCAGGAGTGCAGAGAGACCATCCAAAGTGGGCTCTGTGTCACCCTGGAGATATGGCTGTGTGTACTAATGTAGTTGGAAGCATCCCCCTACCTCCAGGAGTGCAGAGAGACCATCCAAAGTGGGCTCTGTGTCACCCTGGAGATATGGCTGTGTGTACTAATGTAGTTGGAAGCATCCCCCTACCTCCAGGGGGGCAGAGAGGCCATCCAAAGTGGGCTCTGTGTCACCCTGGAGATATGGCTGTGTGTACTGATGTAGTTGGAAGCATCCCCCTACCTCCAGGGGGCCAGAGAGGCCATTCAAAGTGGGCTCTGTGTCACCCTGGAGATATGGCTGTGTGTACTAATGTAGATGGAAGCATCCCCCTACCTCCAGGAGTGCAGAGAGGCCATCCAAAGTGGGCTCTGTGTCACCCTGGAGATATGGCTGTGTGTACTAATGTAGTTGGAAGCATCCCCCTACCTCCAGGAGTGCAGAGAGACCATCCAAAGTGGGCTCTGTGTCACCCTGGAGATATGGCTGTGTGTACTAATGTAGTTGGAAGCATCCCCCTACCTCCAGGAGTGCAGAGAGACCATCCAAAGTGGGCTCTGTGTCACCCTGGAGATATGGCTGTGTGTACTAATGTAGTTGGAAGCATCCCCCTACCTCCAGGAGTGCAGAGAGACCATCCAAAGTGGGCTCTGTGTCACCCTGGAGATATGGCTGTGTGTACTAATGTAGTTGGAAGCATCCCCCTACCTCCAGGAGTGCAGAGAGACCATCCAAAGTGGGCTCTGTGTCACCCTGGAGATATGGCTGTGTGTACTAATGTAGTTGGAAGCATCCCCCTACCTCCAGGGGGCCAGAGAGGCCATCCAAAGTGGGCTCTGTGTCACCCTGGAGATATGGCTGTGTGTACTAATGTAGTTGGAAGCATCCCCCTACCTCCAGGAGTGCAGAGAGGCCATCCAAAGTGGGCTCTGTGTCACCCTGGAGATATGGCTGTGTGTACTAATGTAGTTGGAAGCATCCCCCTACCTCCAGGAGTGCAGAGAGACCATCCAAAGTGGGCTCTGTGTCACCCTGGAGATATGGCTGTGTGTACTAATGTAGTTGGAAGCATCCCCCTACCTCCAGGGGGCCAGAGAGGCCATCCAAAGTGGGCTCTGTGTCACCCTGGAGATATGGCTGTGTGTACTAATGTAGTTGGAAGCATCCCCCTACCTCCAGGAGTGCAGAGAGACCATCCAAAGTGGGCTCTGTGTCACCCTGGAGATATGGCTGTGTGTACTAATGTAGTTGGAAGCATCCCCCTACCTCCAGGAGTGCAGAGAGGCCATCCAAAGTGGGCTCTGTGTCACCCTGGAGATATGGCTGTGTGTACTAATGTAGTTGGAAGCATCCCCCTACCTCAAGGGGGCCAGAGAGGCCAACCAAAGTGGGCTCTGTCACCCAGGTGATATGGTGCAGTGTGACACAGCAGATGAGCCAATCACCCGTATCTCAGGCACACATGATACATGCGTTGTGTGGGCAGGGTGTCAACATGTTGCAATGCTGTATCCTGATGATGATGTGCCCTGGCACACACAAGACCCTGGTGGCGGGGGAGCTGATCGTGACGGAGGGTATGTCAGGCAAATGTGTGCAATAAGGTATAGTGGTCTGGCTGCACGGCATCCGCAGTCCAGGGGCCACATAGCCCAGGACAAACACTGTAGATGTATGGAGATGATATGTAGGATGCAGATCTGGATGCGCGTGAGCAAATACCCACACACAGTATCTCCAAGAACCAGGTCACAACCTCTGCAATGGCAACCTGTCCACAGCTATGTATGTTGATTCAGGTCGCTCCTACCCACAGCCCACAGGCATACCGCCCCTGTGTGCATAGGTATCTCACAGATGCCCTTGAAAGGTTGCAAGCACACAGTCAGGTTGGCCCAGATAGCCTAAGAGGCACACATGACCAGAGGTGCGAATAGCCCATAGTGTGTGCAGTGACACCTCCCAGACACATACACGACACAGGTTAGAGGAACATAAGAACACCCGATACGCCTGTTTGGGACAGATGCCTGTCCACCATGACCAGTATGCTATGTCCAACATTTGCCAAGGTTGGACTGACGTAGCTATCAACATCCCCATGACATACAGGATACACTGATCCTGTAGTGGTATGGCAAGTGACATCTCTGGCTATGTACAAAGGCATGTGTCATGGACGTGTCCCCTGCCAAGGTGCATAGGGGAACCCACCCAATGTCTCATGTGTCTTCAAACACCCATGTGTGCTGGTAAATACTGTTGCCATTGGTCGTGGAGTGCATGGCATGTGTACATAGTGTGACCCCAAATGTGTTTGATGTAACACCCACAGGGTGACAGGGCTGAGCATGGACACCATCAGTGGCCACAACACATGGACATGGCAATGCCATGTCTCTCAAGGGTGCCAAAGGGAAACAGATATGTGCGCTATGGGAGACCTGCACAATGCACATAGGTGTGACTGCACACATGGCAACACACACAGCTAGGCATGTAGGTTGTACTGGGTACAGCTACACATCTGGAACAAGCAGGAATGAGCTGACACATGATGGTACCTGATGGCCTGTTGAGGCCAGCATGCCACAGCTCCCCACCAGACATCTGGTAAGCACAGGGGGGGATCACACAGCACCTGTCACCTTCCCTGATGTCAGCCCAAAATGCTGCACCCCAGATCATTAGGTTAGTCCGACTCCCCATCTCTGTGTCCCTGTATGTGCACTACACCCGACGTTATAGCCATCCCTGTGTCTGTGCCTGCTGATGCCGCCAGAACCGTTGATACTGGTGTATGTGAAAGACCCTCACCAGTGGTTGTGTGGACCTCACCGAAGCACAAGACAAGGGGGTCCTTGGCAATGACACACCCATGTCCTCACAATATCTGTGCCCAGTCCAAAGCCACAACACCAGCATGGAAGCCACGCCCTGTGTCAGGGGACTGACGTGGGGGGTGCTGATCCCTCCCCAGTCACTGTCAGCCATGCCCAGTGTGCTGACTGCCGAGGGCCCTCATGTGCGATGTCACGATGATTGTACAGTGGGTTGGCACACAGGGGTGGTAGGCTGAAGCAGGCAGCCAGGCACAGTGGCCACCACCACACAAACATGGCTGGGTGGGGAGCAATGTCCCCTGTGCAGCCCCATGTTCCCTGTGTATCACATCTGACACAACATACAGTGTGCTGGTTCTAAAGGGGTCCCGAACCCTAGCACATGGGGTTTCCCTGGTGGTGGGACTGAGGAGCGCACACTGCACAAACATCCCTGGTGGTATCACTGGCCATGAAAAGCGACTCAGTGCCCACAGCAAGGTATGGGGTCAGCAGATGTGTCTAAACCCCATGTGCCATGCTGAGTGGCATGGGCTGTGACAGTTAAATAGACACACGCAGAGCAAGTGTCACCAGCGCACAGGGTGCTGGCCACAAAACATGCTAGTGCAGCTAGCCCTGCCCCAACAGGGTATCTGTAACCACCCCATACCACACACATGGTGTGACTACAGGCCACAAAGATGATGGCCACAGCATGGGCATATGGACCATCAGTGCATGTGTTTGGCATGTGGTACCCATTGGTGCAGGGTCACACCTGGTAGTATGCGCCTCTGTCCTAGTACCGCAGTCTGCCACATCCCCCAGGGACAATACACGTCCAACCCGCTGTGTTGACCAGTGAATGTGACCACTCAGAGGATAGTACTGTCAATTGCAAGGGGGTGCCTGCATGTCCCAACACACAACTGTTGTTGGGCGATGACATGTCCCACCAGGGGCTGCCATGTCCTGTGGGCAGGGTCCAATCACGTGCAGTCACAACTGATGTACAACACCGGACACATGAGGTAGACAACCCCACCATACACAGACCTCATGGGAGGATGCTACACCTACAGGAAACCCAAACGTGCAGGTTATCCCCATGAACAGGATGGGATACACCCCCCAACAACCCCCCACATGCCGTACAGCTATATAACAGCTATGCTGCGTTGACGTCACCTGCGTCCCCAGAGAAAAGGCACCCTAATCGTACCAGTGTGGGGTACGCAGGTATGCTGAGGACAGCATGACACAGAGGACATGCCGTGAAACAGCTTGGTAGGTGCCCATGAACAATGATGCCTAGCTCGCAGTTTGTGCCATGCATCCCTGCTGTCACCCAGGATACTGTCCAGAACCCTGTTCCCTGTGGATGGCATGGATGTGGGTCTGCCAACATCGCTGACACCTAGATGCGCACCTCACACATGACAAGTGTGAGGTCCAGGTAGGCCATGTCAGGCATGCCTGTGGCAAACGAAAATCATGCTTACAGTGTCGCATTGGAATGGTGACGGGGCATAGTTAGGGTCCCTGCCATTGCCATTGTGGCACGGACCTGTGGCTGCATTGCTGCACCAGCAATGGACCACCTGTCATAGGATGAGGTGTGATCCACCCCCTGTATGTGTCTCCCACTGTCAAGCACAATCCCCATGCAAACATCCCGAGCGTGGATGCTGACAGGCCAGTCCTGGCCAGGTGGTCCCAGAAACGATGCGTGCGCAACTGAAGGACCACCCACAAACCCCCTCTGTGCAGCACGAATGGATGCTAGCAGTCAGATGCCCAACATGGCACACCCCCAGCTTAAGATGATATAACTGGCAGCGACACACAAAACATCACATGTGGGAGACACCCAGACGTATATGGTCCACCAGCGACACCACCCACAGGACCCCAGGGTACCTGGTGAGTTCTCCCCCCCCCTTGCCCATCCACGGAAACATCTGTAGTCTATCCCATGAGGCCCATGTCCACCCATGCATGTGTTGTGGGACAGACCATAGGACGCCTGGAACATGCCCAGCACATGAGGCAGCCCAGGAGACACCCCCGAACAACCCCTCCACCCACAACATAACATCGGAACATTTCCCAGAAGCAGACCCCATCAGACCCCAGGGGATATGTGTGAGAGAGGTCAGGAGGGATACACGTGTTAGCACCCCAAGAAATGGACGGTGTGTTCCACAGCCCCTATCTGTGCACACCTGAGTCAACCGGAGGGAACAGACACATCTGGGACCCCACAGGACTGGCCAGGTCTATCCCTGCGATAGGTGGACATATGTCACGACCTTAAACATTTATTACCATTCCCCCACAGGCCACACTAACCCCCCCACCCGAGCACATGGATGACGGCAACCATGTGCACAGCCACCCCTCAGTCCGTCAGTCCACAGAGTATCCCCTATATTGGTAGGGGTGGGGCGGCTCAACACACAGCTCACACCCTGGGTCCAGACACAGCACACACAGTATGCACATGGTGCATGGCTGTGAAAGCTGCCGAGCTGTGTGGCAGGGCACATGTGTATAACCACACCTGGACGTGATGGACATCTGGAAAAAGCCACTGCAGGGGGTAGGCCTGCTTCCCCTCCCACACACCAGGTCCATGCTACGATGTATGTGGTTGCAGAGATACCCTGGGAGCTGGCACAGCCCCTCGCACATCTCATTGTGGTCACACGAGCATGACAGCTTCGCAGACTGACAACAACACACCAGCTGCAGCTGTGACATCCCTGCATTGTGCACATTGGAACATGGGACCTGCAAGTAAATCACCACCTAGACCCTGAAATGCACCAGCAGGTGGGTCACATGGACGCATCATGGGCCCCATCCTAGTCTGTCTGTGTGCATGTCAACACACGAGCAACGACATGGAGACTGCAGATGACCAACAAGGGCCAGTACTGCTCAGCTGGGGGCCCACATAGGGATGCTCTGTGTGATAGGGATGCTGTGAAACACCAATCACAAACATACACATCCCTGAGCCAACCCCCATAGGGAATGTCACAGATCCCTAATGTGTGGGTGAGCTGCCACACAGGGCACACACATTATGGGGTGCATACCCTGCCAATGGTGCCCAGGGGGCGCCACCAATGGTGACTATGTCCCACGTGAAGCATGGGACCACAGACACACCCACCATGGACAGCTGCTGTCAATGCACAGCTGGGATGTGTCTGGCAAGGTAGATCATCTCCCCTAGGTGATATTTCCCCCCCTCATCCACTGTGTGTCTGTCACGCCCCACCGGTTGCCCCCGTCGCTCCTCTCCCTCTGTCCATCATTGTGCCAAACACCATTCCACCAATGTCATGTGTGGCTGTGGTGATATGGGTGGGTCAGCATGCAGTCAACATGTGATGCTGCTGAGAGCTGCCCTATGTGACACTGCATGTGTGTGCCAGCTAGGCTCGTCTGATACTGCTGTGACACAGCTGTGCAAACCTACACCCACATGTCCAAGGCAAGGGCTTCCGGGGTTGTGTCACGCAGCTGTATATGCCACAAACAGCAGGGGTGGTGCTGCAGGTACATGCGTCACACACAGGGCAATGTAATCTGGTTGTCTGCTCCAGTGACAGGTGTTAGGTGCTGACCACAGACAACGTTTATATATCCACAGGTGGAGGACCTGAGGAAAAAAGCGCGGGAGCTGCGGCATTACCACCCGGAGTTCCTGGAGAGGTGCAGGAGGGAGCGACAACAGCACCATGATGGTCAGTATTGCCAGGGCTAGGTTGCAGGTCAGGTCGGCCATGGGACCACCAGCCTGTGTCTCACCTGTATCTGTAAATGTTGTATGTGACACACATGGATGTGCCCTGATGTCTGTCATCCTTCACAGACAGTGATACCAGCGATGGGGCGCCACACACCTCCAGCTATTGCCTGCGCAGACCCACCAGCCGGCACGCGAGGCAGGAGGAGCCAGACGCGGAGGAACAGGAGGGGCCGACGGAGGAAGAGGAGGAGGTGGCCATGGAGGCGGAGCCACTCCATGTGACAGATGTGGGGGAGGAGGAGGGGGAGGAGGAGGACGTCACCCCACCCACCCATGACCAGGGGGATGAGGAGGAGGAGGAGGAGGACGATGATGTCCTGATAGTGGGTGCAGGGGAGGGGGGAACAGGGGGTCTGGGTGGAGGCAGGGTGGGGGGAGGGAGGGGCACGGACAGGCCAGGGAGGGTGGGGGGAGGGTGCACAGGGAGGGGGGAGGGGCGGGAGGGGGGTGGTGGCAAACACAGCCCAGCACAGGGCCGAGGGGGCAGCAGCCAGACACTGCAGGCATCTGCACGGCATGGGTGGCAGCATGAGCGTGCACCACCCAGGGCCACTGTCACACCACATGCACATGCCAGCACACAGACTGCAGCCACTGTGTGTCTGTGTGCTGGCAGGTGCATGGACGAGGTGTTAGTGGCCCTGGCTGATGCACGACATGACACCCATGTCGTGTTACATGCGGTGCAGTCTCTGACTGTGGCTGTTCGGCAGGTGGCAACTGATGTGGTGCATTTGGCATCCCGGTTACCACCTGCCGAAGAGCATCACAGGTACCAGCGATGGCACCTGTGATGCCCCCATGTGCCCTGTGCTGGGCTGTGTTCACCCCCCTGAGTGTGTGTTGTGGGTTTGGGCATGTTGGCCATTGTTAATGTTGGACCAAATAAAGTTTACATACTTTCGTAACCCAATGGTCACGTGTCATTCCTACATTCAACATGTATGCAAGCACGGGATATGTATTGCGACCTGCAGGGCCAGGTGGGGCGGACATGGGTGTCATACGTGTCGTGCGCGCACATGCAGTCAGAGGGGCCATATATGTGTGGGGCTGTGGGTACTGGGTGGGGCCATGGGATGCCGCCTGGTGGGGGTCCACCCAAATTACACTGACACATGGATGTGTGCTATGTAGCCCCATGTGTTGCTGACTGCCTGGACCACCTGACACATGACACCCCTGTCTGCCTTATGATAAGGAAGCTTATCATAGCTCAGGTAGGAGCTATAGAAAATATGATGTGACCCTGAACAAGCAACCTGTCAGTTCTGGTAGAAGCAAGAAAACAGAGTTGTCACATAAAAGACTACCAGTCCCAGATTGCACCAGGTTTCCAGCAGCCATGAGAGGGGCTGACGTGAGGAAATGTGTGTGCAAACAAGAGAGCTATGAGGTAATCCCTAAGCACTCATCTCAAAGGGCAGGGCCTGATTCAAGACAGCTGCGCTGTGTTAGGGAGCAGCACACATTAGAACAGGATAAGAATAGAGCTTATTCTTCAGATAACAGTTTCAAGAACAGCTTCAGCAACTGCTACAGAGGGAGGAAGAGATACAGAGACAGAGACAGCAACGGCTACAAGCTCAAGCACCAGTATCACCTGGTGAAACAGAAGCCAAGCCAAGCAGATAGAGAGAGAAGGAAACTCTCTGGATGGAAGAGAAGAAAGGCCATTGGAAGGTCTGGGAGATTCCAAGGCAGTACTCATACTGGGAGGTAGTCCAAAAGCCAGCAGAGTCCATTGGACTGGATTCAGCCAGAGGAATGGAGTGGCAGAGATAGGAATCACCAGTGGCTACCTGTAAGAGAGAAGACTGCATGTGGAAGGGACGTTCAGACCAAGGCCAGAAGGTATGTGAGAGGAGATCCAGTGTCCAGGGATCAAGATTGGAAGGCTGGACATCAGAATTGGGTTACATATTGGCCAGGCTATACAGAGAGGAATAATGATAGCAGGAGAGGCTCAGGTATGAACACTGATCCAGACCCTATCTATAATAGAGAATGGCAGCAAGGGAATAAGCATTCTCATGATAGTGCCTTAATGAAAGACTCGTCTGTGCCAACGTATGATAATGACCCTATGCTGATTGATACAGCAGATGAAAGTACAGTTTATATGGACTGTTCTCTATCTAGATGCTATTGCTAGCTTTCTCTGAGCAAACACATCAGCCATCACAAAGAAACCTAACTTTGTTCTTTATTCCCACTGCAAACAGCTCTTAAAGCAGGATTTGGGCTCACACAGTAGCAGCCAGCCAGCTAAAGGCTTTCAGCTGGTCCATTGATAGTAATGAGGGCTGCACATGATTGTGTGTGTGAGCAAGGGAGAATCACTGCTGAGATCGGCGTGGAAAATAAGCAGAGGTTAACCTAACCAGCAAAGTTTATTCTTTACTTTGTGCCTTTGTATTTGTTAATTATTTGCTAATAAAACATTAGCTAATTGCCTGACATGCTGAAGGTTGTTTCTGGTTTACTTTGTGACCTTTTGTTATCCATTTTAAACACTGCAAGCAAGTAACCTCATTTATAGTGCTATCAAGCATACATGTGCTGGGTGAATTAAACCCCATCAATAAAAGAAGTATGTTATTGATCTTACCACATGGTTTCACAACTCAAATTATTGTCATCAGCTGTGTTTGGGAGTGAATGAACTACAATACCCACAATACCTTGCAAGAATCATATGTATATATGCATCGTCAAGATTGTGTAAGCTCTCACCCTAGGCAGCCGTCTGACAGCCGTTACCACCCACATGCCCGAGGGGTGTGCCATGGCGTGCAATGTGCTTTGCAAGCAGGGGCGAATGTCAGGCAGCTGCACACAGTGGCGAGTGTAGGTAGGGGACAACATTACTATGGAACACATCAGTACGCGTGAGGTCTGGGAATATGCACCCTCCCTGACCATGGGTGTGTGTGAGCAGCACCCAGCTCCTGGCCCTGGGCAGCTGACACACCCTGTGAGGGTCACAGCCATCCTGTTGTGCCAGTGCTGCAGGTGTCACTGGCAAGCCAAGCCACACATTGGCAACGTGCTAAGGGTAAAGGGTAAATGGTCATGGACCAACCATGCATGTGCACAATACATACGGGACCACAGGTGCACAAATATGCTACAGACCTGGCACACACTGTTTGCTACAGTTTTATTTGGCTAAGGTTACTTTCGACGGCGCGGCCGACCACGCCTGGCCTGACCCATCCCCCCCACCCTCTGCAGTGCAACACCCTCCCCCTGTGAAGATGGAGGCGCTCGTGGCCGAGGAGCCGGTGCCGGTGCTGGTGCTGGTGCTGGTGCTGCTGCTGGTGCCGGTGCTGCTGCTGGTGCCGGTGCATGTACCCCCTGCTGTCTTGCCGCCAGCATCCCCTCCAGGGCTACACACATGCGTTCGAAAGGTATAGCTCTCACCACCTCTGTGAGGCCCTGTATCTGTGCGGTCGACTGGTCCAGCTTGTTGCATACGACATCAATGGATGCTCTGATGTCCATCAACGCCTCACGCAGGCCTGTGTGTGAGACAGAGCGTTGTATGAGAGATAGTCCGTGGTCTGGGAACTACATCAACACAGTGACAGGTTGCACATCATCACCAGGGCTAGTACTGTGGTGTGGCTTACCCCTGTAGACAAAGGTGTGTGGCGATGTGGCAGCGTGTGCCCCACTAGTGTGGGGAGACCCCACACACAGCACACGGTCCACACTCAGAGATGTTCTGATGCACGTGACCCATGTGGCTGTGCTGAATCACACATGTAATGCATGGTCTGCTACGGTTGTGCATCCAGGGGACTGAACACATGTTTCAAGGACATGGGAGCTGATGGCTGATACAGGGACAGGGACAACAAATGCACACCATCACAGGTGTCCCCGAAAGGGTGGGGGTCAGGGGGACAGGGTGGGGCCACAGTGCAGCAGGAACACAGACCTTTGACAGGTCCATGTTGGAGGGGGCTCAGGTCACAGGGGGGCGATGTGTGCATTGGTACAACAGACCCTCACTGGCGTATGTGCACAGCTGCAGCATCCGTCTGGCAATGATGTTAGGAGAGGGTACGGGCCATGTTGTGTGATGGCAGGGACATGTTGTTTGTGGGGAGGGACATGGTACCAGTGCGTACTACCTGGGCAAGACAAGCGGCGGGCATGTTCCGATAGGATTGGACAAGAGATGGATCCGCAGGGGCTGTCTGCCCCACACACATACAGGCAATGTAATGCTGGTTATGCACATAGCAGGTGCTGCCCCATGGGGTGTGGTGCGTCACAACACTGCATGGGGGGGGGAGTGCCGTGACCTGCAGATGGGTGTGCACATGCGGGGTATGGTCCAACGCTATACACAACAGAGGACAGCACATGACCAGTGTGTCCATGTAGGTGACCGACCCAGCTGTGCAATGTGGGGGCATATTGTCATGTCCCCACGAGGGGGACATGTTATTGCACACATTGATATGTCATGCACGACATCGTATATGTGCGCAATCAGGGGGCCCGGTGGGACATGTCCCTCACCCGGGCCAACTCTACATTGTCCCTGACCTGGACATCTGGTGGGTGCCAGGTATCTGGGTGTCTGGACAGGCCTTGTCTGCTGTAGGGCTATCATATTCTGGCGGGCAACAACATCTCTAGCATGGTGTGACAAGGGGCCGTGGGCCACAACAGGTGCAGGGCTTCATAGGGCATGGTGGGTCTGTCCCAGTTCCCCCGGACAATGTGGCAAATGCCATTCATATGCGTGTGTGTCAGCTGCATGTGTGCGATGCGGAAGACTATTGCTAGGTCAATGCATGTATGCATCCCCTGTCTGTTAACATGTGGCCGCTGTCAGACAGATGCCTGGGTGTGATTCATCCCAGGCCTGTCAGGGGTATATACTAATATGTTGCGCAGGGGTATGTGGGGGATGTAGCCCATCTATGACAGACACAGCTGCTCACACTGATCAGTTATGCCTCCTCAGGTGTGACGGCAACAGGATATTGCTATGTGGGGTGACGTCCACCAACACAGATATGCCTGGTAGCACACACAACAGGATACCTGCTGTCAGTGTTAGATGTGCGGTGACACGGGGCAGGGGTGTCAACAGTTGGACATGTCATGGAATCCCCAGAGATGTGTGCAGACCTGTCTGTACACAGCATGGCTTTTGATGTGCAGGCTGTGGCAAGGTTATCCATACCAAGCATCGGAAAACAAACATAGGAACATAGGAACATGAGATATGCCATACATGGTCACACCAGGGTCCATCAAGCACAGTATGCTGTTTCCAACAGTGGCCAATCTAGGTCATATGTACCTAGCAGTTTCCCCAAGGGACAGTGGTCCCACAATGCTTGTCTTTGATCAAGCAGTGATATCCAGGGTACCTTCCTAATGATGGTTTATGGACCTTACCACAGGTACCTGTCCAAACATGTTCTATACACAGCTCCACTAACAGCCTTTACTACATCCTCAGTCAGAATATCCCAGCGTTTGAGTACACGTTTTGTGTAAGACGACATCCTGTTATCAGTTGTAAATAGTTTACCCTGTCGCTCCAGTGCATGTCCCCCAGCCTCTAGATATTCTGATAAGGTGATCAGGTCATCTATGTCTACCCATTCCACACCGTCCATGGATATATAGACCTCTATCACTTCTCCCCTCAGCGGTCTCTCTCCCAGGTTATAGAGCACCAACCTTTTTAGCCTCACCTCATAGGAGTGGACTCCCATCCCCTTTGCCATTTTGGTGGCCCTTATCTGACCCACCTCTGTATTTGCTAGATCCCAATTCATTTTACGGTGACCAGTATTGCACACAATATACAGGGTGTGTCATCACCATGGAACGCTATAGAGGCATGTTAACATATGTTGTTATAACTGACATTTCTGTCCAGATCATACCTATCGCCCTTTATGATAATTTGGCCGCCGCTGCACTATGGGCCAAGGGTATGAATATGGTATCTGCAATGACGCCTACAACATCTCCCTGGGTGGTGGCGCCAAATGTTGAACCCAGCATCATGACACCATAGTTTGGGTTGGGCCTCCCTAGGTGCATATCCCTGCACCTCACCACATTATCCCTCATCTGCCATTCTGATGCACAGTCCCCCAGTTTATCAGGGTCCTCTTGCATGTATCCGCAATCCCTGTGGGTTTCAGCAACCTGACATTGTTGTGTGTCATGTGCATATCTGATAACTTCACCTGTCACACCACCTTCCAGGCCATTTAGGAATATCTGAGGAAGCAGCAGACCCAGCACAGATCCCGGTGGTACACCACTATTCACCTTTCCCCATTGGGGAACCTGGCCATTTAGCACCACTCTCAGCTTCATATCTTCCAACCTGTTCACGATACACAATAGTACACTGCCTCCCATCCCAGGAATCTTCAGCTTTGCAAACGGTCTCTCATGCGGGACCATGTCAGAGGGTCCCTGCCAGTCCAGATACACAGCATCAACCGACTCACCTTTGTCCACCTGCCTCTTCACACCCTCATTATAACATAACTGATTAGTGGGACAGGATCCTCCTGGTCTAAAGCCACGTTGGCTGTCCCCCATCAGGTTGTGCCTATCTACCTGCTGAGTACATATATTCATTATGATGGTATCTACCATTTGTCACGGTACTGACATCAGGCTCAACGGTCTGTGTGTTCCCGGATAACCCCTCGATCCCTTTTTACAAACCATACCCATAACCATAACCATATCCGTGACCCAGAACATTACCATACCCATAGCCAACGCCGTATGGATCACCTGTTCTCTGCAGGTTGACCTTCCATCTCCCACACATGGACTCCAGGGTCATTGCATCAGGGCACACATTCATGTAGGTACGGCTCAATTGATAGCAATTACCCAGCTCATCATCCACCTGGCCTGCCTCCCACTGCGTGGCTATCAGTCATACCCAGGGGCCTCACTGGGTGGATTTGATAGCAGGTTTGTATGTCTGTGCGATGGTAGGTGTACGTTCCAACATATTATGACATAACGGATGTGGACATGCGGTAATCCATGTATCCCCAGCTTGTACCATGGGGCTCCTCCCCCCCGTCAACAGTTATGTTTCCATATGAGGGCCTGACACAGAGGGATTCCCCAATGTAGACGGTCATGCTGCATACGTATTTCCCAGCTGTCCTCCAGGGGTGTAGCCAGGGCATAGGTCAGTGTTTCCACCTGTGCTCCCATCGCTGTGAGGGTTCCTCGCCAGATATTCTGGCCATTATGTTCACCAGTTACCATGTTCAGCCGCCCAACACAGTTCCAGGGACACCGGCACTCTCGTCACATACCATCTGGCACGTGTCCCTGGGTCCCTATGACGTGCAGACACCGCTGGCAGAGGTACCGTCTGGAGATGCCTAGCTCTACAGCACCATTTCCCTGACCCTCACCACTACTCTGATGTGGGACTGCCTTCTGATTGTGTCCCAGTACACGTACCTCTCCTGCGTCGGCGCCACCTCACAGCGCATCGTCGCTTCATCCCTCGAAGGGTCACATGCCATCTCTGTCTGTACACTGTGTCCTTTGCATCCGCTGATGTCGCTGGGGATCATGATCATGCTCCCTGACATGATAGTCCACTGTAGATGGCACTCCATGTGGCCTATGCCTTGTTGTGTGCTCCACCCTAGCACTGCACAGCTGTGCTGACTCAGGCCCTGACCTTTGTGGTGTGTAGTTGGGTTACACCTCATAGCCCTCTTGCATGGACACACGGTACCACACACCAGCTCCTTTTTTGTCTCTGGGGACCCTGGTGCATTCTGGGAGCGGTGGTGTGTCATCGCAGGTACCTGCTGTCACATGCCATACAGGACTGACAGTTTGCTTGTCCAGGGTCACTCACCCTATCAGGGGCTCGCTCCTGACCTAGGACACGCTCGCTCCTCACCAGGTTCACACAACACTGCAGTTATGCCGGCATATGACTGTGTTCATTGGCCCTCAAATGGTGTGCTGTTTGTTACCTGACCACCCGCCACCCAAAGCCATACCCCTGTGTCTATTCCGCCAATATGCCACGTACATAACCCTCACCAGTAGCAGCTGTTGATGTACAATGTGACAAACAACACAATCACATCACACAGGGAACAGTTACATATATCTTGTGTATGTGACCACCTCATGCCACCCACCTTCAGCATTGTGTGCTCCACCTGCGCCATGGCTGCGCAACTCAGACATCGGAACGTCCATCATGTGGCTGGAAGGGGCCTGCAGCTGTTGTGGTGGGGGACCCATAGCCTGGCTGTCAACAGGCTGCTGCATGTTTCCGGCCATCCCAGGTGATGATCCACTGGTCCTGGGGGGCGAGGGCTGTGGGCCAGTTGCATCTGTGCTTGCGCCTGATTGCTGGGCCTCTCTGTCCTCCCGGGTCTCAGCCACATCCTCGTCTGGCTCATCTACATCCTCCCCCTGCTCAGCCTCATGCGCACCCATGCTGCTGTAGTCACCTGTGATGTGAGCAATAGAGGAGGGCTCTGATATGTATCAACGCAACAACTGTATATCCGCTTGTGCTGTGGTCAACACATACATGCGGTGATGTTGGCATGCATACTGCTTACACACTCACCTGCTTCCTTCAACAACCCATACGGTAGTGCCATGTCCCCTCACCTGGGGTACAGGTGGGTGCAGTATCCCTGTCTGTGTGTTCTGATTGGCAGTAAGGTGCTCATAGACGCAGATCCCTTCCTGCCCCCGTCCCATACCTCCCTCCCTATGTGCCTCTCATGTCACCGTTTGCCCTTGGTTACCCTGTGGTCGCACCCGCCTCTGCCACCCCCTTTCAGAGTGTGCAGGGCCATTATATTGGGCATGCGACCATGACGGATAGTGTTCTGCGCGGTGCGTGACATTCAGGGCTGTGGGCTGGGATGCTGTGCAGTAGACCCTTATAGCACCGTCATGCGTTTGGCCACACACATGCAGTGCCTGGCAGCTCACATGTTCCCTATACATGCCTTGCTGCATGTCCACACATTAATACAGGGTACGTCATAGACTGTTGTGGGGGTGGGGGTGTGTCTTATTGCCATTACCAGATATGGGACAGGTGGGGGTACGGATGGGATGAGGAACATGTGGTAACTGTGTCCTGCGACCTGGCCCCACATCAGGGTTTGTGTTAGGACAGCATACCCACATGCCCTATTGGGGATGGCTACAGGGTGTGGCGTGTGAGACACATACGGGGTGTGGGGTTGCACGAGGCTGCGTGGTCTGCAATGCTGATCACAGGTATGTCCTGTGAGCTACTTGGTAGCGGTGTGTGTTGGTGGGCAATGACAGCAATATACATGGATGTGTGCTGAACGTGTCATCCTATGCGTCACAACATTACCTTGCCCGGACATCAGTCTGCTAGATTGGCACATCAGTCCTAGTCCTATCGCTGTGCGACCTTCAACAGTTACGCAGTCACGGGATGGAGCGGATGCTCCCTGGTACACAGCGGTCCGTGGAGATACCCTCGTCCCATTACGGAACCACGGGAAACACTGGCATCGCTAACATGCATATGTTGCCCTGGGAACAGTCAATAGCCACCCATCTGCTAGCCGCACGGCAATCTCAGTGTCAATGACATGGTAACACTATGATACCATGTGGAGATCTCACAATGGTCCACGTGAACATTTGTAACTAGTTTGGACCCTGTCTAGGGGGCCATCCCCAGGGCCCCAAGCGGAGATACACCCTCAGGACTTTGCAACTCACCTACACTCTCGGTTGTGCCTTATCAACAGTCCCTCAGTGACAATCACTACACCTGTGCAGGATGTCCCTGGCACCATCTCACCATTCTGTTTCCCTTCCGACAAAGGACATGAGGGCACCATTGCAGCCCTATTCATCTCCACATCCCAGTCCGATCCATGCTATGCCTCCTGGGTCAAGGGGCTTCACAGGCACGTCGGCCCAGTGATCGACAACATCATGTCCCTTTCCTTCACAACTGGATCATTACCTGCAGGCCTTTGGCATACCTCAGCTATACCCCTGTTGCCAGACTGCAATGTGTACCCTCTACAGTTGGGTTCCTATGGACCCATCTCTGGCACACCTATACTTGCTGAGATGATAGGAGACGTGGACGTACGACAGCTACAGGGACATATTGACTGTGCTGCACCACTGGACCCCTGCCAACATGGCCTCAGGGAACTCCATGGAGTTGACACCCTCCTCACCATACTCCTCAGTTAGCTGATGTATGGCATAGATGATATCCAACTGGGTTGCCACCTCCCAACTCTGGACGTCCCTGCAGCGCGTGATTCAGTGACACACAACCTCCTTGTGGCGGGAATAATTGTGAAGGGCATCACTGGAACAGTGCTTATATGGTGCAGGTCCGATCTATAGCGAAGGTGGCAGCATGTCGGCTCAGTGGACAGTACATCTGAACCCTTCCACCTACATCAGGGTGCTAACCAATGTTCATCACATTCTATCCCCCTATTGAACATCTACCTGCAAACCATCTGTGGGTTCATACATCCTTGTAGTGTTGTCTACATGCCTTATGGCGATGACGTTGTTCTTTACACACCCATCTCCAATGCACATATGTCTCTCCCCCCTCTCATACCCTGCCCCAATGCATTGTTAGGGTGTCCGTCCTCGTGAAACCTCCATATGTGACATACAACAACGGAGGTCCTCTTGATCACGCGCAATCCCAACATCATCCCACCACATCATCTCAGGACTGGGGTATATGAACTGCAATCCGACCCGTCCTCACTTTACCAGTATTTCATTTTATAGCTACGCGTCCATATGATATCCCACCTGGAAAACACAGGCACACCTGCATACTACCTAATCCACCTTATGGGACACCTACGCTGCATGTTGGAACCAGACAATTTGATGACAATATACCATGCACTGATGATCCCACACGTCATTTACGGGACCATCATTTGTCAGCTTCCTCACTAATCCACCTTATACCCGTTACAGCTGCCAATGACTGCTACAGCAAGGTTACCTCAGGGAGACGCCTTGGATAACCATGTTCCCCTGAGCTGATTCACTTACATTGGCTAGCCATTCAGACCAGCATTATCTTTATCACCCTAGCTCACACGTTGAACAAACCTAATAGGCTCTACACTGCATTCTTCTCCTCCCCTACTCACTGCAGTACACCAGACAGAGCGAGAGCATCCACGAACATCACCTCCCTGGAGCTACAGACGGCCATCACAAGCCCTGCCTCCTCTGCAGCCCACAGGACCTTTCACCTTTGTGCCCCTAGGTGCTGCAATGCAGCACCCCCTGGCATCTGGCCTATCAGCAGCTAATCACAATTCAGGTAGGCCGTCACTTTCTATCCCTGCAAACTCTTCCCTATAGAGTCATCAACACCTGTCGACCTCAGCGAGCCCACCCACATACCTGATTGCATGATATCTCAGTAACCTGCCTGTGATGAGTATATATGACGTTGGAATATATACCTGTCACCTTATAGTGGTAACATGTCCCTGATCATTTATGGTACATCTGTGGGATTTCTGTACATTGTTTGCCTTGGTATCCACGTTCCGTCCCATGTCATCTGTGATCTCATGCATGTTGAGTGTACTGGGATTAGGTTTGCCTGTTAGACACGCTGATGCTGAATAGTGCGGTGTATGAGGGGATATAGATATGAACCTAACTACATAGCTATACAAGGTGTACACTCCGGGGGACATTGGGATGGTCACCTGAGGATGGTGTAGACTACTTACACCTCTTATCAACACACATGTGTTGTCGCAGAACCGCTGATCTCTGACTCACACATGCAACGCTTCTGCAGCAGCATAGGCAGATTACCTTCTCGCATCAACGACCTGTATCATGTGCTGCTCATTTCACAGGTTAGGATATGTTTTTTCCGGCCTTGGACCGCTACTCTTCCTGCTGCACCTGCACAGGTCTGTTATCATTGACCACCTTTGTATAACATCTCCTTTGTCATGTTGGACACTGATCATCTGCCTGCTGCTACCATGGAACTCCACAGTAGCAGCATTCAGGTGAGCATTGTCTGTGCTGATCAGGCACATGTTATACGACGTGTGTTAATGATTAGCGTGATGTTCCGTCGACAGCCTGGGATGACAGGAACATTGGACAGAGAGAACATATCGTACCCTGTCAATGGAGAGGTACATGCTACAGGTCAGTGATGCGTTAGGGCATCCTGTCTTTGCATCGTCCCTAGCTTTGCATGTGTGCGTGTGAGACCAGCATATCATCCACACCCGGTCTGTATTGATCAGAGGTGGAGGTGGTCTGGACCTTCATCCAGTGAGTCCGCCATGTATTTCTGGAGGGTATTCTCTATATATCTATTTGATATCTCCCTGTGATTGGACCCCACTAATCGTGGCAAATAACAATCATACCGGTCACATCAGGGAGATGTGTGCCACGTGCATGTGCGGCCTGTGCTCAGACCTCACCCAGGCTGGGTGCTCAGACACATTGCATAGGGGACACACATGGAGCCAGGGTATTGGGCAACATCCATCACAAATATGTGTGTCAGCCATCATGTTGTACGGTAGTTTGTGGTGACACACAATGAGTGGGAGGGGGGCCATCACAGGAGGGACAGGGTGCACAGTGGCAGATTGGACTGCAGGACGGAAAGGTATGTACAGTGTCCATACAGACATGCTCAACAGAACAGGCACTGCCATCGCAGCTGGGCTTTCAGCAGCCATGACAGAGGCTACAGCAGCACAGATGGGCCTGTCGTGTCAGAGGGGACTGTCACAGCAGTTATCACACCAGGTACTGGCTCACAGGGATGTCATGGCGGTATCATGGAAGGAGTGCAAGCTCTGGATGCATTGTGTGGACCTACACACTCAGTTATGAGTGTGCTGTGGACTCTTGGGGGGGATGTCCTGGCCCGTGGGGCCGGGGAGGGTGCCTGTGCAGAGCTTTCAGCAGTGCCCTGTCACGGTTATTGCAGGAGGGACAGACCCCCTTGACATGCAACCTGTCTGTCAGAGTGTGACTGATGGACCTCTGTGATGCCGTGATTGCGTCATTGCATACATAGGTTCCAGACTGAGCTGGTGACATCATAGGGTTGCTGTTGGTTGAGATGTTAGGTCTGTGGGCATTTTCTCTGGGTTCTATCCTGTATGTGCGTTGGTCATGTATTGGCCCGCAGACTGAATTCCATACATGTGACAGCAGAGGTGAGGCTTGGGGGATGGGAGGGGTGAGCTGTGCCTCACAGTGCATGTTGTGTGGTTGTCCTGGGGACAATGTTTGCTGGTCTGCCTATCCACACACTGTGTGCAGCAGAGGTATCCAGTTTGCAGCTGTGAGCTCTGTTACTGTCACCTCACAGGTTCAGTGTCCCCTGGGTGTTGTTACAGTGAGCCATGTTGGTTTGGCCATTACATGGCCTGGCCAACCCTGACACATATTTGTGATTACAGGCGTACACTGTGGGGACTACCTAGTAGCCATAGCGTACAAAGGGTTTGGAAATGCACATGCTTAGCTGATAGACCTGTTTCATATTGGCAGTTACATACGGTGCTACGCATAGGCTGTTGCCTGGACATTGTTACATAGAGATTTGTCAGACGTACCTGCTAGCGGGTGTGCAGTGTCCAGGAGCTCAGGCAGGCCACATGTGTAGATATCTCCAAGTCTTTCTGCAAGCTCACGCTCGAGGGCCGATAGTGGGGAGATGAGGGGGCCCCCGCCACCTGTCCCCAGGGCATGCTGGTGTTCAGCCACCATCACCTGCCGTACACCTCTTTTTATGTCAGAAAATCTTTTTTTCAGACTGTCCGTGTCTCTTGGTGGGCCACCCGCCCCAGCCACTGCTAGCCTCACATCCTCCCACACAGCATTGCGGTTCCCCACGGGTGTTTGGCTACTGAGGCGGCCGAAGAGGACATCGTAGTTCTCCAGGACCATGCTCAGGAGACTGTGGTTCTCCTGGTCACTGAATCTCAGCGCCCTCCTCCGCTGCGTAGCTGGCACAGGTGGGCGCTTTCTTTTGCCAGTGTGTCTTTGCACCTCCACACCTGTATTCCCCGATGGGCCTGCAACAGCCTCAGGCACCGGTGTCACCGCCCCACCCACCTCTGCAGTGCACTGGTGTTCTGCATCCCCACCGGCCTCATCAACATTCACCCCCTCTCTCCCCCTCTCCCCCTCTCTCTCCATCACCCTCTCCCCTCACCACTCCCCACCCAGCACAGGACACCACACCACCCTACACACTGCAGACCACCCCACCCCACCCAATCCACCCTACCCTGCACAGAACACAACAATACACATAGAACAGACACAGAAACAGTGCTACACCAAATACGATATGGCACTCTACAGACACACAGCCTCCTCTCCCCCTACAACACCTTCTACCTCTTCAGTATCACACACGCCTCTGTTTCTCCACACTCCCTCACTGTATCTTACAACACCCTCGTCGTTTACCTGTGGTACAGTGTGTTTTATACCATATTATCATTGCTTTTTGCCGTTGCGCATGCGTTTCTTTTTTTTTTTGGTGCGCCGCTGATGTGCGCGTGCGCTGTCGTCTGTGCGCGCCGCGGATCTGCGTCAGAGCTGTGCATGGGCGTGTATGGGTGCGGCGCATTCAGACGCACATGCCGTCATCACGCATACACGCCCCAGCGCGGCCAACATGGACGTTTACGCTCTGTTTTTCGTTTGCGCATGCGCTGTTGCTGTTCGGCTTTGTTTTCCGCGCCACAGATGTGCGCATGCGCTTTCGTCTGTGCGCGCCGCGGATCTGCGTCAGAGATGTGCATGGGCGTTTGGGTGCGGCGCATTCAGACGCACATGCCGTCATCACGCATACACGCCCCAGCGCGGCGCACACGGACGGCAGGGATTGCTCTATGGGATGCACATGCGCACGGCGCTCCCCCACGGCGCGCAATGACGCACAACGTCACAGGCGCACATCTCAACACCGGAAATACATCTATATATCCTCAGGCATAGATAGTACACATTGAGGGTTGTATTGTAGGAGAGGTGTACGTTTGGAGAGGGTGACATATTGATCAGGCTAGGTTATCTGTGTAGTTCATTGTCTATTGGGTTGTACTGTGTGTATTGTATTGTATTGTGTGTATTGTGTTGTGTATCGCATCCGTTTGTTCAGTTTGTCAGTCGGTGTTTGTGAGTTGGTCGCTGTTGTGGGAGGTTTGTGTGTGTGTTGTAGTGTGTTTGTGTAGGCCTGCGGGGTGAGGTGATGGCTGGGATATATGTTTCTGCATGTGCCCTGGATGGTGAGCAGATGCTGCGGTTGCCGGACAGGGGGGATGGTGTCCATGGGGCTGAGGCACAGGGCATGGGTGTAGTCCCGCAGCAAATCAGACCTGCAGCTGTGGAGGAGGGCCAGGCAGCTGATGTACGTGCACAGCGCAGGAGACGTGCCGAGGTGCAGGCTCGGCAGCCTCGCCTCTACAGGCCCAGGGCCCAGCTCCAGGACATGCGTGAGGACCAGGTCATCTCCCTGTACAGGCTGAGCACAAGGGCTATTAGGGAGCTCTATGAGGATCTACGACCTGACCTCGAGCCCCTGACTAATCGGTCCCATGCCATACCGGGTTTAGTTAAGCTCCTTGCTGCTTTACATTTCTTTGCCTCTGGCTGTTTCCAACACTCAGTGGGCGCAGTGGGTGGCATGAGCCGACCCTCCTTCTCCCGATGTCTCCACCAGGTACTGCGTGCCATGGTCAGCCGGGTGGGGAATTACATAGCCCTTCCCCACACTAGGCAACATTGGGGGACCCTGAACCAAGCCTTTGAGGCTGTAGCTGGGATACCACACGTGATGGGAGCTATTGATTGCACACATGTTGCCCTGGTCCCACCTAGAGACAGGGAGGTGGTGTTCCGCAACCGCAAACACTACCATTCCCTGAATGTTCAGGTTGTATGTGATGCTGATCTGCATATTCTGAATGTGGTCCCACGGTTTCCAGGGTCCACCCATGACTCCTATATCCTGCATCGCTCAGCACTATTTCGACAGTTTGAGGAGGGACTGTATGGGGACTGCATCCTGCTGGGTGAGTATGTCCACACATATGATGTAGTCTGTAGGTTATATCATTTTGTCACTTAACATCTCTTATATATTGCACTATATACGCTCTGTGTGTTAGGCAGCTGAGCTCACGTTCAGCAGACATTGTGGGCGGGGTGTAGACATTGAGTTGCATGTGACATGATGAGCCATGTCACATCTGGTTGGAAACAATACCTGGGGGTGATATGCTGATGGTGTAGGGGGACATATGCACATGTTCAGATGCATGTACATGGGTGTGCATTTCAACGTGTGTGTGTATTTCACCGGGCCACAGGTGGGTGGGTGGGATTGTTGTCCATCACACCCACCTGTGCATTAGTGGCATTTGAGGTAACTGTGTTATGTCATGTCACATTTCTGTGAGTCACAAGCCATACACCTATCGCATATCATTTGTGTGTGTGAGGGCCACACCCCTACACATTACTGGGGTTCTTGAACATTGTTTGGTGGATGACATGGGTTGGTAGTTGTTTGGGGTTTCGACACATATGATGGATGTTCATAACCTTGGCAACGTTGGGTACACCTTTCCCTAGGTAGGGTTCTGGTTTAGGCATAGCCCATAACATGTGTGCATACACACGTGTGTTGTGAATGACTTTGGGCCACTGCAGATGGCCACTACTTTGGCATCAGTGTATGTCATTAATCTGATGTGTCTCTGACTTTGAGAGAGGTGACAGCAAGGGCAGGGGCCAACTTGTGAGCGGGCAGAGAGGTGTTGGTACCCCATACAGAGGAACCTTGACAGTCTCTGTTGTTGTGATAGTTCAGGGCTCATGTGGGCTACAGTGTGCAGATCTGTGGAACACAGCTTAACAGGGATATTAACATGATGGTGACAGTGGACCGGGTGTCCACTGACATGGTTGTTGGTCAGCGGTCGACAGCATATGGCATCAGACTGCTGTCTGTAGGTATGTTGACCTTACTGGACACAGTGTTGTGAGGTGATATTGGGTTGATGTTGTCGAAATCCCAGGTCAGACATGTTCTGGGTGTGCGTTTACATTGCCTCATACAACATTCTTGTGGTGTATAGCTTGCTAACATATACGTTTGACGTGTTGTTTGTGTGCTGGTGGTTTAGGCTGCCATTGGTGGTTTCAGAGATGCGGACATTGACTGCATACCAAGACGCATATGCCACACATAGCGGATCTTTGTTTGCAAAAATGTGACATTGCTGTTATTTGCCATGTCTGTCCAGACTACAGGGGCCCTTTCTGACATTTCTATCACCATAGGTCATATTCTGTCAAATGTATATTTGTGTTGTCATATGATTCTGTCAGGATGTGTAATGCACTTGTCTCTAAGGTCCATACCTGTGCAGATTTGTGGTGGCATGCGCTCATGCATTCACATGCATCATTCTCTTTTTGCAGGTGATGCAGGGTATGGATGTCGCCCCTGGCTGCTAACCCCTGTGCGTCAACCACGGACACGTGCAGAGCGGAGGTACAATGAGGCCCACGCCTCCAGCCGCTCTGTCATAGAGCGCACCTTTGGCGTTTTGAAAAGTCGCTTCAGGTGTCTGGATCGGACAGGTGGGGCCTTACAATATAAGGCAATGACTGTTGCAGAGATAATCGTAGCCTGTTGCATCCTGCACAACATTGCTCTCAGGCATGATATTGCTGCAGAGATTAATGAGGATCTTGCGGAGGATCCACCGTGCCCCCCTGTACGTGCCAGTGGTGACACACAGGCAGGCACAGCGGTCAGGCAGAGGTTGATTGCTGAGATATTCAGTGGTATGTATTGCACATCCTCCCACATATATGTGCTGTTGTGTGCATGTGAGGTTTATAACGGGTCATGTGTCTGCACATATAGCATTCAGATCCATCACTGCATTGTCCTTATGCTGAACATCCAACAGTAACATAGGGCCAGGGGTGTGCAATGGACAATGTGGACAGGGCACAACAGGGGCTGTTGGTGTTTTGGGGTTTGTGTGTTGAGACACCTTTATGAGCTTTTGGGGGTCACAGTACCAGTTAGTGTCTGTGTGTGATAGCAACTGCTGTGCAAACACACTGTTTCCATTATAGTGTGTGTGTGGCACGGTGTCAGGCATATGTTCCGGGGTTAAATGGGGTGTAGATGGCAACATTTGTGGAGAGCTCTCATGCGGCCACCTTGTTTATGTACTACAATCAGGGTGTGCTTGTGTGTGTGTTATGCTATTATGGGCTGGCTATGTCTGTATGTTTATAATGTGTCATGCAACATGTCTTAACATAGCACAGTACACATGCGCATGACTGCATACCCATGATGGGATAGATTACATGTGACAGGTGTTGCTGCCACACCAAACGGTACCATATGGTATGTTGATTTACGTAGCACATACATGGCTAGGGTGAGGCATGTGGACATAGTCAGTGTGCAGCCCGGGGTCCATATCATTGGTTTCATCTTATATAGTGAGGTGTCATACATTGCAGTATTCTCACTGTACACACATACGGATGTGCAGCGGGTCACATCATGAACGGGTGGATTACAGGACCCCACCTGTTAGAGCTGCATGTGTGTATATGTTTGCTAGTTTAGCGGTTTAGCAAATAAAGAGTGGCCTATGTGGGTGATACTATCTGAACATCTACGTCATGGCTCTGGTACATGCTGTATGTCGGTCAGGTTAGCACAGTACACAGCCAACATATGCCTTGTCTACACTGGCAAGGCGATGTCTATGTTGACATACACACAACAGGACCTATTTGGGTGAGATAGTGGTTGCAGGTTGGCACATATTAGCCTCTCCATGGATTAACATTATCCCGTATACACAGGTGGGCTGACATGACGCCATCATGGTCTGAATGAAAGGGACAGACATGGGGGTGTGTCTGGTACACATGGTGTATGCCATTGCCATGTATTTAGGCACATGATCAGTGCACTATCTAAGTTAAATCATTGATTGTACAGGTATGTACATGCATAATATGATCCTTTGCACGGGGATACAGGGGGTGTACAAGCATTAAATTACCAGGTTGCTCACCAGGTATGTACAATGGACTAACAAACAACATTAGGGGAGTCATTAGACACGGAGAGGCGGTAATGTTGTCAACCTGGCCAACACAGGACTAATAGTGCGAACCTTGGGTATGTGTTTCACACATTGTGTTTGACAGACACCATCCTTAGACAGGTGTGAGGAGCAACCGAGGGTCGGTGGGGGCAACATGGAGTAATAGGGGGACATTTCATTGGTATCATGAAGTCTACATGCTGCCTTCTCCCATGTGGTATATCAGTACAG